>VZTY01029214.1:569541-598922 GCA_013400935.1 Turnix velox
TGATGCAAAAGAAGACAGTATCTCACCACCACCCACCTGATATCCAGACTCTCCCTGAGGAATGGCCACCCCTGCCCACCTCTGCCCTGTCTTGTTGTATCTGTACACACACAGTCACATGGTATGGGATGTCACTTTTGTCACCTGAGGGCCACTGGTCCAGGCTGTGACCCCTCCTAATAGAATCATAGAATCACAGAATCATAGAATAGTTTGGGTTGGAAGGGACCTCAAAGATCATCGAGTTCCACTCCCCCGCCATAGGCAGGGACACCTCCCACTAGATCAAGCTGCTCAGTGCCATGTCCAGCCTGGTTTCATGCTTTGCCACCAAGGTGATGTGAGCATCCCCAGCTCATCACCAGCAGACTGGATTTTTCAGGCTGATTTATTGGTATTTTTTTTCATTAATGACTTTGTCTGAGCATGAAGGGAAAATGTGGGCCCTGCCCATGTTGGCTCACACTTACTTCACTGGTACTTTGTTATTCCCAACTTAACCTTTCATCAAGGGCACGTGGGCATGTGCTGAGTCTCACAAAGCCATCAGGTTGTAGCCTTTCCCCTCTTCTCCATTTTAATCTCTTTTTCATTTCCTTGCTTCTCACAAGTCTGTCCCTGCAGCCACCAACATTCCTTGGGCATTCCTTGAGTTTGATTCATTGCTTTATGATTTATTGCTTGGAAGCACTCACCCTTGGGCTGAGACGCCCCTACTCAGCTCATCCCAAGGTACTGTCTTCTGTTGTCTGCACAACACCACCACCACAGGGTTTCAAATACAGAATAGGCCAATAGGCAGGAAAAAAAAAAATCCTGGTGTGAGACTCATCATTTAAGGCTCACTGATGGGTTGCTGAATCAAGCAGATGAAGGGGGGGAGATCTTTCCTTAAAGCATGGAATGCCAAAAAAAAGTATTCAGAAAGTAAGTAGCTACTACTGGTGAAATGTAAAGCTGCTTTACATTCGTGCATCTGATCACTGCGGAGGTTCCAGGATTAATGCCACGGCTGTCTTTATTTGTGTGGTTTTGGGTTCGTTTTGCCTTGGCTGGTTGTTCTGCTGGGCAAGATTTGAGGACTTTGTCAAAGATTTCTCTTCCCATCCATGAACCTGCAGTGCCTGTGCTGAGCAGCCTGACACTGGCACAATCTGCATCATGTCTCGATTTAAAAAGCCACTAAAGTGTCACAAGATGCTGCCAAGGGCTTCATGAACCTGCCATGGGTGGCCACCACCTGCCCATAGCTGAATCCACCCCCCTCAGTTGAGGTACACAGGACACAAGGTGACACCAGCAGGACACACTGCCCACCAAGGAGCCGGGCAGCACATACCAGGGGAGCAGCACCGTGCTAACCTTTTCCCTGGTGAAGGCACCAAATCCCCACTGGTCACGTTGCTTGGGTGCTCACTCAACCTGCCTTTGGCTTTGGCAGGGCCCCAGTGCCAAACATGTGAAGGGCTTTGCAGAGAAGTCTGCACCCCAGGAGGGCAGCCAGAGATGGCAGATAAGGCCTGTTTACGTAGCAATGACTCCCCAGGTTTAACTGAGAGCATTTCCATGGCATGCTCACTCTCTGAAAATGCCTGTGCTACCCACTTGGCCATGAAGGGCTGCAAAACCCAGCTCACCCTTTCCTTGCTGGTGAGCAAAGATTCCCTGTGGCTTTCTCCAGGGAGCATGCCAGCCTGTGCCATCCATGCTGGGAGCGTAGGTGTGCCCCAAACTTCTGTGTAAGAGAAAAGGTAAGAAGTCCTCACTGTAGTGAGACAAGGAACCATGTTCTGAGCTCCCAGCAGTGGTCTCTTTTGAAGTCTGGTTTCAGTGGCTACCACAGTGCAGCTCCCTCAGGCATCTCACTGGAGCTTGTAGAGTGCTAAGCACCAGCAATGACCCCTCCTGCCTAATCCCCTTCCAGCGGTTTCCTAACTCATCCCCAGGGATTAACCACAGCTTTGCTAACGCTGCCACAGACACATCATGGCCACCAAGGTTTTTGTTGCATTGTGTTTTATCATGAAGTAGCCCAAGTTTAAACTGCAGCAAGGTTTCCAGTGTGGTCAACTGAAACTGCAAGCAGTGCTGTGACCATGGGCATCTCCAGCTCTTACTGCTAAGAGCTACAGCAACAGTGCCTCCATGTCCACAGGGGGAGAGGCAACTCAAATCCCACTACCAGATGGTGGGGCAAGAGGCAACCTCAACTCAGCACTGGTAGCTCTACAAATGGTTCTCCCCACCCCAACAAAACTCCCTGAAGTAGCCCAGGTTTAACCTGCAGCAAGGTTTCCAGTGAGGTCAACTGAAGCTGCAAGCAACCCTGTGACCATGGGCATCTCCAGCTCTTATTGCTAAGAGCTACAGTGCCTCCATGTCCACAGGGAGAGAGGCAACCCAAATCCCACTACCAGATGGTGGGGCAAGAGGCAACCTCAACTCAGCACTGGTAGCTCTACAAACAGTTCTCCCCATCCTGACAAAAACCCCTTCATGCTCTCCTGTCTTGTCCTTCAAGGTGTCTCCTAACTGGAGATCCTCTGGCAAGTTAAAACAGGGCTGGAAGCAAAGTATCCTCTATTGTTCTCTATCAGAAAGAGATAAGAACAGAACCAAATGCATTTAATTTGCTTTTATTTAATTAAAAAAAAAAAACCAAAAAAACGAAGTCAAAGTCATTGCAATCCAATTTAAATACAGAGATTTACAAATAGGTCCAAAACAGGACTAAAATATTCTTTGAAATGCTGTACTTTTAAATATTGTGCTTTCATAGATACATAAGAAAATTAGCATATAAAAATACTTTACAAGGAATACACTCTAATATATGGATAAAAATACACATTTAAGTAATGCATTTCATCTTCGTATCATTCAAAATGCATAGGAAGGGATACAAGGACCAAGTTTTTCTTCCCCCTTTTTTTTTTCTCCTCTTTTTTTTTTATTTTTTAAAGCCTTTAATAAAAGTCTTCATTAAAAACCATATGAGAAGCCCCAGTGAGCTTCCACTGCTCAGGATATTGCATATAAAAACTCTTTTCGGCTGCACTGTCAATGCTCCACAGTATCAATTATGGCACATTACCTAGTTGTGGCAGCAATGGTATGGGATATTGCATACTCAAAGAGAAAATGGCTACAACGACAAAAGAGCTGGATGGGGCTGGAAGAAACACCTCGGTGTGTAGTGTTACCACAGAGTGACAGAGGCGCAAAGTGGCTCTGGGACAGACAGTAGTGGAACAAGTCCTGGCTCAGCAAAGTGGCAAGCACAAGCTGTACACACCCACTCAATACTTTTCACACACATCAGGGGTGAAGGAATCAAAAGGGTGAGCAGAGAACTAGGGGAGGGGTGGGCTCCATGGCTGCAGTGTCTGGCCAAGCAAGTTCTTCTTCTCCACCATGCCCGAGCCTTCCTGGAGAAAGCGATGCCAGGCTCAACCCCACACTGGGACATGGACATTGTCATAAAGTGCTAATATATGAAACATGGCAGGTGGATGAGAGAATGGACACGAACACCAAAGCTCCTCTTCCCCATAAGGCCATGGCCCCACAGGAGAGCAGGGAGCAGCACAGGGCATCATGTTTGCAAAGCCAGAGAGAAACAAAGGCTGGGGGGAGGACTGGGGGTGAGCAGCCAAACCCATCTGGGTTCACAAACAGCCCAGGCTGCACACATAGGACACAACCTCCATCAACTAAAGGCTTCTAATGCCACTGTCTGACGGGAGATGACAAGGTTTTATTAAGTGAAAACATCAGGGACTGCTATTCTGCTATTTACTTGCAGGGACAGGCAAGGTTGGCAAGCAAGATACCTCCATAAAGCCTAGACAAACAAGGTGGCTGGGGATTTGGGCAGGTTTTCAAGGGTTATAGCCTTGTGTACAGCCTTCTGCTCTGTAGTAATTACTCCAGCAGGCAACCACAATGTTCAAGGAATCAATGGCAAGAGGAGGTACCTCATCCCACTGCAGGATGAGCCAGGATCAGCTGGATGTATGGACAGAGCTGCAAATACCATTTTTTGAGCAGTAATTGCACCCAACCACCCTCAAGCACATTTTGAAATGCATTTTAAACAGGGCTTTGCACAGCCTTTCACCAGGAGGACAAGGGGCTGCAGCAAACAACTCATCAGGAGTGTTTGAAGGACGGAGCTGGGCACAACAGAAAAGGAAAGGCATTTCAGCCTTGCTGTATGGGATGACTCAAGCAAACAAGTAACATAATAGCACCATGTGTTTATAGGATGGCCTAGGCTGTCCAGGTGAAGAAGATGCCAGAAGCAGAACCCTGAGGGCCAGGGTGCAGGGGGATGCTCTGCCATGAGGGATGGCTGTGGGTGCTCCTTCCTCCCTTCAGCAGCTCACCCCCTCGCT
Organism: Turnix velox; assembly: GCA_013400935.1. Taxonomy (NCBI): domain Eukaryota; kingdom Metazoa; phylum Chordata; class Aves; order Charadriiformes; family Turnicidae; genus Turnix; species Turnix velox. The sequence goes on from VZTY01029214.1 coordinate 573,939, forward strand.
GGTGCTGCCCACGGCCCAAGATGCGCATCCAGCTCCCACCTTCCCAGCAGTATTTGGCACACCAGAGAACCATTTGCCCACTCACAGGTTATGGTACACACAGCGTTTACAAATACCAGTGCAAAAAACCAGGAAAACCACCCCAAATACCTCAGCAGAGGACCCAAGCACCTTCTGCTCTGCTCAGAGTGTTTGGACGCTTGCCTTGACCTCGGTGCCGTGGGACACTTGTGCTGGCAGCTCTCTGTTCCCATCCGAGGGAGCTTTGGCAGCTGATGCCACGGGGTTTCGGCTTATCACCAGGTCCAGCTTATCTCCAGCCTCCGAAATCAGGGGAACAGCCAGACAGCAGTCAAAGTCTCTTGTTCGGATGCGGTTTACCTGCCAGAATGGAATTTAGGACATGCCATGGGGAGGAACAACAGAAAGACCATGTTTGTTAGTCAGAAAAGGCAAGATTGGTGCTCAATCCACACCTGTGAAAACACACAACTCTTGGGGCGGGTCCCTGATTCCAAGCTCACAGCAGAGCAGAGCTGGGGCACCCTTGCAGGATGAGCATATCCATGCTTAGCTGAGAAATTATACAGTAAATTGGTAGAGGAAGGTGAAAAAAAGTTCTGGATTGGGCATAATCCCTGACTCACCATGTCTCAGGCAAGTATTACAAGCACTGCCAGGCTCAAAATCAGCTCTCCAGTTCAAGTCTGTAGGACAAAGGTTGCCATTTTCCATCTTTTTTTTTGTCATCATGGCTTTTACTGGCCTTATTGGTGACATGGGGTATTCAGTGTCCAGAAATACAGCTCAGACCCTGAGGCTTCTGCCAACCACTTTCCAGCACAGCCTGCAGTAAATTTAGGCTATAGTGAACAGTTTCTGCTTCTCTCCATTTACATCCTTCATTTTAGAAGCGCCTGGTTGCATTTCACATGGACTCAGTAGGCAGCAAAACTTTCCTCTGCAGGGTTTAACAGTGACAGCAGTTTTGCTGCTGTCTCCTAAAAACTTCCAAGCACATTTCTAGGCTGTATCACCTGCAAGAACCACCCCAGCTCTCTTGCCTACAGCTACCAGAGAACCTGGGCTTGGTGCCACCACAGCTCTGGGATGGAGGGGGCTGGCAAACTGCATAGGGAGGGGAAGCAGGGAAGGGAGAAAGGAATTTCCCACCCACCTTTGGCCCCACAACCCCTGGGGCCAAGCACTGCTTTCTTCTCTGGGTAAGGGCTGGATGAGTCCATGCAAACTGCTATCCAAAACCCTTCCCCAGCATTAATGCATGCTCATGCTGCTGGGCTCTGTGACAACAGTAGTGCTCCCCTGCCATAGCCGATAGATGATAGACACAGTTGACCCCAACACTGCTCCATCCAGCACAGCAACTAAGGACAATTTCTTAACCACATGTGGACAAGAAGAAGCCAGGAGCTTGCTCTGCTCTTGTTGTGCCATCTGGGAAGTTCCAGTGCAGAAGTGCTATTAGTGCAGTGCCATACTCTAGCTGATCCGTCCAGCTGACAGGCAAAGGGTCTGTTACAGCAGGGATGAGGTGTTTTGCTGGCCTTCAGGCATATCCTCATGCCCATAATCAGCAGCACCACGAAGCATCCTCAGCAATACATCTCCACACTCCTTGATGGGAGTTGCCTGTTCCAGGTCTGCAGTCCCTCCTTCCCAACTCCATATGTCAACCCAATGGCAATGGCCTCATTTTCTTGCAGGTGTGAACCGTGCACAGCATGTGGAAGAAGGGTGTCGAAAGTTTCTGCGCCACTCTGTTTAGGATTTTGGGCACACCTCCCAGTGCACTTGGCGTTTGCAAAAAGCAACACATCCAACACTCAATAGAAAGGCAGCCCAGAGCCTAATTAGCTTCTTGTTCATTCTTGCACCATCTTTTATTTGAAGCCGAGAAGGAGCAATTGTATAGCAGCCAACTGGCTAGAGACCATAACAAGCTTAAACAAGGCTCCTCACAGCGCTTCCAGTTCTCCAGTTACCTGATGTACATAATATATTGGCTCTAATCCTTCTGCTAGCAACCCCCACCTAGAAATTAGTAAAACTAAACATCTTGCTGAGTGTTTCCAAATATGGTCACAATGTCTGCATTTCCAAACTGGTGGCAATTTCTCTATTGGAGTTTCACTTCTTCAGTTGCTGCTTGAGTTGCCCAAAGCTAAAAATAATTCATTTTCATCCATACATAGCTTCTCTCCAATCTTCAAAACTCACCACGCTCATCATCTCTGGTAGTCTGATATGCTCAGGTGACATTTGTTACAGACTATGGTTTTGACCAGAGTTTTTATTCTGTTTCTGCAACAGCTATTTCAGATCAAGTATCTTTCAAAGAAAGATATCCATGAAAAATATTTTGCTTGAAGGATGAGTTTCTTAGAAAATTTTTAGTAGTCAAAGACATGCACAGAACTTCATGACCACTACTTAACTCCACACAGGGTTTTGCAGGAACACTCAGTAGTCAACACAGTCTAGTTCATCCAAAAATCACCCTTTCACACAGTAGAAAAAGGACTGAGGGTGAGGAGAGGAAGCAACACAGTTTTTTGGTTGTTTTGAGCTGCCCAAGTGCCAGGACAGGCTGTGTACAGGAATAGGTGTAACCTAGGGGTACCACCTAGTGATTTGTCAGTATAAAACACAGGTCTCATTGAGTGCCTGGTGGCTAAGAGCTCACCTAGTTGGCTAACTATTACCTTTCATCAAAGTTAGTGCTGCCATGGATGGGTCTCACTTCTCTCTTCCTCTCAGCCACTCATTCACTCCGTCCCAGCCTCCAGAACTGCATTTTGCATTTATTACCTGAAGCACTCTGTCATATGGCTTGAGGCCACACTGATCTGCTGGCCCATCCGGACGGACCATATTTACATAGACACCTTTTTCTAACAGGCCATCTGACACGCTGAATCCAAAGTCTTCACTCTCTGGGTCTTTGTGGAGTGTCATCTGGAGGGGAAGAAAAGAGAAAACGCGCTTTAATGCAGCAGAGGAAGGCAGAAAAGAGAAAACATGTTTTAATGCAAAGGAAAAGGCAGAGATACACAGGGCAGACAGGACAGGAATAACATAAGCCATGTGCACCCACCTACAACAATTCTGCTCTGGGTCTCCTGGGCAGCTAATACAGATTGAGACTTGTTTACCACACACCATCAACTCAGACAGAACACATGGAGAAGGGCTTTGGAGAATGGCATATAACCAACCACACAACAATCCTCCTCCCTCAGATGTGGAAGGAAATACAAGCAGAGTAACACAGACAGCTGCCATATTTCACCCCAAGACCAACAAGGCCAGTGTTATTAATGGAACATCCCCAGCCCAGACTACACCACACATGCTCTGTGTATGCCAGACCAGCACATGAAAAATCAACACATTCACAGGAAGCTTTCAGTGTGGTGTGTCAAATGTAAGGACAGCTAATTCTTAATAAATCACTCAGCAGGAATATCTCAACTTCTCCGTGTCATTCTCCAAGTTCTTTCCCAAAAATTCACATCAGTAAGTGCCAACAAACTGAAGACAAGAAATGGGTAACCTCATCACCCTTCCCTTGAGCACATCATGGTTGTTCCTTGTCTAAAACAGTGAATTGCTGGAAGAGCATCTTGCCATGGGGTAATACTGGGAGCCAGGGACAACTGATTCCCCAACATCACAGTCTTTCTTTGCATTCTATGAATGGAGAATGCCTGTCCACCATGAGCCTCCAACTCTGTCCCTGTGCTCTGGGCTGGGTAAGCCTCATGAATGTACAGTCCTTGTGAAGGACAGTGCCCAGGATGATGCACAAAAGCAGCCCACCTGGCCTCAACCTCATCCATACACAGCTAACACCTGATGCTCCAGTGGAATGAAGAATCACTCAATAACATGCCTAATTACACAGCTCTTCTCTTTCTGGTACAAAAGAGTTTTATTTAAAGATGTGTTTGCCATGCCCTGAAGGACAAGAGCAGATCAAACATGAAAAAGTTGTTTTTTTCAGCTACCATCACTGCAGGATTCATTCTAAAGTCACACTAGGAAAGAAAAAGGCAATCAATGTTTTTGAAACCTCTCCAGTTCCCTTCCCTGCTTGCATTCTGCGTCAGCAGCTTCTACAGTTAATTACTTTTTCTAATTACCATTGCCTTGCATCATGCTTAAAATGGCTACATTCAACTAGGTATTGAATTCAAACAAGTATCTCATCGCTATGTCCTACCATTTGCACCCTTCAGGAAAGTCTAGGAGTGGTGTGGAAAGGGAGGGGAAAAAAGTAATTTTAAAGTTTTTACAAGTCATTTTTAATACAAAGTAGCCTACTAAATGGAGTGTGCACCTGAAAAAGAGTTGATGGGTCTCCATGGGGCCATACTTAAGAGTTCACTCACTTGTATCTATAGCATCAATTAATGACCTCAAGAACAGAGAGACCTGGAAACCTCATAATAACGCAAATCAGCAAAGCACAGGTTTGAACTCTTCTGAAGTACGTCAGCTAAATCCTGTTACTCTTCTGAGGAGGCCCCTTCATCTTAATCTGACCCTCTGGAAACTTGTGCTTCACCTTGGTAGGGGCCAGCTTTAACAAGGAAAGTTTTCTAGGGGTCCCTCTGAGCAAAGGAAATCTACAAGGTTACAAATCTTCTACAGCTTTAACCACTGAGGTGCCACAACCCAACCAACCCATGGCAATACAGACCTTGTGAAATTCAAGGGGGGTAGGGGACATGATTTCCTGCATCTCCTTCTCGATCTTCTTCATGTCCAGGTTCCTCTCATTCTTCTTGGCAGGGGAGCTGCTGCCCTCAGTCTGTCCACCATCACAGCTGGAGTTTGCTTTCCTTAATGGGCTCAGTCCTGTTGGGTTGACAGAGTCCAGGAGTAGCTTGCTGCCCTCCAGGCCCAGGTTGTGCACGCTCCCTGTCATGATGGATGCCTGTAGGGAAAGAATACAAAGTCATTCTGCTGTGCCAGGAGCAGGAAGAGATGGATCACATGGCAACAACAGGTGGGCACAAACAGCAGGGAGACACCATAGTTCTCTTATTGTTAATCAGAAAATAAGTACAAAGATGTTCTTCTAGTCAGCTATAAAAGCCATTTCCAGACCTCAGGAGCCTGTTGCTAGGTCTATCACGGACCTGCTGTGTGTTCTCCACCTCCACCACAATATAAAGGCTTATCTCAGAAGGAAGCATTTGTGAAGCATCTCCTTGCATTTTGATGACCCTTCCTACCCAAGCAGGGCCAGGTAAGCCTCATCTAGTACAGGAACTTGACAGTCAAAGCAGATAAGCACCCCAATCTCAGGAGGCAGAGAAATCGGTGTCTGCCTGGATCTCCAGTTCACCAGGTTCTCCCTGCAGGCTGTAGCCCACCATCAATGTTGTACAGGTTGGCCATGGCCCAGGGAAGTTAATATTTGCGAATCCAGCGAGGTCAATTCAGCAGAGAGATTAGGATTTTATCTGTCAGTAAATGGGAGCTGTCACTGAGCAAAACTGAGTTAAATATACAAAATTAAGTAGAATTTAAGTCTGGCCATCCTTGATGTCATCCATTAAAAGATGCCCCTGAGTAGATTCTACTCCATTTGGCAATGCTTTTCACTAATGAGATCACATTGATCAAAGCTAATGAAGGAGTCAAGAATCCAGCCTGTGGAACCTCAACTGGCTCCATGTCAGAGAGTCCATTTAAACAGCATTATGAAAACTGTCATTTCAAAGTTCAGGCTCCAAGGCCTGCGGTCCTATTAAATGTCAAAAGGTAGAAGAAAGAAAAGGAAAGGTAGGGAGCAAATAGCAAAATTCTGCAATACTAAACATGGGAAGCCAAAGAGCAATTCCTGTGCACAGAGGAAATATCATCTGACTAAATCTCTCACGAAGGCCCCTCAGCTCTTTGCTCCAAGTTAAAACAAAGGTAAATAAAGCAAATCCTGGTGGCATTGTAAAAATGCCAGTAGTACCCATGTTATCCCAAAGAGTGGTGAACAAAATATTGAAAACTTTTCTGGTCTTCAAACAAAAATTACTTAATCATCTCAAGTCTGGACAAAACTCGGGTACCAGCTACATGCTGGAAGAATGTTGACCTACCACATACTTGAAACACAGATTAACCAACGGTGGCAAAGCCAACCAGGGCATGTTTGTTCATTGACCTCAGACAGCCTCAACACTCCATAGACTCTGTGCCATGCTGTACCAACAGCAGCACAGCAGAGCTAGTGAGAAGAGCAGAAAGGTCTGTGCATGTTGTGCTACTGTCCCCGTTCATACAATGCATTCATTGACAACTCTTAACTGCAAGGTTTTTAAATACTCTTTGCAGCTTGATAAACAATTTGGTAGGTGCTTTGAGTTAAGCACAAGCAGCAGAAAGGGAAGCTACTGACTTCTACAGTTCTGGGGCCCTCAGTTGAAGAAGGACAAGGAACTGCTTGAGAGAGTCGCAGAGCCACAAAGATTATGGATTGGAGCATCTCCCTTCTAAGGAAAGGCTGAGAGAGATGGATCTCTTTAGCTTGGAAAAGAGGAGACTGAGGGGTAACCTCATTAATGTTTATAAATATGTAAAGGGTGAGTGTCAGGAGGATGTAGCCAGGCTCTTCTCAGTGACCTCCAGTGATAGGACACAAGGCAATGGGTGCAAGCTGGAACATAGAACATTCCACAGAAATAAAAGAAAGAACTTTGTCAGGGTAAGGGTGACAGAGCACTGGAACAGGCTGCCCAGAGAGGTTGCAGTCTCCTCTGGAGACATTCAAAACCCACCTGCATGCCTTCCTATGTGACTTGATCTGGGTGTTCTTGCTCCTGCAGAGGGATTGGACTAGATGATCATTTGGGAGCCCTTCTAGTCTCTCACATTCTGTGTGTGATTATTTTTCCCCCTGTCTTGGCTGAAGTAATGTAGGGACGTAAGTGCCGGAAGACATGCTGGAAAAAGCCTGTTTCTACCCATACACTGTAGACTGGGAGTGGATCACTAGTGTGTGTGAACCTGTTTCCAGGCTATCTTGGGTCATCTTGCATGTGTCTTAGGATTTTTTTCAAATGCAGACCATGAAGGGTCAAATTGTTTTAAAAACAAATATAAAACCCCCAAAACCTTTGACTGTCATAAAATCTCAGAACACCAAGAGCTGGGGCTTAGAAACCTGCAATATGGCAAAAGCCCCATTGAGCACTGTACATCCCACACCACATCTCAGGAAGGATGGGTACACAGAGAGGGAGGGTCAGATCAGTGGTACTTTGTAATCAATAAAAAGGGAGTCAAAACTCAGACATCTGCTAAAAAACATGGCAATTTCCTTTTATCCATAGAACACTGCCAAATATTCCAGAAGTCTACTAAAGATGCCAAAATCTAGAGGTGCTCAGCTATTTGTAGCATATCTTTACATTGCTGAAATTTTCAAATCTCCAAAGCCTTCAAACATCATGAATTGAAAGCCCACAGATCACTGGAAAAGGAAAAGGACTGGGCAAGAAGGTATTTTCCCTCTCCTCGCATTTCAGAGTAGTCCAACAGAAGACAAGCTGAAGACAAGTATCTCTGCGCATCATTTTAGAGGGTTAATTTCTCTTAAGTGGTCAAGAACAGCTCAGAACAGTTGACAGTGGCTGTCTAATCTTATTACCAAATACATTCATGTCCAGGAAGTAAGTGATCAAGGGAAGAAGTTACAGTTTGTGGTGGCTGGGGATCTGAGAGTTTTAGTGTTGTTTTTTTATATATAAGTCAGCATTTTCTTAAGCAATTAAGAGAGAGCAGCACAGGTCCCAGGCTTCCCGCTGCTGAACAGTCTCAAGGGAGGCCTTTATTTGCATCTCATGGCTTAGAAATCCAGCTCCTCATCCTATGACCGGACACAATAACATGACCTCCAAAGCATTTTGGATAAAGAAAAGAGAAAGTGGCTTGTGATGAGAGGAAACACCTTTATTTCTGCAGGAAGCAATTCCTTTCTCAGATTTTTCCATGGGGAAGTCCGTCTGAAAAGCTTCCAATTACCTATTTGACTGAAGCAGTTTCTGGCCGAGTGACAACTGAATGCAAGATATATATTGGGTCTGTCTGTATCTGAAGAAAGCCAAGGTTTCAGTCCCAGTGGGGTTTTTAGATGCTCTTTATGATTGGACTTTAAGTGTTTCAGAAAGAGGGTTTGCTGTTTGATAGGGAAGGCTTGTCAGCAATCATAAGACTGAGGGCCAACAACAGTTTGCAAAATAAGTGTGGAGTTCCTGATGGGTAAGTCACTGGCTCAGGAAAAAAGTGCACGCAGGAAACTGTCTAATGAGAAGCATTTATCCATTCGCACAACCACTGACATGGATTAAACTCAAACCCTTCTTCACACCACTGGCAGCACAGGGACACTACAGGCAATTAACAGACCCAAAGAAACACTGTAACATTTATGGCAAACATCAAAACAGTGGGATGGGCAGCAAATTCAGAAAACGATTTACCTCAATCTCCCTCAAAAGTTCAGACTGGCCGCATGTTTCCAAATCCTCCAGAGCTTCTCCAAAAACACGCCAAAAACTATCCTCGTGAGTGGTCTCAAGGCCATTTTGGCGGTTGGGGTATCTGTTGTAACGTAGGAACCAAACATTGTCAGCACTCTTCTGCAGCGGGATGGAAGCTGCAAGGCTACAGCAAGTGTCTCACCAGTAAAAGCAGAGACTTGAAGAATCTTCATTTACAAAAGCAAACAATATGAACTTTTGAGACAAGAGTCCGAATACGAGACCTCCATGCATTTACTAACAGGGCAAGTGTCCTTCAAAGGAAGAATTAAGTTGGTGTAGTAATGTCAAAGTTCAAAGGGTAAATTAAAAAGTGCCTGTAGGAAGATTGTAGGTTTAGGAAGACGTTTTGGTGAAATAGAGAAGTGAAAGAAAAAGGATGCGTTATGGGTAAACCAGGAGCCTCAGAGACTGTTAGTACAAAGGCTGATGGAATAGAGCTCAGATCTGAGACACAGAACACCTGAGAAGAGAGAGAAAAACAGAGGGTAACAGACATGGTGAGAAAATGATAAACACATTAGGTCTCTATGAGAATAAATAATGCAAAGATGTATATAAAAATGATTGTGCTGGGCTGGACAAGTAAACACACTCTACAATATTGACAGCCAGCAATAAGCCAGCAATATCAACTACAATAAGCCAGCAATATCAACAGTGTCACACATAACCCATATAAACCCACTTTCATTTGGGCTGGCCAGGGAACTCAGCCATCACTTTCAGGAGGCCTCTCTTTTTAATTTTTATATAACAGTCATGGCACTTACAGCCATGTAAAAATTGCCACCACTTCTGTCTACAGCAGAGTAAGGATAGAGAGGACCTCTCTCAAGCTGGAACAAACACATGTTAACATGAACACCATGTGTGTCTTGCTGGGAGCTCTGCCATTTCCCACCCTGGCAGTTTCAGCCTCTCTTATCTTTGACCACAAGCCAGGGATTTCTAAAGCAAATAGCAATTAAACATGCAGAAGTCCCCTGGACAAGCCAGAGAAGTAGGTGACATTGGACACTGCTTACTGAATACCAGACTGCAAGTCTCTGCCTGTCAGTGCTCAGTTTAACAGGAGCCTCCTCCTGAAGGAAATTCTTTGTGGTAGTAATTGAAGGTCATGATAAACCCACTCTTCTGAGGTGAGACCTCAAGGGGACAGTGACATTAGAGCAGCCCTAATACATCTCATATCTTACTGGGAGCTGTATGCATGAGGGTCAGCATCTGGCAGCATCTCACATTGCTTAACAGTCATTGATGCCACAGATGGAAAGGGACACTCATCCACCAGAGCCACTCAGCAAATTCTACTTGAGTACAAGTCAAAGAGAGGTTGGCCTCCATTAAATATATAACGACCCCTTGGATTACTAATAGAGCTTTTTCCAGATCTCTGTTAACTGAAAAGTCTTCAGCACAGACTTTGGTTTTCAATCATTGGTTTAAATGTGAGTCTGTAGCAGGTATAAACTCACATACACACACTTTTGCTCCTTGTGGGATCATGGCTTGTCTGGAGAGAGCAGCATCTGACATGGCTTATTGTATTTTAAATTCACCCCCTACATCTCATCAGCTTTTAAAGGACAGCAGCCTTTACACCAAGGAGAAAGGTCAAAAAAACACCCAGCAAGACTCTACAAAAACAAATCAAGATTTCCCCCAAAAGGAATTTTTGATTCTTTCCCCTTACTCATTTCCTTCCTCTGCTCCCAGGCTCCCAAAGAGGCAAAAGTCCCAGCTACCAGTTTCATGCCTCTCAGGTCAGCAATACAACAAACACATCCAGGGGGAGGATGAATCAGTACAGGCTCCCACATCACTGGGTCAGCAGGTTTTTCCAGGCTAAAGGCAGCCGGGTTTAGAGACATTTTGTTTTTCTCTCTAATAAAAAGGACTCAGCAGCATGAACAGTTTCACCTGCACTTTGACATCAGGGCTCTGAGCCCTCATTAGGGACATGTTGAGCTTCAAGAGCTGGGACTTGCTAACTTCAGCTGTCAGCAGCCTCGCCAGGAGGGCCACGAGGGATCAACGACCTCTGTGAGCTGGCTCTTGCTGAGAGGCAAAACAAGAACAAAGTCTCCACTGCTGCCAGCCTTCCTGCCAGTTTGATCATCTTTAAATTGGTGGAAATGGCCATGAGATGTTCTAAGGGTTTTGTTTGGACAAACAAAAGTTAAGGCAAAAAGAAAAAAATAAAAGAACCGACAGTAACAACACGAGACACAGACTATGGGGACTCTGGAGGATGTTGAAGGGAAGGTCAGTTACAAAGCAATGGGACTTTTCCACCACTTATGGCTCAGTGAGAGGCAGCCAGGGCAGATCCAGCAACATTTTCACCCAAAGCAAGGGGCAGCTGCAGCCTCTTCCAAAGGCTCAGGAGGTAGTGTGGGATTTTTCCCATGCTGGCCGAGACAAGGGATTAACTCAATCATGTTCACTCAGCATGGATTTGTTTGTGATGTTGGAAGGGCCAAAGTGTGATGGAGTGAGACATCCAGACACAGCTTGGGAAGATATTAACTTGGGCATGCAAACTCATGCTGGTCCTCCACAAGGTTTGGTTGGCCTTTTCTACTCTGTGGCATTGAGCTGTTGCACAGCTGCTTCCTCACTCAAAAAAGTCTGGGCAACACATGTGGAGACAGCTCTGACCTTATCTACTTATTACACCTAACCTGTGAAAATACTGCAGCCTTTACATGGCAGGAGTAAGAGATGTGGTAACAACCTGTGATCCATGCAGCTGAGACTGGCCTAACTCCAGATACAAATGTCACCTGGCCACAGCAAAGGTACATCAGAGATACACCCAGGTAACCTGGCAATATAGAGGTGGTTTGACAGGGCAGGTCACCACCCCAGCACCCTTCCCCGTGACTGCCTAATGCTAAGATGGGGACATTGCTGACTATCCATATTTCATTCCCATGCTCACATTCCCATGCCACCCTTGTCCCTGTGCAGTGACACTCAGGTTTGCAGGCATGCCTCTCCATCTCCTCCCACCCCTCCATACCTGCTGGACTTGTCCCAGTCATCTTCACTGAAGCTTCCATCCATGTAGGGGTAGTTTTTTCTGGGGTCTGCTGGAGGGGTGCTGCTCTTTTGCCTGCTGTGTCTCCATTCATGTGGATGGAGGGCAATGCCCGCAGCCTGAGGTATGTACATACCTAGAGAAGGGAGGATGGGATGGAGAGAGAGAGTAATAGCTGGTCAGAAAACTCAAATGCACTAAGTCACACTGAGCCAGGAAAGCCTCCTTGCCAGATCCCAAATCTGAGGCCACATGGATTGCATATTGCTTCCATGTCATTCACCTGAAAGGGGGCTGCTCTTTTCATCTCTTCTTTCTTTAACCAAAACAGCTTCCCATAGGATAAACAGCAAAGAAACTGTATCCAGAGCAGCCAGAAGCAACAGCCTCCTTTCAGCAAGTGTAATAGTGCTAAAGACGCCTGATGGTGGTCATTAGTTTCAGTGCACTCAGCAATGATGAATGAGGTAAGAGCCAGCCCTGATCCCAATAGCTGCCAGCCAGTTACCACAACCAGCAGAGCCTGTGCCTTTGGGATCAGCTGGTGAAGGTACAGAAATCTGTGTCAAAGATGTATGTGAAAGGCAAGGAACAGGAGGAAAAATTCTGTGTGCTTGAGGGAAGGGAAGGCTCATCAGTATTTGATAGGAGATTAGTAAGGACTGTCAGGATGAAATGAGGCAAGTTTCACTTTGGCTGCCTCTGTGGAATTTTCTGTACTGCAGTGTCTTACTCCAGAGATGCAAGTCCATCACTACCAAATCACAAGAACCCCAGGTTGCCTGGTTAGAAACCTCCCAAGACAGACCATTCCTCAGCAGTGTCAGTGCCATCTGCACAGAAATAAATTTCAAAAAGTCCCCTGCCCACCTCCTGCTGCCATTCAGCATTTCAGAGAAATCCTCACAGCCTTTCCAAGAAACACTGTACACTTCCATTACTGTGCCAAGTGAACAGGAAGAGGTAAAGGAGAAACACATAATTAAGGGAGCCTTGACCTCCCAAACAGCTAAAAGCACTGGAAATACCCAAAGACAATGCCAGCACTTTCTTTGAAAATGCCAGAGCCTGTTATTTCACTTAACTGAGCGTTTCCTCTGAGTGTTTTTAAATGTTAGATTGCTCTGGAGACAGCCCCAGAAAAGTGCTTGCCAACATCTTACAGCAGTCAGGAGCGTCTGCTGTCTGCTGGAGCAGAACAAGGTCCCTGCATGAAGGTCCCTGCAGCAGATGGTGAGCAAGTTTGGGCTGGGGACAGGGACCGAAGGAGGATGCGTGCAAACCTGTTGCTCGCATGCAACCGGTTTCTTCTCCTCCCAGGGAAATAGGCTGGATTCCTGGGATTCAGAGCCACCTGGTGGCATGTTCCCACCAGCAACGATCCCTCAACCATATCCTTCCTTATACGGTTTCCTGAGGCTGTAGAATCCAATTTATAACTCTACACTGGGGGTGCAAATCCCAATCTCCACCTTCTGTACATCCCAGGCCTTCTCACAACTTGTCTTCCCTGCCTATCCCATGGGCAACCCTGCATGTCCTTCTCCCTGCCTTTCAGCACCCTTCTTCCCAGCCAGCACCAGTTCACCACTATGCAGCTACATGCAATTACCAGGGAAGACAAGAAAACCCCTGAAGCAAAGTTGCAGTCTGTGGATGCTGGGCAACTTGGCATCAGCCCCACTCCCTGGGGCTCTGTGCTCAATTACTGATTCTCAATTCACCTGTAAAAGCAACCACTTTGCTAAATCCAGTATCCAACTTGTGTTAACATTCAATTAGAGGGAGAAGGACTGCAGCATTAGGAAGGCCAGGGAGTTCCTCCTTAATGAACTAGACTCCCAAATTAAGACTTCAGACCAAGAGAGGCAGCCCTCTGGAGGAAGAAGCAGGCTTGGTAGAAGAGACACCAATGCAGTGCTGTTCTTTCAGCTTTTCTGAGGCAGAGCACAGTGAGCACAGGCACAGATCTCTTTCAGCACATTGAAGGTGACTTGCAGCAGCAGCACTGCTCCCCATTTTCACATTCTGTTCCAGACAGCAGGCTTTTCACTAATTTCCTTTTGCAGAGGCAACTTGTTTTGCTTCAACATGGCCTAATACTAGTTTATGTCACTAAATCTGAACTCGAATAATTATTTTCCAGTGCTTTTCTCCAACTAAAAATCTATTCCCATGACTGAACCATCCTCCATCCCAATTCCATATGTCTGCCAGAAGCCACAGCTGAATAAACTTGGCCTCAAAGACATGTGTTCATCTGATCACTCACTAGAGACTTCGAGCTACTTTCTTGTGGTATTACCTTAATTATTTTGTTAAGTGAGTGCTTCTAGTCACAAGACATACTTGTGGATTTTAAAACATCCTGAAGGGGATTAATATGTCCTACATGCCTTCTCTAGAGAATTAGAAGTGAGCGATGGACCAAATACTCTGTAAGACATATGGCCAGTGAATGCTTCCTCTGATTATGTGAATTATAAAGTGCTGGAATGGTTTTGAAAACGCTGTGAACAGTATGATGCCTTAGAAGGCAGAAGAAATGTGCCAATAATAATCTAAAACAGATCCATTAATTTAGAGTGCCACATGAGTGCATTTTAAAATACATTTTGTTCCTTGCTGGAAGTGAGAAGCCATGCAAACATGGTCAGATCACAGACTTTGGCTCGCGTTCAGTCTCCAGACAGGTTTGGAGGCTCTGTCTGTCTTCACCTTGGCCCAGAGATCTTAAGATAGCCCTCACTTACCTTGGCTTCCATAACCAGCATCAATACCAGAGCCATCCCAGGAATCCATAGCACTGTCAACGCTAGGGATTGTGGTGGAGTATATCTCAGACAACTTGCTAGTTTTCTGGGAGTCTGTCAGTTCATCTTCTGGGTCACTCACTTCATTTATACTTCCTGACTTCTTGGGATAGGATTCTGAAATCAGAACATGCTTCTTTAGCAGGCACAAAGAGAAAGTTTCACAGAAAAGTTTATGCTGAGATGGGAACAAGCCCAGGTACTTCCAGTCTTCTGAAGTACCTATTTAGTGCTTCAAAAGTAGCTCAGAAAGGCCTGTGCACTGCAGTTGAAAGAATTAAGTGCAGTAATCCTACTTCTGGCTGAATCAAGTAAATTCTGCAATGCCTTCCTGAGTTTTTAGCACATGGAACATAAAGATGAAACAAGTTGTAGATTACCAAATATGAGAGAATAGGGATGTAATCTCAATTTACAAGCACACATTCTTGTGCCTTTGGAAGCCTCCTCCACAAAGAGGCCTGCCCAGAGAAGTGATGGGCTCAGCAAGGAATAGCCCATAGTTTCTCTGGTTTTCTCCTTTTCACCCAGAGCAGCTGACTGTAAACTTTCTGTGAGAAGCAGATGTTTTAATCAGTTTCCAATGACAACGCAACCTGATCCCAAACTAGCTCAGCTGAAGTTCAAACCCCCTTCTAAGACTGAAAAAACTCCTATCAAGTCAAGTCTAATCACCACTCCTCCAGAGGCCCTCATACAGTCTCATGACAATGGTGGAATTCCTGGGCCAGGTATTTTGAGGCTGAATTTCCCCTGATTAAGTGATTGGGAAATAGAAAGCTGAATGTGGGTGATGGAGATCAGATCTTCCCTTTCATTATTTTAGTAATAATAGGCCCTTATTATCATTATATCAAATTTCCTTTTGGGCAATATCTATGCAAGGAATGGTTTCTCAGCACAAGCATTTATTTGTAAGTGAATATTTTAAAGTCCTTGTTGATTAGATATCCTGTTAGCCATCCACTCCCTGGATCTCTGACTCATGGAGGCTGGGATAAAAAGCCCTCTGAAAGTCTGCATTTGTCAATGAGGACAGATTATTTTACCAAACAAAGCCCGTTGTCCTGAAAGTCCCTATTTTCCAAGCATTCAGAAGATTGCTCACTGTGATTAACTCAAGATTACCTTGAAATTTCAATTACACCTGCTTCATTCTCAGAATGATTAACGAGTCTCCAACTGGCACTTGCATGTCAATTATTTCAGCAAGTGGCTGTGACAATGTTAAGTGTCAGCAGGGGAAAGGAAAAAAAAAAAAGAAAAGAGTATTTCAGACCAAGGATCAAGACACTTGGCTGCAGAGAATGAGACTGAAGTTTCTTAAACAGGAACCAAATCCCCAATTCTGCCTCTATTTGTGAAGTCCTCACTTCACCTGGGCTTCCTCCATTTGTGGAATGGGCACATTGCCACACATAGATAACTGCTTTGAAGTCTACAGAAGTGCCATGTTAAAGAGTGATGCTACTTTTTCAGATGCAGGACAGAACCCATGGTCCACACTCACCTGAAAGAGTTTCATCACCTGATTTCTTATAAATCCCACAGTACCATGGGGCACTGGCTGGGAAGGTCCAGCTAAATTTAGAGACTACAGAAGCATAGCACAGAAAAAGTTTGAAAATGCTGGGTGTGGGGAGAGAGAGAAATGCAGCCAGAATGCACTCACTATTTTCTGAACTTGATGAAAAAGCCTGTTTGGCTGTGGTTACAGTCAATGAGAAAGGTTTGTATTTCTCCTGTTTTCACCCATCCACTCTTTAT
Organism: Turnix velox; assembly: GCA_013400935.1. Taxonomy (NCBI): domain Eukaryota; kingdom Metazoa; phylum Chordata; class Aves; order Charadriiformes; family Turnicidae; genus Turnix; species Turnix velox. The sequence goes on from VZTY01029214.1 coordinate 590,132, forward strand.
ACCCTTCAGAAGTGGCCTGCCTGTACTGAGTATGCTCCTGCCTTTGATACCGTGTCAAGAACAGCTTCAAAGCCACAAGGAGCTTGGCAGGGAAATGAGAAGGGGATTTCTAGAGCAGACACTTTGAAAGATGATCTTAGGACCCAAAGCCAAGAAAAGGGGTATAAAAAATTCATTGCAAGTCACTTTCAAAATGTTGAATTAAAGGTGGGTTTTTGTCATGGCTTCTACCAGCTCAGAATCCCATTTTTCATTCTTGGGAGATAAAGAAAACAAACAAACAAAAAAACCCAAAACAACAAAAACTCTGCACTCTGCCACTTTCAAAAGCAACTTCTGCTTCACTTCTGTGTGAAACACCCACACAGACAGGAAATGGCAATAACAGCACAAAGACATCAAATCTGAAAAAAAAAAAAAAATTACCAATAAATCTGTTCTCTAATCTCTTCCCATAACCACAGAAAGTCCCAGGGTTGCCTCTTTTCTTTTCATCAGTGAGTCAGAAGTTAAAAAAACCCTCCCACCTTTCCCTCTGTCTCCAGCCGCGCCACTGAACACGCTGCCTCATCTCACCTTTCACAGCCCATGAAGGAAAACCCACAGCACTACTTATTCCCTCACCCTCCCACCCCAACCCAGGCTCCCCAACTCACTCTCTGTCTGCTTTTTGATCTTCAGGGTGACCGTCTCCCCCGCCATCTGCAGCAGGTGAATGGCTTCGCTCAGTGGTTTGCCCTTGAGGCTCACGTTATTAATTGCTAATATCCGGTCACCGATGTGGATGGCTCCAGTTCTGGAGAGAAAAAGGTGCTGTTAGAAACTTCAGAGAAGCAATTCAGCTCTGGGAGACAGGCCATTAAGCTGTCACTTGAAGCAATAGCGCATCAACTCTCGAGCACTTTCAAATGTGTCATGCTTCCCCCTTGGTTCACTGGATGTGATTTCCCCTTCATCACAGCCACCGGGAATCTGGTTCTGCTTCCCTCATCTTTCACCCGTGCAAACACAAATATGCACAGGGACACATACACTCCTCAGATCTCAGGCCCCTCAGGAATGGAGACTGCAGATCAGTTTACTGGCAAAACTCAAAGCAGAAGGGGTCTAAATGCTAAAGCACAAGCATTTACAGTGTGTGCTGTCTGTCATCACACACGGAATGGAAGGGCATGTTCACACTAACAGGAAGAATGATGAGACAAATCTAGAAGTCTACTAAAAAAACCAAAAGCCAAAATAATAGTCCAACATACACAGACTGTGTGTGCAAGCATGAGATGAACGAGTTGCAGATCAATTTGTGATATGTTTAAAGCTCGCCCCTTAGGCAGCTACACTATGTGACTCTCTCCATCAGGATCAGAACTCAAGGTTACTTTGTTTTATTGAACAACCACACTCCATCACTGGCTTCTGCTCTCAGCTAAACAAATCCTCAGCAACAGCTAGGAACAAGCTAACAAGTCATGACAATTCTCCCTCTTCTCCTCCATCCTTCCCCTCTGTGTCTGCCCACAGGCAGGGGCACACTTTACGTGTGCCAGTATTTGTTGTATTTTGCAGGAGGAGCAGGCAGGACAGGATGTGCCTGTCCTAAAGCGAGATGCTCACTGCTGGCTGGACTAAGCTCACCATACTCACATTCCAGCTCTCTAACAGCAGCAAGCCAGAGCAGCAATTCACTGCTCCAGCAGTTCTGTGAGGCTCAGCTGTCATTAACCTGTGAGATCAAGCCAGGAGGAGATGCAAATCTGGACCACGATATCTTTCTGTGTGTGGCAATGTGCCTCTTTTAGGTTAGATCTCCAAACTGGACTACTGCAGAGCTGCGATTTGATATATCATCGCAGGCAAAAGAGATACTTGTTTTTCTTCAAAATATGAAACTTCTGTTGACACACTGCTGTGAAACATCTACTCTGAGTACATCAAATTGGGAAACGCAACCAAGGAGCAGGCTGGAGGGTTGGATGTGCTGCTGCTACGATATATGGACAGTTTCCCGATGTCACAGACAACCACTAGATGTCCGTCTCGTCCCATCCACCTCAGTCCGGAGAAGCCCTCAGGGAAAACTTGTACATTCAAATCAATTACAGATCAAACTGGAACTGCAGTACTTGTCTTAAAAGTTTCATCTAATTGAAATAAAAAAAAAAACAACAACAAAAAAACCTCCAAGCTTTGCTGGCAGTTTAAAGGCTATCCTTTGCTTACTGCAGTGGTTCAGCATTTGAGGACCTCCTGCTGTAGCCCTGAACTCAGTGTGGGAATGCATCTCCTATCAAAGACACCAGCCCAGCCACCCACCTCTGAACAACACAACTGCACTGCAGAAACTGTGAAAGTCCCTCAGCAGGGAAAAATCTCGAAACAATTAAAGAGAAAGATAATGTTTAGTCAGGTGGGTTTTTTTTAATTTGAGGGAGCAAAGTAAATCAAAGTGTAGTCCTCTCACCTTCTCCAGGCAACCCTGTGAGGACCAGCAGACAGGAGCTGGGCAGAAGTGATAGAGAAACCCATTTCTAGGTAATGACCCACATCAAACACACATCAATCCAAGGAGCTGGATGCTTTACATCTCTACTTGCTCAAAGGACAAATACAAGAGCAGAATCAAGCAACAGGTAAGTCACAAAGTGTAGAAGGGGCTGAAAGACATTTTTCAGCTTGCACTGGAGAAAAGGTGACTGCATGCATTTGGTAGAGATCTACTCGGCACATGGGCAGGGCCTCCATTCCTACATGGGTTGGTGATGAGCACTCCAGGACAAAACCCTCCCTGCAGCTACCCTCATCTAGATCATGTGGCACCCAAAGAGGATAGTCAGATACTTTAAAATGCTAGCAATGGCCCAAAATTGGCCTGGGAGAACCACTGCACCTCAACCAGAATTGAGCAGTACTGTTCAGTCACACTCTTTTTTCCTAGGAAGAAGGAAAAGAAGTCCCATAGTCCATGCTAAAGACACCTGCAAACACCAAAGCAGAAGAAACATGGAAGAGAGGCACTGCTCAATGCTAACCCAACAGCCTGAGCCGTCTCTGTAGGCTCCTGTAAGATCAGACACATACAAGGAGAAAAATGTTCAAGGTCAAGATAAAATCCAAATTGTCTGAATCTGGAGCCTTTTCAGCTTAGGCAGCTTGTCACCCACTGTGACAGACATGTGACAGATCCTAGAGGACACCCTGCCTTCCACATCACCAATCAAGCAGTCAAAGCCACAGCAGACCTTCACTTGTGCCTCTACAGGGGTGCCGAGTACACTACCATTATCAAATGCTGGAATCTCATTCTCCTCCTCCTCCCAGAACTGCTGAAATACATCCTTTGCTCCAGCAGAAGCCAGGTGCAGATTTGGGTTTAAATCCCTGTCCTTCACAAACCTGTCATACCCGTCAAAGCCTGAAGGGCATTCGTGGCACAGGGAAGGGCAGTGACAGCAGGAAAGGTAATTTACATTACACTAAGACCACCTCTTTCCCCTTGACAAGGTAGAGTCACTCCCTCCTTTTACTCCCAGGAGAAAAAAAGAAGCACCTTTCCTGAAGAGAGCCTTCATTCCAGTGCTCCTCACCCTCCCTGCACATAGCCAAGGTTACCCAGAGAAATCCCCACGCTGCTCTGTCCCCACACAGCTCCTCTGCACAGGCACCGTCATTTGTTAGTCAGCCGCGGTGAACGTGCTGAACGTCTCCATCACTCTGCAAAAGGCTTTTCATCCCTCACTGCCTGCCAGCTCCTGATCAAAATTCAGTAGGACCGCAGCACCCGTCTGCACTGCCTCTGTTGCTCTGTGGAGCAGCCACTGATGCATATCCCAGTTCGAAGGAGGAACATCCTCGGCATTGCAAAGGGAACTAAGAGCAACAAGGCTACAAGACTGTCTTCTGAGCCCAACGGCGTTTGGGCTTTCTGCCTTTAACCTCTCTCACGCTGGGCTGCAGGTACAGTGCAGAACTGCGATGCAGAAAAGCCTCAAACACTCTATAGCTACTATTTTTTGGGGAAAAAGACTGAATCCTACAGTGGCAAGTAGTCATATAAAAAAGAAAAAAAACACTAATGATGAAAGCTCATCCCTCTTCCTTTTTGGGAGAGACTGATGTTCTGCTCTCTGTGCCAAAGGAAATCAAGGGGAATGTGCAGCAGCATGAGTGCTGACAGCTGATGGAACTCAATGCAGAAGGAGGCACTGAACTGTTTTACAGAGCAGCTAAGAGGGAGTGAGCCAGCAATGTGCCCTTATGGCCAAGAAGGCAAATGGCATCCTGGGGTGTATTAGAAGGGGTATAGTCAGCAGGTCAACAGAGATTCTCCTCCCCCTCTATTCTGCCCTGGTGAGACTGCATCTGGGTCCCTCAGTTCAAGAAGGACAGGGAACTGCTTGAGAGAATCCAGCACAGAGCCACAAAGATGAAAGGATTGGAGCATCTCCCTTACCAGTAACAGCTGAGGGAGCTGAGTCTCTTTATCTTGGAGAAGATTGAGGGTTGACCTCATTAATGTTTATAAACACGGAAAGGGTGAGTGTCAGGAGAATTGAGCCAGGCTCTTCTCAATGACATACAGTGGACTTGGGGCAATGGGTGCAAACGGGAACACAAGAGGTTGCACAGAAANACAGTGGACTTGGGGCAATGGGTGCAAACGGGAACACAAGAGGTTGCACAGAAATAAAAGAAAAAAACTTTTTCACTATGAGGATGACAAAACAGTGGCATAGACTGCCCAAAGAGGTTGTGGAGTCCTTCTCTGGAGACATTCAAAACCCACAGGATGCGCTCCTGTGTGACCAGGTCTGGGTGCTGCTGCTCCAGCAGGGTGATTGTACTAGATGATCTTTCGAGGTCCCTTCCAATCCCTCATATTCTGTGATTCTGTCCTTGAAACAGAAAAGGACAGACCTACAATCAAACCTCCCCAAGGCCTAGTACTTCACACCTATTTGATCGGGGGGATGGGGGGGAAGGCGCCACTGATGCTGTTCCCTGTCAAGCTGCTCAGGGTAAAGTAACCCTATGAGAAGTGTGAGTCAGGACTACTGAAACGATCTATATACAAGTCACAGCTACCCTACAGACGGATTAATTAAGATACAGTGTATGACTCAGTTCCACCTTGTATTCTCAGCAATGTCCCGATCCTTTAAATCCCCTGCTTGCACATATATTCTGATACAGGCACACACAGAGCCAACTTCAGCTGCCAGAAGTAAATCCACACCAATGGTTATGCTACTCAAAGCGTGCCAGTCCTACACAGAGATACCTCCACACACAACAGTCTAACCAATACCATTAAGGATGGGTCAGAAGACCCCCAAGACATGTGGTTTCAGCCAGATATGCTGCCATGGCCACAAGCCCCAGTCTGACAATAGGCAAGTCCAGGAGAGGAGTCTATGGGTGTTCTGTGGGCAGGCTGTGTATTCTCATGATGCAGGATCTGCACAGGAAATCACAGACCAGGAAGCAGTTCTGTGCAAGAGGGACAGACTTCCCAGCTGCCGCATTCAAGTGACATGCTGGATCTGACTCTTTCAGAAGTGCTCTGCCTTCACCCTCTGTCATTGACCTGACAGCATGGTCCAAATCACCCCACACGTGGTTCTGCAAAGCCAGACTGGCAGGGCTGTCAATGCTTCACAGCACTCAGTACCTTTCCTTTTTAGTAGACTAAAACACTTAAGACACATTTATGTAAGCAGAGGAAACTTCACAAACTTCAAGGTGGCTTCCCACATTAATCCAACCTCTCTGCCCCCAAATCTCACCTTTCTGCCAGCCCTCGTTTAGTCAAGCCTGAAATGACAATAGGATCAAAAGGTTCCTCTGTCCCAGAGATGGTTATTCCCAAGGGGCCACCGTATCTCTTCAGTTCCACTGTGTAGATAATGGCACCTGTTGTCTCCTGTTCATCTGAAAGGGAAAACAGCAATGCTGAAATTATTCATCAGTCATATGAAAAAGGTTACAGGAAAGACTTGTAGCATTTAGAAGCATAAACCTGAGGCCTTCTCCCATACTCATACCAAATAGGATTTTAACCTTCCAGACTCCATTTAAGGGCAGAATAACAAAAATAGACTATAATCAATTGGAAAGTGGTGACCAGACAAGCAGCAGTCCTTATCTTTGTTGGTTTGCACTACCTACTGGGAAATGTCATTACAGTGGACAGGCACCAGTTTGCATCAGGATTTCTGTACCAGAGTTATCTTCATCCTTCCTAATCTTCAATTTGACCAGGTCTTCACACTGCCTTAAAATCTGCACAGCATCCTCCATTGAGCAATTGTCGAGACGGATGTTATCAATGGCTAACAGCTTGTCTCCCGGCTCCAAGGTGCCAGTTCTGTGAGGAAAGGAAAAGAAAACTAAAAGTGCATTTGTATTTGCCTTTCAGATCCCATGACGCATTCAGTCCTGCAGTGGCAATGACAATATTTAATATTAAATTTTTGCTGCCCTTGATCTTTTCTGGGAAACAACCGTGAAAAGAATCTGGGACAATCATAACTTGAAGAGAGGAAGTAGGTGTAGGATGTGCATCAACACAGAACAAGGCAGGAAGGTTAGAGATACAGCCTGGGTAAGCTACAGCACTGAAAAACACCTGATGACAGATATTCTGCCTTTTATGGAAACTTCTGTATGAGCACTCTTAGAAACGAGCCTTCCAGCAGCACTAAATTCCTCTGAAAGGCTTGCTACGAGGTGCTGGGATCAGAGGTGAAATCAATAAATGCTGAGTTATTTGCAGCCTCTCCTCCAGTGCCCACAATTCACTGACTCTGTTCACCTGAGCAGGAGCTGAGACATGGCAAACTACCTGATGAGCCATAGCGCCTTCTGGGATATACACAGCCCGTTACCACATGCTCTTAAATGTTAAACATCCATCTCCTATATGGCCAGCAAACATCTGAATCAGTGCCCTGGCCACCTCGTCCATAAGCTCAACTATACTTGCTTCAATACAGGCAGTTTTTATTGCAACCTCTAGGGCTGATGCTGGCAAAACCCAGACCCAGGTGCTACTGCTTGGGCTTCGTTCCACCTCTCATCACAGGGCTGAACATTTTGTAATGGGTTTGTCAGACAGGAACACTCACCTATGTGCTACACTCCCCTTCTTGATGTCAGAGATGATCAAAGGCTCCCCAGGCTTTCTGCTTGCAGCTACAAAAGAGACACATGAGTACAAAGCTTGGTATCGAGTCTGCTATCTAGGATGGGGTTGGTTAGTGGGAAGGAGTCAGAAGAAAGGGAATTTATGTTAATTTGTCCAAATGATGCTTCACACTTGAACTCTGGAAGTTAAACCAGGAACAAAAAGTGATGTGAATCTTTTAAAACATTACAAAGGAATTGAATCTCTTCAAATGTTTGCTGGTTGCCTTTTGCCCACATTAGCTTGCTGCTTCCTTTGGTCTCCTCCCAAAGGGGAGGAAGGTGGAACCTCACTCATGTATCTGACAAGACACAGCAAGTAATCAATGGCTGCAGCAGTAGTAAGATATCAGTGCTGCTGACTAGGGAGTACCTAGCTCAGCACCATGGTTAATACAAGCATTTCTTTGCTCTTGAAGTAAAGTAGGCTGGGAAATTCCCCAAGTTGAAAACGGCTCAGGAAGAATTAGGTAAAACACTGTTTTCTAGCTGGTTCAGTTCCCCAGGCAACTTCATCATCTAACCTGATAAATGAGGGCTGGTCTGGAAGGGGTTGATTTTCAACTGTTCTTTCCAACTCAACCCTGATAACTTTTTCAGCCCACGAGAGATGGGAGTATGCATCTCTGATAGCATTTGCATTTTCAAATTTGCCTGCAAAGACCTGCTGCTCTCCTGAGATATCCGAGCAAGATTTATGACTTGAATCACTCCTGACCCCTTCATCATCCACAAACCAAACATGCCAAAAGCATCCTTTCCACCTCCTGTCACTCCCTCCTGCCTTGCTATGGGAATTTCAACATCTCATTTAAAGCTGACAGAGCTTCTCAGCAAAAGCTGCGTAGGAAGGAAGACATTCACAGCATCCAAACATGTCAGGTGCAGGTCAGAGATTAAAATATCCATGAGGCATGTGGCATCACCCACACAGAGATCCACCTGCCTGAACAGCTACTAGAGTGCATCCCAGAAAGTGAGACATAAAGGAATAAACACTTCCTCTAGCCAACCTCCCAACTCCAGATTTTCCTACATTCATCTATGAGCTTTAAAAAAACCTTTACCTTCAAGGATACCCACTCCCAGATATAACTAAATCTTCTGTACAGAACAGGAAGAAAAGCTAACCAATCTCAGTCGTAACAGGGATGAGTATAAAAGTCACATCAGACAATGAAGAGCAGACTGTCACTGATTTTATAATAGCCACAGCAATGCAATTGCTGAATGAAACAGAGCCCAGAAGAATTCTTTTCCCATCTCTTACTGGAGCACAGTGCCAGGCATTTCAGAGTGGACACTCATGCTCAGCTTGCAGCCACAGGTCAAAGAGAAGCAGATGGGTTGTGGAGATTCACCATGGGCTTGTGCCTCTATTCAACTTGTCCTTGTCACAAACCAGCCAGCAGACTGACTGGCACATACCAGGCTGAGCTGAGCAGTGGGAGGGAAAGACGAGGTGCAGCTAAAATCAATATAGAAATGCCTTCTCTGATTGAGAGGTCTGCACACCACAGCATGGTGGATGGAGAACTATCACCCTGTTATTACTATCACTGTTCTCTTTCCAATGCAGGAAACTGGAAAACATGAGAGAGTTAACTGG
>VZTY01029216.1:0-69326 GCA_013400935.1 Turnix velox
CTCTCCTCTCCTCTCCTTTCTTCCCTCCACACCCTGACACTTAGATCTGTGACCTTCGATCTGTAGGGAAATCCAGCCCAGGAGGCAAACCGGGTAGCGAAAACACAAATCAACTCACAAGAGAAAACAATTACAACTCCAAACCAGTTTCTGAGACCAATTTCATTATGGTGCTGCCTTCTTTGCAGCCTGCAATTATGGAACAATTATGGGATTTGGGGGGGAAAGCATCTGGCAGTGGTTTCTCTCCTACACACTCCATTCTGTCTTTCTGTTCTGTTCTCCGTGTCTGAGCTAGATTCTGTTTGTATTTCTCCTCTTCAAATGTGCATCAGCATTTCAAATGAAACTTTGGACCACCGCCGTGGCAGCCTTTTAAACGGATACAGCACAAGATTCCTATGTCTCCTCTCCTCTGTTGGAGAGCAAAGGCAATCCAGAAGAGGGATATTAATGTGCAAATTAGCACAACCTGACTGGCTCCATATTGCTACTTAGAATTTGCATATTAATAAATGTTTTTGTGACAGCATTTAGCCGATCAAGAAGGGCAGAGATTTAAAAAAGTCAACAAGATTTTTAAGCTTTTCCCTTGTATTTCTTTCTCCTCAGGCTCCCAGACTCTATATATCTATATCTTCTTATACCATGTACATATGTGCTTAGGTTGCATATCTATAGGTCAATGCATTTAAATCTACCTAGCTCTTGACAGATGTGAGAGTTGCATAGCTGCCCTGTGTGAAGACAGACAAACAGCTCTGTGTTCGCGGGGGTGCAGACAGCTTTGCTTGTGTGTATATTTGAATGATTGTGTTTTTATGCACACAAACACACATACAAACAGCGAGCTAGAAAGATAGATAGATGAAGGTACTGGACAGTCTCCCTCTCCCACCCCCCCTTTCAAATATTTTTCCAACAGGCGCTTTTATCCCATTCAGCTGAATAAATTGGGACTCTCAAAACTGTGATCTTGACAGATGTGAGCTTTTTTTTCCGAGCTGCATTGGAAAAAGATAGATAGTGAAAACCTCCAGGGCATTCGGGCTTAGTGGAGCCAGTGAAAAGGGTTATTTCCAAGAGTGCTGAATAATGCATCCCTCTGAATTCCTTAGTTCTCTCTTTCTGTCCTCCTTTCTGTCTTTCTCTCTCTTCCTTTAAATGCTTTGAGGATGAAATGCTGAGTGCCCTCCCAGAGTTATTCCTCCACTGCAGGGAAGTTGAGATCAAAATCTTCCTGAGCAATGGGCTTTCAGAGTGTCTCATTCAAGTAGTCTGGTGGTCAGAAAGACAGGGAGGAGAAAAGGAACAGATACATAAACAGAACAGCTAATACATAACTGGTGCACTAAAGATATATTCCCCATCTCATTTAATTACTTGTCACATCAGTCTTTAGCAGAGAAATTGGCTGATAGCCAGACTATTTTATTTCAGAAATCTCTACGTCAAAAACATATGTTCAAAGAGACTCTCACCCCTATTAAATTTGTCTTCCTGACTTACTTTCATTTATCTATGACTAAAAAAACAACTGCAAAACAAAAAGCAACTCAGAATTATCTCTTAGTCAACTTCTTCCTTTGTTCTCCTCTATTTCCATTGTACATTCCCACAAAGAACTTGGATTTTGTTTTAGATGGTCAAAGCAGAATTGCAGTTTGGAGTGAGGAGAAACTCTTTTTCAGTCTAAGTCGGGTGAAAATGAACAATTTTTGTGTGAAACAGAGTTAAAAATGTAATGTTTTTCAGGGGAAGCCTGAAATTCTTTGTTCTTGCCTTGCTTCATGCAGGGCAGATAATGGAAATTTTTGTGATTATTGGGTTTTTTTCCTAAATGCTCTAATTTTTATCTCATTCTGAAATTAAAAGCCCAATTTCAATCAGAAAAGTTTTGTTTTGGCTTTGCTTTTCCTTTGACACATTCACCATGAAACACTTTGGCTCTGATTGTGTTGAAATGCAGTGTTTTGACATTCTCCTAGGTGAATGTCGGGCAATGTGTCTTGCCTGAAAACTCTGAGGGAATTAAAAGAGCATCTATTGAGACTTTTGTTAGCTGTTAAATACTGAACCGTCTTTCATCCTCGCAACCTTTAGGAGATTTTGCACAAAAATGAACCCATGGATTACAACATAGAATGGGGCAGGCCTTTTTATCAGAAGCCCATGAGCAGAGAGAAGTGAAAGTGAGATGTGCAGAGGAATACAACTACCCTCCATGCTGGAGTTGTTAATGTCTGCCTTTCTGCTGTATTTCCATTAAAAAAACACAAGGATTTAAAAGTAGCACAACAGTGGCACACATACCCTTGGGCCACACATCGGTGAGCTTTCTGGCGAGAGCAAAGCCACCATGTCTATGCAATGTTTGTGTCAGGATTATCTGACTCCTAGTCAAGGAGCAAACAAACCTGAAGTCTTCTGTCAATAGCAGAGTGTGAATTGAGAATCTCAATGTCTTCTGAAAGAAAGTCTGGGAGCCTTTCCAGCAATAACGGGAGGCAGGAGGGGGGAAAAGGGGAAGAGAATGTATCATGGGGGAAGGGGAGGAAGAAGGCAATGTTTATACATCTACAGTTAGAAAGGTGCTAGGACAGTCATAGTGAAGTGAGGACAACGTGGGAGGATCTCCTGAGCACTTTTTCTAGTATTTTACTTTGTTTAGATTTTAGCATCTCAAGTAGCCTGCATTGCTTCCCTCAGGAACCTACTACATCATCTCATTGCCAGAAGGGTTCCCCCTACTGTTCTACCTGCATTTTTCCCTTTTCTAATGCCATCACAGTGCCTCTTGCACCAATAATCCATAATCAAATAACCCATAATTGGTGTAAATTACTTCAGGGCATCCTGGTTCTAGACCTTTTTCTGAGTCAAGGTTATCCAGATGGGGTCACCAATTCTCTATTATCCCAGTGCTCCTCTCTTCCAGTTCAAAATCCATGACATTTCCATGTCCTCAGATCCTAAGAAATGGGGAAATTGGACACCACCACCTATACTAAACCTGTGACAAAAATCTAATTTTTGATTCTGATGTCCTAATGCCAGCTCTGGTTTCACTGATCCTGAAGTCCACTATTAGACCCAAACAGAATTCCTTTGTTAGCCTTAGCACCGTAACTCTCTCTTATTCCCTGTTTCTCACTTCAACCTTGCTGCTTGGAAGGTACTTCAGTGCATTCCTTCTTTGTGAACCCAGTTTCAAGTGTTTTCCAGTCTTCCTCCTTTCTCTTCTTACATTCTTTTTGTGAGTTCTCCAATGTCTAATATAAAGAGGTGAGCATACTTCAGCTTTCTCTCAACAGTTTTACAAAGATTTCCTTCACTTAGCTGTCTAGTCTCATGAATGTCTATGAAAAATAATGTCTTTTTTTGTCTTGAAGAAGTTTCTTTCTCTCACTCTGTCAAACTTGGTTAAAATTGCCCAGTTGTTGTAAGAAATATTGACACAGTGGGACAAGCAGATAGGCTCTGTAAGCCCTGTTTCCTTAGAAGAAATAGATAGAACAGGATGTCAGGATTCAGCCTGATCTTGTGGTGGCTTGCTCAGGTTGCCCTTGGAAGTGATGGTGGTGGTTGTAGGTTTTGAGCATGATTGTTCTGTCTGTGTTGAGGGCCAAAGCACAAAGAATTCTAGCATTTCTCTTCAGATCCTTTTTCAAAGGTAGGACATTAAGCTGTCCCACTTAGAGTATGTTTTTTCAGAGGAACAGCACTCCACCTACTTTATTCCTTTACTATCACCTAGTGCCTGAATACAGCAGGAGGGAAACCAGTTAGGGCCATCAATAAAAAGCACAGCCGTATACTCTTTCCATTCCCACTTTTCCAAATGTTCTTTCACCTCTTTTTGTCTCCTTCTATCCCCACTCTGTCAGCTTCTCCTTCTTGCCTCTCTTGTGTTCATCAATAAATATTCAATTAATGTTTTCCTATGATAAAGATCTATGGGTGTCAGATAAGAACATCTCCACAGGATGAATGATGCTGCTAAGTCTTGCAGCTAGTTCTATGCAGATGCAGAAAGTCTGCTAGAAGTGACTTTACAAAATGGAGTGTTCAAGCATCCCTGTTTTATTTTTTAATGCAGATGAGAATTTAAAAGCCCGTGTTTTCTACAATTAATTTTATGTACTATTCTTTTCAATTATTTATATCTCCTGAATGATAAATGGGCGGGTAAAGAGGAAAAGGAAACTAAAGGTAGTGGGAATCTGAAGGAAGAATCCCTTTCTCTCATGATTTATTTATTTATTTTAGACTGGAAGATGAGCTGAGCTGATAATTAAGAGAATGCAGGCCCTAGATCAACTTATCAGTTTACCACCTAGCAAGGCTTAGAAGAAAGCAACAATAACAGGGGATGAGATTTAGTTGCAATTTTTCTACCAGTTTCTTTAATGCACTTCAGAAAGGCCCTTAACTTCCCCACTATAGGAGAAAGTAGCTGCTTTTTGCAAAATTATGTAGAATTCTACAGCATATGTAAAAGAAAAACTTCATTGGATTTGGCTAAACTTCTCTTAACTTAACTTTAGTCCTGGCCTGGGTGCAAGCTGCATTCATTAGAGTCATATTTATCCTAAGGCAGAGAAGTAACCATTTTTGGGTTGAAGGCAGGAGAGAAGGGTTACATTCTATGCCTTTCTGTAATTTCTTAGGGTAGCACTTAAGCAGAAATATGAATGCACTGAGGAGAGCAGTCTTCCTCAATAAAGCAATGCCTGTTTGAATCACTGGGCGTTTGAAACCTCTGGAGAGAGAGCCTGACCCTCTCTGGTTTCCAGTCCATTTCCGAGGGTTTTAGAGAAGAAACAGGATGGCATTTGGGGCCTTTGAGAAATTGATTCTAAAGATGTAAGGGGATTATTTTAGAGCAAAAGGGAGGAGACCCCATTAAAATAGCACTGAAATGGAAAGGAAGCAGAACAAATGGAGATGTGTTAGGCTGAGCATTGTTTGAAGTGAGACATTTTCCTTGAGATATTGATTGCTTTTTTATACCTACCGTACTTAACCCAAATCAGATCTTAAAAACAAATAAAATCATCCTCTAGAAAAAAAAAAAAAGACAAAAACAACAACAAACAAACAACAAAAAAACACAAACAAAACCCCAACATATAAAGGGTTATTTTAGGACTTAGAGTGGCAGGTAGGATTTTCCTTCCTCTCATTCTACTTCCCCTTAATAGTAGCACTTGCTTGTAAGAGAGACAACTTGGCAGTAATGGATATTATTTTCTTTTTTTTAACCTCATAAAGTTCATTTATGAAGATTTTTCCAGAAGATTTGTGATTTTTTGGAAGCTGTTTTTTCTCCTACTTTCTAAATTTGAATTAGCACAGGAGAGATACATTGGAAATAAACCAGGGTAAGAATGGTATGCTAGAATTTTAGTAATGGAGCCACTTGCTAAGTCTTGCAGGTAAATTCCCACACATTTTAAGAAATTCAAATACTTGCAGAAACATACTGTTATTCATGGCCATTCAGTTGAGTTTGTATGGTCCTTCAGGGAAGCAGAGTGGGGAATGGTTGGGAAAATGGTGGAACAGGGAGCTTCTTCCATTTTGAGAAATTTACACTAATCAATTTGTGCAATTTCATAGAGATTAAAGTTTATGAAACTCACAATTGCAAAAATATGTTACCAATTGATAACCATAATGTAAGTAGAAACTCTCTAGTCCTTTCTCAAAAAAGCTGTCTTTAATGGGACAGCCATTAAGGGAACTTGTTACTTTCTGTAAACATGATGAGAAGGATCTGCATTGTTTGCACCAACCTGCTACCTTCTGAACCAAAACTATGTGCCTATATCAGTGAGATTGTTGCTTTGCAGCAGATAGATAATACTTCCATGAAGTGGAGTATAGGAATGATTCCACCACTATTTATTTCACTACTCTGCTCTATTATCAGTGAAATGGAGCACCTAGAAAGAAACCAGTATCTTTGCCCACTTTTCCCTCTTTATAAGCCTCCTGGTACTACTGTAAGTGTAACTTGTGAGTTCTCTGTTGAGGAACACTGGGAAGACCAGAATCAAGCTGAAGCTGTAGGCTCATTTTTACAGAAGTAAACCAGATGTGCTAACAAAGTTCTGTTTTCCTGCTTATCTCTCTGGTTAAAGAATGTCTTATTCCACTGAACAGCTCAGAGAGCTCACACTGCTTGGAAAAGCCTTTGTTTTGTACTGAAATAATAATTTGGGCAACTAAAGTATTATCATACTGGAGCTGGGAAATGTAACCAGATCCATAAAGCTCCTTAGAAACACTTTTTGCTCAGAACTGCTAGGGGACGCTCTAGATCTCCACTCAAATAGCTTATGGCTTGTCTCATGAGTTTTTATTCCTTCTCTCCAAGAATTCTTCCTCTTTCTTTGTGCTCTTTTCCTGCAGATTTTTTTCTATTAATTGTGGTGTGAAAATAAGGAATGAGAAGTTTTTCCACTCCTAGAATGTGTTCTCAACCAGCATTTATTTGGTGATTAGATTTTTTTTGATGGGAAGTCATATAAAATGGTAGCAAAAGCAGTCTCCAAAATACAGCTCAAGCAGGTGTGAAAACATGTGGGCAATGAGACTGTAATTTCACTCTCTTCGTCTTTTCACAAGGCTATGAGTTCACAGCATGCCTGTTGTATGAGGATGAGAGGTGCTGGAAAAAAATAAGATTATCTTCAGAAATAACTTCTTAAATTCCCCTTAGCTACTGTTTACAGCAAGAAACCAGCCATTATAACTCCTAATGAGGTAGTGAATATTGGAGAAAACAAACTTCTTGAGATGATGCCCCATGCTCCAAAATGGTTTCAAACACACTGGTAGAAAACAACTTTCCAGAAATCTCTCCTGTATTTCTCTTGCATGATTTTTTATCATTAATTCACCATTTAGGAAGTAGGAAGTCATGAGGCAGAAGGAACACAACAATGCTATTTCCTGCTGAGTAGCAACAGGCTGCAGAGTGGACACAGAGCTTTTTCTGGATGTGGCAAAAGGTTTCTTTCAGCCCCTAATTTGCAGTGTCAGAGTAACCCATTATCAAGACGATTAAATTTAAAGAGACTGCAGTAAATGCTAGCATACAGAAGACATCAAGCATCATTAAAATGTAATTGGAAGCAAAGCTTAATGAGGTAAAAGGAAAAAAAAATACCCAGGATCCTTCTGGGTATTTTCTACTCCCTGCCCCCCGCCCAGCTTGCTTTGCCTGAGCCAGCAACTACTGTATTGAAATTTATAATTTGCAAGCTGCATTATTATTTGGAGTTCCTTGCAGCAGCTGAAAAGCCAGGATGCTTTGCAATGAGTGTATCACACCCAGAATCACACAGAATGTCAGGGATTGGAAGGGACCTCTAGAGATCATCTAGTCCAATCCCCCCTGCCAGAGCAGGAATACCTAGACCATGTCACACAGGAAGGCATACAGGTGGGTTTTGAATGTCTCCAGAGAATGAGACTCCACAATCTCTCTGGGCAGCCTTCCCCAAACTTCTGTCACCCCCACTGTGAAAAAGATTTTTCTTGTATTTCTGAGGAACCTATAAAGATGTACTTGCTGTATAAAGATGTACTTGCTGTAATTTTAGATTAAAGACAGGGATGTTTTTGCTTTCTGAAGTTACAAAGTTTTGGTAAAGAATAAAACTAATGTGGTTTTGTTCATCTGAAACAGACACTGAGGGCCAAATGGAAATGTGTGTCTGCAGCTTTGTGCTGATAAGTAGACAACGGTAGGCTTTGAAGCATCAATGTCCTGGATTCCCTTCTTCCTGAGGATAGCAAGAACAATGAAGCAGAGAAGAACAAGAGAAGAAAAAGGACTGAGAGAGGAGCAGCAGCTATTGTGTCTAGCAAGCCAGGATAAAACAGCAATGCCTCTGCTAGAGAAGCAAGTAGTGAATGTAATGTTTGTATAGGAGGTAATAGCTCAATAAGGCACTGGGCTGGATTCCCAGGTCCTTAAAGGCTACCTGCTACAGAGCGTCTGCAGTTCAGCTGGTACCATTGTGATACAAGCTGGTAGAGCCCCTGGAGAGGGAGCTGCTCGGTTCATCTCCATCTTGCAGCAAGGTTGAGGCCAAGCCTGGATTTTGCAAAGGCTGAGCTGGTGTGAGTCCAGCTTCCTTCTACTGTTTTGTTGGTTTTTTTTTCTAAATTTGCTTATTTAAAAAAAATATTCTCCCCAAGCCATCAAGTCAACACATACTTTTCTGCAAGAGAAAATGAACCAGGTTCAGCTCGTTACATATCACCATCCCAGGCTTGAATTGGTGATTTCTCCCTTGGATGCAGCTGCAACTTTTCTAGAAGAATCTTTACTCCAACTCAGAGCCCACAAAGAAATAAACAAACCATACTTTTGGGTTTTTTTTGCAAGCCATCTATTTCAGATACCAGGACCCAACCCCTAAAATAGCTAAATGTATTAATCTCACTTTGATCTATGTTGTTGTTTTTTTTTTTTTAATCTTGTCCCATGAAATTAAATGCCTTTAGCCTCCACTGTTGACTCTAGATGTGAATTCTGTACTTTGCTGGAGAATAGAAAAATTCCATCCTTGGAGAAAACTATATGAGACCTATAGCTATTGCTCCAAACCTGCAGTGAAGGTTACAATTCAATCCTATCCATTCAACATCCATAGTTCTAGTGTGAAAAATCACATTTTAAGCCATACTGTAAGATTTGAAGGGTTTTTTCCCCTTGTCTCTCCTCTGATATGGACCTTAGCCTATGATGTTGGAAACCTCCACTCTGAGCCCAGTTCTGATGGGATTTTGATAGCTAACCTTGTGCATCAGTTTTGAATAAGGCTCTCAAAAGCCACAAAATGACCTCAGATCTTCAGAGTGATTTCCAAGCAATGTCTGCTCCACAGGGAAGTTCTAAGGTACAAATGCCTGATCTCATATGGAGCCAGGAGACATTCATACAGCAGCAAAAGATCAGCTGAGCTGTCCTGTCAGCCAGAACAGGTGTTTCCACCCGACTCCACTGTACTCTGCCTGACAATCAAAAGAACCGCATTTTTAAAGTTTGCAGTGTCTGAGACTTCTATGAAAATGATGCTCTTCAACTTTGCTTTTGTTGCTGTTCCCATTCTTTGTCATGCTTGTTTTAATTTAAACCCCCTCAAGTGACCAGGCACTGTTGACTATTAGCAGACTGTACAATGTATAAAACAGCATGGCCCTCTAGGACCAAGCAAACAGTGTGAAGAAAGTAATTTTGTAAAAACTTGTCAACAGAGGCCTGAAAGAGTAGCACCTCCCACTGTAAAGGTAGCATGCTTGTTGAAAGAGATTATAAATTAATCTTTAGGGATTTTTTGGTCTAATAGTTTCCACTCACTTCCTTACTCTCTCCTCTCTGTTTTAAATTACAGATAGAGTGTCAATTTAATTCAATATGTGGAAGGATTAATAGAGGGTAACCTGCAACAACTGGACAGGTAGAGTGCTCTTAAGGATCATTAGCTGGGCTGCAGTTAAACAGAGGACAAGGGCTTGAATAAGCTTCAGAATGAATTTTCCTTTCACTTTTAGAGTTGTTCTCATTGGCAAACTATTCTACACTTTCTGAAAATTTAAATCTTCAGGTCTTCAGCTGCTCAAATAAGATCTTTCACTGACCCAGTGTTGTTTGCAGGTTAAGAAAAATGAAAAGTCACAGGATATTGGTCATTGAATTTTTCATTTTCTTGAGTTTAACAGAATAATATTTGCCTTAAAATATAGAACTAAAGGAAGCAATGTCAAAAGCTGCATTCCTGCATGGCTGTGTTATAACAGGGAATATAAATTTTTTTGTATTCCAAAAGTCTTTGAGTAAGATCTTCGGACTTTTCTCCCATGAACGTGTCATTGCCCTTTTTAGATGCAACCCATGAGAGCCTGAGTCAAGTTTTCTGTTATCTTACCCTTTTTTTACAATGCCATCTAAATAATTACTAAAGGTTTGGGTGGAAGTAAGGTAAAGTATTTCTTTTTATAGCACAGAGGAGAATGAAAGGAAACAGCTTGATCTTTTCACTGGTTGTTTTGGGCACACCCTTTGCCAAGGATAAGATTGTGGTGATGACATTTAAACAAATTTTGCAGCTTGGATGATTGATTTGGTTATGGCCAGTACTTAAAAGTAAAAAAGAAACTGCTGAGGGCTTTACTGCACCTTCATTGACTGCACAGGTATCTCCAATTTTGAGAGAGTTTTAGGGAAAATTATGTGTGCTATAGTCTCCAAATTGAATGTGCTTTTGATGTATATAATGAAGGAAGTCTCTCCTTTCTTATACAAATGAGATCCAAAGAGTCTCTCCAGATAATACAGTGAAGTTCTCTGTCTTAATGTGCTCATTCTTGAGTTTGTAGGGCAATCATTACTCTACTACTCTTGCTAAAAATAGGAATTTGGTCTACTAGAGAATGGTAGCTAATGTATATATTTTGGTGGTTTTTTCTCTCAATTTCCTTTTAGGGAAATTGAAGGATGGAATTTTTGTTGTCTTTTGAAGGGAATCTAAGACATTTTTAAAGATTCCAGCTTGTTTCATGTTAATTTTTGAAACTTTCATCAGAAAGAGGAATGGAAGCAAGAAAAGAGCATGCTTTTTGACAAACCTATTGTAAGGAAATGAGTACTAAATTTAACTATGGAGACGTGATTGCAATACTTGTCCCTATAGTATTGCAACATGCAGAAGTCTCAAACATAGATGCTAACAGTTAGGGATGGAGCCTACAAAATTATTTGGTGTCTTGATATAACACTTTATAATTTTATAGGGTGAAACTCCAGATTTCCATTTCAGTCACTGTGTATCTGTGGGAACTCTTGAAGGGTGAAATAATTTCTCTCTTGGAATTCAGAACAAGAGGTTTTGCTGCAGTTTGAAAGCTGCAGTTTGGGATAGCTTGGGATTTTCATTTTACCAGCCTGGTTCTTTATGGAGATTAACAATTGTACAGTCAAGATTTTTCGGTGGCAATACTGAGCCTTATACTGCTCAGATACAGATAAAGTTTCAGCTCCTAACAACAGCCTATCAAAATTTAAGTTGTATGGTAAGACCTGGGGCTCTGTGTAGACCCTCTCGAAATATTTAGGAGAAAGACCAAAGGTGAAGGAGCAAAACAGGAGTAACAGTTAAGCATCACTCTCCTCTCTTCTACCTCCACCACCACACATAAGATGCCTCCCCTTCTGCCCCCCCGCCCTGAAAAAAAGATAAAAGCTCTATATACACATTATCATAGAAATAGGTTGCCCTGCAGCTGCTCCACTCCAGATATATTAACAGCTCTGGGATTCAAGAAACCATTGGACAAGCATAAGCTTAAAGCCAGCAGAATGACCGCAATGGACTTTTTCATTAACAACAGGATCACAGAGGAAGAATTTACTCAGGCGGAACAATTAAAAAGCATAGGGCTGCAAATAAAGGGAATAAGACTTCAACTCTTCCTCTGACTCTGTCTTTTGAAGGACCCTTTCTCCCTCTCTATCTCTTTCTTGTTTCTTCCTTCTCTCTTCTGTGTTATTGTTCTAATCCAGAGTTCCCAATGGGCTTGCATTACATCTTCCCTTGAATTAGCATTCCCATTCCCCAGGGAGGGCTGCTGTGGTGATGACTAAGGGAAGGGGTGATAAATGTTAACAGAAACACTTTTGCAGAGTGCTGATTTTTCTGTTTGTAAAGCACGCACCTGCACAGAAGATGCCGAGTGAGAGAAAATAGCTCCATCTCGATGGGAGACAAGCACACCCAGAGAGAGACACACACTTACTTAACATACATTACAGGGATGCCCTGTAGTAGTATCACACTGGGAGTTGTATGGCAGAGCAGGAAGGGGGAGAGGGGAGGAGCTGTGCAAGGTAGATAGAATGTTTGATTTGGAGTTAAGGCTATAGATTCTGCTTTGGAGCATTGGCACGTGGCTCCATTAACACTTTCTTTCATGACCTTGTGAATCTCACACCCTTGCTTTGTTTCTCAGTGTGCCAGCTTCAGTGTGGTTCACCAACTACAGACAGGTACCTGAGGCAAAAGAGTTTGACTCCATGAATACCTGTTACACTCCTATGGGACTTTCAGTTCTGCGTAGCAGTTCAATTAACTTTTGAATCCCTAGACTCAGACCGAGATTTAAGAAGATCTAAGAGTGCCCACAGATGATCACTTAGAAACTGGAGGGACACCAATGCTGTGGTGTCTATAAAAGATCAAGGACAAAACCAGAATCATTCAAAATCCCACACTGCCAACTCTAACATAGAAATGTATCAGGGCATGTGTATTCCCACCACACAGCCGGAATGAGAAAGGCAAGGAAGGACAGTGGGATCTTGTCCTCACAGTGAGGTGTGCTCAGCTTCAGGGAACTACTCTCCTGCAGTTGCTGCTACTTTTTAAAATAAATAGAGTAGATTCTGCTTTGGTATTGGAATAAAAGTGATAAATATGAGCAACACATCCACATTTGATGAATTGCAGGGCTAAATGTTCTCATGCATATGTCTGAACCAGTTCCTGAGTCACCCATTTTTGGCAACATCAACTTTTGGGCTCTCTATTATTCATGGCCATACTGTATTTGCAGCATTTTTAGCTGAATGGACAAAGAGAAGCCATGGACGTTTTCTGGGAGAAGGTCAATGCACTCCCCATATTGTAGATTCAGGAAAGAGTAGAAAGCATGTTCATGTGAGAGATGGATGTGCAGAAACTTGGGAGAGGTCTTATTTGCTTGTGATTGTAGCCATGCTAATTATTTGATCTAAGGATATTGCATTACAGGAGTGTATCAGGATCTAAAACAAATTTTAGATTAGTTTGAAAGTTACTTTAATTATACTACTGAATTTTGTTCTCTTCCTAGAGATACTAGTGCAGACTGAATTATTATATAAAGGGCTTTTTTTTCTTTCTGTGTATGACTTAGCTACAGTGAGAACAAACCATGGAGGAAACTGGTGGATTTACTAATCAAAATATTGCAAAAGCAGAAAAAGTGGGAAATACTGGATCTCCTTTAGTATGTCTTATGACTTAACTTCTTCACTGCATTGAGATGAACAGGAAAGAATGGTTATCATCTGGTTTTATCTTCTTTCACAGTCCAGAAACTGAGCTACTCAGCATTGATTTATGTGTCTACAGGAGGAAGGAAAACTTTTTTTAGGCCACTCCTATGTCCTCAGATAATCAGATAGGCTGGTCCTTCAACAACTATGGACATGGAGTAACAAAGAGATGACAGGACAACAAAGACTCAGTTGTCTGCTACCTAACAAGAGACGCTCATCATTCAGTTTTGGTTACACAGTCCAAAGTTATAGATGGTGTTCTGACTTTTTTATGTGAAAAGCTGAGGTGAAAGCACTTTATCACTGAAATGTCCCTACCAGGAAATTTGCTTTCAGATCTTTAATAGCTACATATAGCACATTTCTTCAGAGATTCTTTGAGAATTTTCTGGGGGCCAGACTTTGGAGTGAGATGGATATGTCTGTGAATTAGAGTCCTTTGGCTATTGAGATGTCCTGAAAAAAAGAAGCCAGAGTGCCAGTCTCTGGTGCTCAAATTGTAAATCATGCTGTTGTAAGGTGCTGGAAAAGAGTGTGAACACCCTGCTAAGGAGTTTCAACCTTTGACAAATAACAAGCACTCTGAGCCAGCAAAGCCACTGACTTCATCCAGAGAAGGAAGGGGAAGAAAGGCAAAGGCAATGTTTAATTAGGAAGCTAATTTCATGACATCATGCCTCCTGGCCTTTATTCCATTAATGAAGTTGAAAGTAGGCCACAAACTACAGGGATTTATTCTTCCCTGTTGGGACTCTGTGATATCTGTCTGTCTGCTTGCATGGAAAATGCAGCATCATTCCCAGTTGTTAACTTATTCCATAAACATTCACTATCTACCCTGCTCTTCTTGTAGCCTCATTTATACCGCATGCCTAATGCCCCATATAAATTGGCTTTCTCTGCATACTAATATGGGCATCTTTTTATTATATTTTCTTAAGTAATGAAAAGAGTTGGTCCAGGCACCTCTGAGAATTTACCAGGGGACCTAACTCTAAGGGCTGTATCCCAAGGTACCAAGAGCTCAAAACAGAAGTGGTGAGATGGGAGGCCAAAAAATTAATGTTGGTTTTACCTGTACCATGGAATGAATACTGAGGTCACCATAACTCAGTCTCTATCTGGAAGGGAAGGAGGGAGAAAAGTGCTTTTAAAATTATCTGGACCCATGCTTGGAAGACTGCAGATTAAAATGCTTCAGGACCTGGCCTTTGCTCTGACTCAGGGCTCCTGGTGTTTTATGATGAGGAATCTGTAGTGGTGCCTCTCTGTCTCGCTCCCCAGTGTCTGCTGCTCCCCACAGTCAAGGCAGCAGAGCAGAAGGCACATCTGCTCCATGCTGCTGCATCTCACAGCCCAGGGTCCTAACACAAGATGTAACAGATGCCAGCTCTGGCTCCTGCCAGAGCCATCCTTAGCTGAGATGCTGAGAAAGGAAGCAGTTTGGTTCCTCTGCCATCACCACTGGGTCACTTAGCTGAGTTAGTGGGAAGTGCTATCTAAAGTCAGCCCTGCATAAATCGCCAGAGAGCCTAAGGACAGCAAAGGACATGTTTTGAGCATATAAGTAAATCGTTTCAGTGGCAACATTCCATAAACAGGGGCATTGTCATCTCCTTACCTTAGCTGCATGTTGGTGCTCTCCCTGCAGCACTAGTGACATTCATCAACTTTGAGGTCAGACAGCTTGTGCAGCTGGTCTAGGACCAGGAATGGTGTAAGACCCATGTGGAATCAAGTGAAGCACTAGTGCCACTCTGAGAAAAAGATAGGAAAAAGGATTCGAAGTCCTGCTGCCAAGAAAAGTTGTACCATGGATCTGCAGCAACAGCTGAGGTCCCATTTCGCTTTTCCTGACTGCAGAGAAACCCAAGTGAAATCTGGGAAAGTAAGTGAATGGAATGTGAATCCAGCATCTTGACACAGAAAATCATTAGTTGTAATTAAAAAATACAGTCCTCTCAGCTCAGACTTGCACACTCAGTCTCTGAACAGTTTCAGCACATGTTACATTGAGCTACTCCAAAGGTCTGCTTAGCAATCAACTGGGTATATTCATGGATGTTAAAGCCCTGAGGACTACTGTGATAATCTGCTCTGACCTACATAACATAGACTGGAGAAATTCACCCAGTTATTCCTGGAGTGAAAGGAATTGTTCTCCCAGGAGTAATTCCATTCAAAATAGGACTTAGCTGATTGTGAGTGTGTTTGTGTATGCTTGTGTTAAGCTATGCATTAAGTTGTGGGTCCTCTTAATTCTCCCATCTCCCATTAGTGGTCTTCTCCCTTCTTCTGAGTATTTAAGCCCTTGAAGATTTAACACAATTCAGAGAATGCAAAATTCAAAGTCAGGAGCATGATAAGTTGAAATATCACCACGAAAATGCGTTTTGTTCACCCTAGAAGACAGAACCACAATAGTATGTCATACTCTGACCTGCCACAGGGAAAGGCTGTGGTTTGAATTTCAGATCTGCACCTTCAACAGTGCCTGAATAAAGAGCACTGTTGTTTGGTGCATCTCAGCTGACACTGGTGAAGTCACCACTGGTGGTTCCTGGCATGGGTTCCCATTATGCAGTGAAAAGGCACAGTCTCAGATAGCAATTTTTTTCATTATGAGGTTCATGGTTGGCATCTATGTATCCGAAGTAAGGCACTTTTCTCCATCGGTTGTACTCTTATTGTGGTATCAGCTGTCCCATGCCTGCACACAGAATGAAATCCAGTGGCCATAGATATAGGAAGCATTTTGGGCTGGCAGGCACCACAAGCTGTATTGAGGCTCTGATGAAAAAATCTGTCAATTTGCTTAGGCTCTGATCATAGAGATTGTGTGAAGAATGTTTGCAAATTGCACTTGGTATTTATGCATAGAAGGCTTCCTCCTTTGAAGGGATACATATACTGCCTTGAGAGATGATGAGCTGGGTGGTACTATCACTTGCTTCATACAATCCTAATGGGATGAAAAACTACAAGTAGAAGGATTAGTTCCTTAGAGCCACATCCTCTCCTTGCATTGGCTGTTATGAAGGGAAGTCCATTTCCTTTTTAATATTTAGCACAGAGCTCCATTATTCTTTCTAAGCTACCTTTTGGTTTCTGCTTACAAACCTCATGAGATACTGCCCTGCTGCTTCATGGATGAGCCATATCCACAGGACAGTTCCTGGACATTCTCTGACAGATTAAGCTGTCTGATAAACATGTAGTCCACCAAACAACAGCTTAAATCACAGAGCAGGAAAGATAACATAGTGTTGTTTAGGGGTTTTAGTAGGACTTTTGCGATGAGGAATTCTTTTTCCCTGGTCCCTCCCTCACAACAGCCCTGAGGTCCTTCCTCTGTGTGACCATAGGAATATGCCTATGATAAGATGTCAAGTACAAAAGGTAACTCACATGCATCTCTATTCACTCTTCTCATAGACCTTCATCTCCAGTTCTGTGTGTTTGCCTCCTTCCCATCTCTGGCTCCACCTCCTGCCCCACTCCTGTCTTTGGGCAAGAGCAGTGAGAACCAGGAACCCAACATAGGTCCTTCTGCTCAGAAATGCAGAGTGTTACGACGGGGTCAAGCAGGCTGGCCCTTGCGTGTTGTTTTATAAATACATCCTCCAGTCACCAGGTCAGCCACATAAAGACTTATTTCTGAAATATGGGAGCCTGACAAGTGCTTAGCAGACGGCCCGACATCCTGAATCCGGTCTCTGTGAGATTCTCCTCTCAGCAGCGCCGGCACACGCTGTTCTGATGGTGCGGTGCCAAGTGACTTCTGGGTCAGTGCTGATCTTTGGAAATAAGTCTCAGTGGGGGATTGATGACAGAGTTCTTCTGACCTGAGGGAAATCGGTAGGAGGAAGGCACCAGACGTGGAGTTGGTCTGCAGGGGGGGGTAGGGGGGAGGAGGAAGGGGGAGAGAGAAGGGGGAGTGGGGGAGGATGGAAGGCAAGCGACTCGAATATTAAATCCTCTTGAGCCAGGGAGCACCGTGAGGCAGCCGAGCCTTTAACTCTCTTCCTCACAGGCTGTTTTCCAGGGAAGGAAAACAGCTTTAATCTGCTAGAAGAATCCCAATTTGTGTTTGAAAGCATATGTTTGTGCTGGGAATCCATCGAACAGCACTGCAGTGCTTAACTAGTAGGTCAATGCTGTGGACTGGGAATTCAGCGCTGCCTGCAGTGTGGAGAGTTTATCTACACAGATTTGTGCTATCATGGTGGTAACAAGGATCAGCATTTACATGAAGCAGGCTCAGAGGATGCTGAGTTTCCATAAGGCTTACCAAGTGCTGCCCCTCGGTCTGAAAGTTGATGGGGTTGGTGGGAACAGCTCTGCCTCTTGCTATCTTTATTGGGAAATTGCTTTCACCCCCAAAAAGGGATTATCTTTCTTTCTGGCCTAAGAACACTATCTGGATTCAGCTCCAAAATTAAAGAACTCTTGGTCAAGCAGGTGAAAGAGAAACAGATCGATGGCAGTACCCTCAGGCAGAAGCCTACACTCCCTTCTCCCAACACTACTGAGGGCATGTAGATTGAAGTCTCAGGGGTCTTTTTGTTATGACAGATCTGGGTCTCACACAGTTTGCTGCTGAAGACCCATGGAGTCCTCAGGAGGGAATAGCACACAACAGCTCCTGTAATGGAACCCTGCATGCCTATGCTATAAGTGAACAAATGCTATAATCATGGTGGACAGCACACATTCATCCTTCATCCACCAGCTTCTTCCCCGCTGCTGATGTGGCCTCTGAAGAATCATGCTCTTTCCTACAAACAAGAGCAGTTCTTTACTTCAGCTTCTCATTTGGATCAGAATGGCTCTATAAATGCTTTCTGCAAATGGAGAAAGTTTAATATGGGAAAGTTTAATATGAGGTGTGAATTATATTAGACCAACCAACAACACAATCTCCTTTTTGACTTTACTGGTTATTTTCAACTAGGCTTATTTTGGTATAGTGACTAAGGGGCAGCACCATTAGTGACAATAGGTAAAATGTTACATAAGGTATTTTTAAGAAGAAGGCAAAAAGTTATTTAAAATAACAGACAAAAGCAAACAACAAAAAACCCCGAACACTAAAGTGTAAAAATTATGAATTATATAATTGTACTTTTGAAAGGAAAAGCTAAAGCTATTCTTCCCCCTACATTCTGTATGAGAATACAGCGCAGCACTGAATATAGAATCACAGTAAAGTAGTATCTCTTTATTACTCCTTTAGTCTCTAAGTAATCCCTAACTTTGTCCCATAATATCCTTTATATTTAAAAGTGTGGCTATGGGAGCAGATTCTCAACATTTCCATAAAAATTGAACAGGCAGATACAACGTGCCACAGGCAAGACAAGGAATAAGTTGTTCTTTCATTCTTTATCTGATTTGCCCAGCTGCTTCTCTGCATAAGATGAGACAAGGTAGAAGTTTCTTTCGCCTTTCATAGTATGTAGCAAATGTGCAACACCTAAGATAGGGTTTGTGGCCATCTCTACCTTTTTCTCTCTTGAACACTCCTTGTGTAGGTACTGGAGAAGACCTCTGGGGGAAACATCACCTTCCAGCAGGAGACAAATTTGCACTGTTGCTTGGTTGCTTCAACAGAGGCAGAGTGCAGAACATCAGAGATGGAGCAAAATGTCATGTCTGAAAGTGGAAGTGATGCTGTTGTATCTCTCTTGGCAAGACCTCTTCACAGAAGTTCAGGCCACTTGTGTTACTTTAAGAAACTTGGAAGCCAGACTTGTAGTTTAGGCTTCAATTAACTGATGAGTTCACACCTCCCACACTAAATCTCCTTGACTGCATGGTGAGTTATAAAGAGCCCCGGCCAAGTCCCATGATATCATGAGAATACACTGGTTGATGGTGTAGGAAGAGAGGACTAGTCTCAAGGCTTGAAGACCTGGTGGTGTTTATTCCTGAACTTATTAATCTGACTTGGAGTTTCTTGTGTTTGGCACTAGGAAAGATGCATTGCGACTTGATCGGTGGATCCTCACTCCATCCCATAATGGAAGAATAAGCACTGACTTGGTGAAATTAATGGCTGGTAAATTTAGAATAAATAAAAAGAACCACTTTTCTGTGTGCCAGTCCCCTGTGGGATTTATAGCCACAGGAGGTCATCGAGACAAATATTGTGGCTGTATTATTAAAACAGGATAGATAATTTTACTACCATTAATAACGTTTACAGTTATGTAAGCTGAGATAATGAGGCTAATCAAATCTCATGCTTCAGGGCGTAAACTGATTGCCTGCAGGGGTCAGGAAGAAGTTTCTTTTTCCCCACATGCCACACTGCACAATTGGCTAAGTGCTGTGCACATGGGAATTGGCTTTACTGGGATGCTGGAGCATTGGCTACCACCGGAGTTCAGAGTCATGGCAGTCTCCTGATCCATATCTTGTTGCCATGTGTTCTTCTTCTTCTTCTTCTGCCATCAGGTGTTTTTACAGCATCAGGTGTTTTTACAGCATCAGGTGTTGATCCCATCACTTCCTCTCCTTCTTTGAGCATCCTCTGAGTCCTTACCTTGTGTCCCAGGTTCCTGACACTGCCTCCACCTCCCTCTTTCAACTCTCTCTTCACTTTCCCACCTCCTGCACCACTCATACTTTGAATCTAAGCCCCTCTTCAGAATTTTGCTTCAAGCTCCAACATGCTGGCTGGGAGCCCAGGCTAATAAGCCTGGATAGATTTTTTTGAGTCTGTCCAAAGCTGACCCTTCATGGAGCAAGAAAATGTTTTTGTAGGGTCTGAGGTTCACAGCACAGGTTGTGAACCCATGATATTTCCTGTAGTTTCTCTAAAGCTTTATTTTAATGACTTAATGCATTCCCTGGTAACATTCAGTATCATCTGCTGAAAAGTTTTTCAAAAGCAAACTTATGAAATGGAGGTCATATTCACCGAATGTCCAACAAAAAATATCTCTTTCTTGGTGCATTGAAACTCTAAGGAGGAAGGAGAGGTGATAAGTAGACAAGGAAGTGCTTTTAGATGTCCTTTCTCAGGAGCAGGTGAAAATAGCAGTCATGTCTTTATTATTTTGGGTGAGATGGGAAAAGAAGTGAAGGAGAAAGTGGCATCTATGTCACATGCAGTGTTTTGTTTCTGCAGTATTTACTCATGCAGATATCTGGGCTAGTGTCCGACAGGCAGATGAACAAGCTATGAGCTTACAAAGCTGAGAGCAGAAAATACTAGATTCCAAGTGAAGAGGTTTGTGGTCTCCACTGCTAGCAGTTTTGCCAGACCATCTTGGTGCCTAATAGTCTCAAGTGTGTCTCTTCCTTTCTGCTGAAGGCAGAGTGGGATGAGATGAGCTTGGGGATTGAGGTTGATTGTGGCCAGAGCTGTTTTCCAGCACTATGATCTAAAGACTTCAATCTTTAGACTGAAGTAGTTACCTATCTTATCTTCCCAAAAGTTTGTTCAGAGTCCCTTGTTCCTCTGATTTCCACTTTAAATACAGAAACTAGGGCATGATTTTTATAAGGTATACTTGCTCCTACTCCCAGACTTATGTTAACTCCAGGGCAGAAGCTGAAAGTTGTACCTTCTTTCCTGTGGTCAGAGCTGATGCACTATTTCTCCTTCAACAGAAGCAAGATTCTACTTCTTCCATAAACATCCTTCCCAATTAAATCAGTTTGGTAGGGAAGTCACCTCATGCTAAGTTACTTAGATTTTTTCCCATGAAAATATGTGAGAGATGACAGTGAAATCCACAGTTTGCTCTTCAGCCATGGGAATACCCCCCTTGCCTCCATAATTCATACTCATCTGAAATAAACTGGGAACCTGCCAGACATCATTTAACACTATCCTTGATGTAGCAGATCAACCTGTTGTGTGCACTTGAAAGGGTCTCTATAATATAGGCACAACACGGGGGTGACCTCAGCACTAAGAAAACCTCTTACTGAACTGCTGTTTTCTAATGTAGATAGATGCAGAATGCACCTTCCAGTACCCCTTTCTAGAATGCACTGAAAATTACCAGTGTTTTATGTAACTCCACTGGGGATTTCAGTTTTGCAATTAGCCACTATAATACATAGGAATAAGAATGTATTATGGAGATATAAAGATGGATTTCTTTTTTTCCCTTCCTGCTCTTTTAATTAAATCTTGTTCCCTTAGTTTTCTCTTGCTCACCTGCCTCTGCCACTTCCATAGCACATTGCCCTTGTGTCGGAGTCACACAAGTTATTCGGTAGTCCTGCCCAGTCCACAAAATTTTCAACTCCCAGGATCAATTTGCTTTGACTGAAGATGTGATACACTTTCTTCTGAAAGGGAATGATGGTCTTAGGCTTTTTTATCAATTTCTTGATGGCACACTTTTCTTCCTCCTGTCTAGGAGTATCTTTGGGATAAAGATTTTTCTGACAGCCCTTGGAGTATTTTGTGGAAGATTATCCTGTGAGAAAAAACTATTTCTTTCTGTATCTGAAGCTTCCCAATTAACAGAGATATGAGGCTCAGTCCTGATGCAGTGGGGCTAATTCTTAAATATTTTAAAAATCATTTTGGTTGGAAAAGGCCTTGATTTAAATTTATGGTCCTCTTTCACGTGGAAAATGGTAGATATGGGATTTTGTGCTCTAAAAATTGGGCTGAAAAAGTAGCTGGGCTTGCATTAGAATTAGGATCTGAGATGAAGCTGGAGGGAAAGGTTATTGTCTCTTAACAAAAAAAGAAAAACAGTAATTTCATAGAGCCAAGAGAGACTAGAGACTTACTGTACGAAGCAGAAGGATATAATTGCCCCACTCCAAGCCCTGGGTCGGCAGGCTAAACTGCTCTTCACAACAATCGTGTTTACTCCAATTTTCAGCTCCATTGGTGCAAATACACTAGAGGTTGCACTGTTACAGCCATCCTGGTGGCTGCTGTACAGATAACCTTCTTCCTCCTGTCCTCCCTAGGACAGAAAATGCTCTTCACATTCAGCTATAGTGGAAGAACTTTTTCTTACAAAACTATCTTTTGAGAAGTTCACTGGAAAATTTAGCACCTCCTGCTCCCACCCTCTCCTCTTTATATTTTTACTGCTCTGGATGGCCCAACCTTTCCCTCTTAAAACTGTGCTCAGTGGTAATATAAAACCCAGACGAAAGCACAGAAGCACCGAAGACAGCAGCCAAGTTAGAATTTAGGTTGTGTCCTCTGAGCTCTTTCTTAGAATACTGCAGGCTTAATTTGTTGTTTGAGCATCTCTCATATTTATAATAATACCCTCTATTAAACAACATGCCGTTAGCCATAATTTCCAGTGTGATTTACATATTTATTATTTTTGTTTTTATATATATACAGAGGGTGATTTTGTCTCTCAGAATCCACTGCACTCTGATGGCTGTGGTTGTTGCATTTTAACTTTTTTTTTTTTTTCATCCTGTACCAAATGATTAGAGACAGATTGCAATTTTTTCCATTGCTACTTTCTTTATTAAGGTGGCCTGGCTAAAGATGAGTAGAGTGAAAATGGGTGCAATGCAGTAAACCTGGAATCGACACAAGGAACCCAGAAGGTCTGCTAGGTTCTTGCCTCATTAAGAACTCCATATCTGCTCACTGACTAACCTTGCAAATGAGTTCACGCTCAGTAAAGGAAATTGATTACTTTCCATTGCAATTAACATCTGGTCCTGGGTCAGATCATTAGGATAATTTGTTATTGAAAAAACCAAAGAAGTTAGCTACAGGGTAATAAAGTTTCTTCTGGACCCAATTAAAGATGCATTCTCTGGTTATTTTGTGGGACATCAGCCATCTCTTGGGGGTATTGCCAGGGAGAAGGAAGCATACGGAGTGGACAATAGGTGGTGGAATGCCATATATGAGAAAGAGATGTCAGAGAAATCATTTACTCCTGCCTCTAGGAAATGCACATTCTCAGCTCCCATTTGCAGTCTGAGTTTCAGAAATGATGTATGACATCTATTTGGTGAGGAATGCAGGGCTGAAGGGTTAGCAGGGACTGTGAATCTCTAGGGATTCTGTTCAGAGGCAGCTATGTTCCAGTTTTGGACAGGTTTGTAGATTAAAAAATAAAAAATAAAAGTCTTTCTTTGAATTTCACATGCCTATTTACTCTGAGACTGATAAAGATGTTCGGTTTCACTAGCAGATTTTTCCTAATTTGACATGAAACTCTGAATATTGCCCAAGAACTAATAAATTATTTGCTTGGATTTGAGACAAGCTTTTTTCATCAAACTCAGAAGGCTCTATACAATATCCGAATTTTAGTCTCATGCTGATCAGAGTCAAAAACCAAAACATAATAAACAAAATAAACCCTGCTGTCTAAGAAAACTTGCTTCTATTCATTTTCTTGCACCAGCAGGTTGGTATGGCTCTAGGAAAAGCATTTTATGTAGAGATAGAAGCAATGCTGGTCATATTCCTGACAGCCCATGCTTTTGTAACAGACTCATGGGTGTTTATGGCTCCATGATGTTTGTTAAACTTCTTTCTGCATCAACTTAGAGTTTCATGGTGATGGAGTGTCTTGAAAAATAAATCTTCCTGTGGCACATATGTTACCCCCTACCACTGAGTTCAAGGAGAATCTTCAGCAGCAATACAGATGTGTGGGGGGTTTTATTGTTTTTCTCTTGAGATTTTTTTCCCCTTCCAAATTTCTATGCACAGATGTGAATATTTTCTTTACTAGTAGTATCATCTTGAATGTATCTTCACTTCTTTCTAGCCACCAAAAGCATAAAAAATCAGATCATTAGCCTAGTAATTACCTAATGGAAGAATATAATGTCAAAGTATTGGACTTTGTAATATGAGACTCTATTTACTTAGTTATAGTGATAAATAACAGAACTCAACAATAAAAGAAGAACTAGTCTTCCAGTGCTTCCAAAAATTTGTCCCAAATATTGGTTACTATGGGTTGATCTCATTGCAGAACAAGTTATAAGAGATCAGAGCCCAGCTAAGTGCTTAGGTAGGTCTCAAGTGATGCATGGACTTCATGATGGCTCAGTGTAGGAGATGTAAATATTGGACTCCAGTGGAGTTGAAGCATCTTGCTGATAATTCATATGGCTACAGATCTATAAACCTGCTGGTTCTCATGCACCTTTGCCACAACTATCCATGTTAATGGGAATGGGAAATGAAGCATATATTTTTCTAGTAATGGATAAACATCAGGAGGTCCAGGGAGTTTGAATTCTTATTAGAGAAGACTACTCTACTTGTGAATTGCCAACTCTGGAGAAGTTTAGATCTAGATTCACTGAATTCTTTGTAGCTAGTACCTGGTTTTATGATGGACTGAACCTGAGATTTCAAATCTCTGATAGCTGGAAGAGGCTTCCAAATCTAGCTCTGAAGCTGAATAGTCTAAGATCAGTTATTGTCATGATTGCCTTGTAATACATTTATTGTTCCAAGATCAACCTGTGCCTATGGTCATTCATAATGAAGGGTCAGTCTCAGCACAATGAAACATCTAATAGGTTTTTAGCACATCATACATCTAACCTATTCATTTAAAGAAACTGGGATTGTGGCAGATGGTAACCAGACTATCTAGACAGAGATACATATAAACTTCCATGTGATATAAGTGCTATGGACAAGAGTCAACACTTACAAATGATTCTCATACTAAAGGGGATTTCTGAAGGGGGGAGGCTTCCTGCCCTGAAAGGTCCTGTTTTTCTTCATTTTCTCTGGAGGATATCTAATCTGACCAGCAGAATACAATTAAGCATGGTGAAATGGTGAAGTTGAGTGCTAGCCGAAAAAAGTAGTATACCTCAAAAATGTATTTCTTGATCTGAGCAAGTGACTTGAGATTGTCTTTATTTGTGTGTGTACAGTTATTGAAGTTTAGGTCACAGTTCATCTCAACTCAGAGTGAACACTTGCATTTCATCATGTGAATTAAGAGAAGATATTTACACTGTTTATGTGAGGAGCTTAGGTACCTACCTTCCACATACCTAACTTGAGTAACAAGAATCTTACTGGATATAATTAAATAGCTTGACTAGGTTGCATTTTAATTCTCCATGGGAAGGCGGAGTAGGTGAATTCTATGATTCAGAGGGATTTTAAAATGGGTGGGCTAAGAAAGCTTGTAAATGAGCTTAGTTTTATCATTATCTTGGTAATTCCTCAACATATAAAATTAATGAGTTCCATTGTCGTCCACATTCCCACCAAAGAAGATTCAGACAATATTCCTATCTCTGAAACCACTCTAGTAGTCTTACTGTTCATCTGCTTTCTGATGATATTTTCTTTTAAAGAAAGGTCCATTTAATATGTTCCTCCCCAAAAAGTATTTGCAATTAATTCTTATCAAGGGCAACAGCTGATTTGTGAGATTACTTCTAAATTGGTAATTAATTAACCTATTACCAAAGGAGGGAGGGGTGCCCTGATTGTCAAGAGGTTAGAGCTGATAAGTGATGAATGGTTGGGTTATATCAGGACCTTGGCTTCCCTCTCTGACAGTTTGGATGTTACCTAACCATGCATTATATTTGAACATGAATCACAGCTCCTCAGTCTTTGTATTTCCTAAGCCAAAGCCTGACACACAGAACTATGGGTAGATCTCATTTATTATTGCTTAATTAAAGGCTCAATGCACAAAGAGACGCCTCTCACTTCACTTTAGCTAGCCAGCAAGATCATAATTGTGCTGATGTCGAGGCCAGCTTTCTAAGTAGTTATTGGAAGACACAGTGGGGAAGATCTGAGCTATTCTGTAGGGAACATTCTATACAACAAAAGTTACATTCATAATTTTTAATTAAGAAATTAAGTTTGTTTTGTTTTTCTTCTTTTCC
This sequence comes from Turnix velox, assembly GCA_013400935.1. Taxonomy (NCBI): domain Eukaryota; kingdom Metazoa; phylum Chordata; class Aves; order Charadriiformes; family Turnicidae; genus Turnix; species Turnix velox. Next base: position 25,967 of record VZTY01029216.1, read on the forward strand.
TCCTTTGGGCTACATCATTGATTCCCTCTCATTTCTCACATTTTTCCAAACTGAAACTTCATATGTAACAAGGAACAATTAGCTTTTTTTGTCCTTGGTTTTATTTTTTTCTAACAAAACAAAAATCTTTTTAAAACATTGGGATATTGACCAAATTATGTCTTTTACCACTGCTAGCTGTATGTTACCTCATTACAATGAAATCAATATTTCAATTTACCTATAATATATTCTAACATTTTTTTAGATTAAATTATTATCATTTTACTGTTATTAGTGATACAGCTATATAATAAAAAAATTCTAAGTGGTATGTTTGCATAACTCAACTGTAAAACACCTGCAAAAAGATGAAATTCTTCTGTTTCTCTGTCTATCTTTCTAGCTAAAAAATATTTCTCCAGGTAAAATAAGTTCAAAGGAGTATTGGTGTATTTAGCCTCCCATTGCTCTCTGAAAGAAATACCACAGGTTTGCAAGGTGAGAGACAAGGTATAGTAATGAAAATTATCAAACTGCATTTTTTGGCAGAATTTTTCTCCTCTAAGATGACATAAGAGTTAGATAATACATGACCATCCTTAGGGGAGTGTGCCAGAGCTGAGAGTGGAAGTGAAAAAAAAATTATTTTTGACTTAGCAAACTCAACCTGGAAGAGAGGGAAAATGCCCAGATGGCATTTTATATAGAGTCACTTTCCTTACTGTGAGTGTGTTTTAGGAATTATCCTGCACTATGGGATGTCATAAATCCAACTTGATATAGTGCCACACTGCCTGGTTGCTGTCTGAAAACTTGCATCCTTCACTTTTACTTGTTTAATGATGGGGCTTGGTTTTGTTTTCCATCATAAAGAGATAGTAAGATTTTGTATGTGAACTGTGCAGGCAGAAAAGATCCTCTCCTTGCCTTTCTGACTCTGGTACATTCCCTGTTAAGTGAGGTATCTCCATAATGTGCAAATAATGAGAGGCCAATTATGCCTGAGGAAGGAGGGCAAGTGATAGGGATCTGAAGAATAGTAAGCAAGACTGACTTACATGGAAATCTAGGCGAAAGCTGCATTCAGCTTTTGAAGTTATTCACTAGCACTGCTAAGTGTGGCCAGCTGTACTGTGAGGCACCCACACTGCAATGCCATGGCTCAGTCAGGCTGATCTAGAAGGGATGAAAGGTGCTTGTTCTCTGCAAGCACAAGCAGGAAACAGCATCATGATTCCAGAGGCTTCTTGCATTCCCCTGCTGTCTGTCACAAAATTTCATCATCTAGGTTGGTGGGGACCTTTCATATCATCTAGTACAACCATCAACCTGACTCTGACAAAAACCATCAATAAACCATATCTCTAAGCTCTATGTCTACCTGTCTCTTAAATACCTCCAGGGATATTGCCTCAACCACTTCCCTGGGCATTCTGTTCCAACATTTAATAACCCCTTCAGTGTATAAATTTTTCCTAATATCCAGTCTAAACCTCCCCTGGCACAACTTGAGGCCATTTCCACTTGTCTTATCAACTGTTACTGGGGAGAAGAGACTGACTTCCACCTCTCTATAACTTCCTTTCAGGTGTTTGTAGAGTAAGTTGTTCCAGTCTCTGTGTTTTAGTTTGGCAGATACTGACAGCAAATTTACAGCCTGGGATGTGAGCCTGTACAAATCTCAGGAAACTTCTGGGAGCAAAGGGTGGCCATATCCCACATTCTTAACCTAATCAGTCTTTATATCCTGCTTTCCACAATTTTCCAGCCTATCAAAGACTTTTCCCCAGATTTACAACAGTAGAAAGGTGCTTCTTTTGGTGTGTACTTGTGTAATTATATAAGTGGACACTGTCACAGTTACAACTACATAGATACATACTACATACATACACATAATGTATGTAACTTAGTTTCATGATTTCTCTTTTGCTACTCAAAGAAAAATCAATAAAAGAATATGTATTTAAAAATAAAATCATTGATGATGCAGTGCATGGAAAAGTGGTGGAAACTGTGAGACACTGTAGTGTTCAGTCTTAAGCTGAAACATGGAACAAGAGTCCTTGTGAGTACCTCACAAAAGTAATACAAAAGTTATAATAATAATAGAAGGGAAATCAATTACCTACATTGAAATAAGAGGCTGCCAGTTGTATTTAAAATTATGACAGCTGTATTGACAGCATTACAGAAGTGTCCTAAAGATGCAGAATTTTCCCTGAAGAGGTGAGTCCCTGCACTGTTTCTCAGGGTGCAAAGAGTCCTAGCCCTGCACACCCTGGTGTTAATTCATAAATCCTACAGTATATGCCCTCAATTTGCCTATGACTCTGTGAGGTTGCTGTTGAACCAAGTGCTGTAAAACAACACAAGATCAGCTATGTTGGCAGATTTTAAAGGTATGTAAGATTGTGCACTGGAAGCATAAACATTTTTTTCCTTTTAAATTTTAAAAATTCACCTATTTATGTCCCTACAGTCCTGTCCACCCAATCTACGACCCAAATCATAACAGTTTTTATTATTATGAGCCTCTAAGAAATATATTTAAGAAATTACTATGTACGCTCAAAATAATGAATACCATATTTTGAAACTATGCTTTCATAGTCCTACCAGAGATAACTTATGTAGTTTGGAGGTGGTAGCACCCAGAGTTAGGAAACAAGAGCCTGGATCTCTGCTTCTTTCATCAAGTCTAACAGCAAACAGGTATGTTAAGCTTGTAACAAAACTTCAGCCTGAAAAACAAACCACCTTGTTTATAAACATGGTCAAAGTGTTTGTCTGGATTGGGAAACTGGAAAGGCATGGGAAGCTAGACTGGGAGTTGGGGAGAATGTCAATGTAATGAAAAATTTGCATTTGTTACCTGAACTGCTTTTTTGTGTCACCCAGCAGAGGCTAGTGGGCCACAGATGAAAAAACAATGACCAGCTTCCTCTGGAAAGACCTTCATATGTAGACAAATCCTAAGCAAAAGATGTTTTCAGCTTCTGATAACATCTCCGTAACATTAAGATACTACATTCTTCCTTTAACTAAAGCATAGCAAGGCTAAAAGCATAGCCAATGCCTCTAAATAAATTGCACAATGACGAATGATTACATGCCTATATGCAAGTCAGTTTTCAATTAAAAAAATATTTCTGTTTGAAGGTGTCTTTAGTAATTTGCCACAAATTAAATAGATAGACAAAAATTCTGTTGTCTCATCCAAAACCAGTTCTTGTGTAGTTTGGGAGGACAACAGCATTTGGTTTACAGGTGTGATTGTCCAGCATTCACCAGCAGGATACAGCTCACTGACCTGGTAGTCTCATTTAGGTGTAGTCAAAATAATAAGATTTTAGCAAATCTGGAGTACCTAAACTGTGCCTGTGGTTGCCAATATGCTGTCTGCTTCATTTTCTGAAACTTGGGACAACTAACTTTGTGATAGTGATGTTGAGTAGCCATTAATTCTCATTTCTTTCAGCTATTCCTCAACTCCAGCTTATGAGTTCTTCAATAAAAATCTCCCAAAGTTACCTTGGCGACTCATACGTTTGCCAAGCTGACAGATTTATGACAGTTACATATATAAATATTTATATGCTGCGGCAATGCAATTTTTAAAGGCAGATACACACATTCTCACTGAGACTTTCAGACAAGGCAAAACGCACTCACACAATGTGACATAACCACATACAAGTCACTGTGTATCAATACGTGCCTGAATAAACAGAAGCACACACTAATGATCATACAGCCTTTCTGAAAGGTGTGTAGCCTTCCTGCTCGCAGGCAGCACTCAAAGGCTTTTCAGCAACCCAGAATACATACATCAGCATATGTGTGGTTGTAACACACATACATATGCTCTTCACACTACAAAATAAAATCTATTGCCCCTATGCATTGCTGGACAAGGCAGCACAGAAACACTCATCCCATAGGAACTTTGCGCAGTTTGCCTACTTAAAGCTGACTTTTACATACAGGCAAATTCATCACCTGACAAAAAGTTTGGATGTAGTATATTAAAGAATCTCTGTCCCAGCAAACCCATATTCCTCTATATAAACATGACTACATATATACACAGCCATATATCATATGGTTATAGAAGAATTATCAATGGAAATCATCATTTTTTCCCAACAACATGCTCACGTACTTTTTTCTCTTTAGACCTGACTGAACCTCTTTGTTTGCACTGCCCTAGGATGGTGACCTGAGGAAATCCTTAGCCAATAAATTCTGATGATGAGTTCAGCTGGTTTGTTGTCTGACAGAATAACTGGAGATGATACAAAGTCCAAAGGAAAAAAAAAAAGAGGAAGGGGCTAAATAACAAGGAGTCATTTATATGTAAAGGACACAGCAAATTTATAGGAGAAGCCAGGGATCTTTTACTTTCATAAAGCTATGGGCTTGCACTATCAGCATCCCATTAGCCCAAAAACATACTCTGAAGGTACCTTTTTACTAGCTCCATCTTTCCTTTCTTTGTCTAAAAGTCTAAATATAAAATCACTTCCCCACCCCACTTCCCTCTCCTGCTTTAAAAATAGAACTGAGATGAAGTCTTCCTCCTCCCCTGCTTTTGATGGAGAAATCTCGGTGGCTGTTTAGATTTTACTTGTACATTAATAAAACATTACAGGGAAGTAGTAGTAGAGAGACCAAGAATCTTTCCTATGACAACAAAATGCCTTTCTGTTCTGCTGTTTACACTTGAATTCACTGCTGCTTCTTCTAATCTCCAAAACTTTGGCTTAGCGTGGGATGTGCAACAAAGGCAGAGGTTATATATGTGCATATATATAGGATATGTGTTGTGTCTCGCAATTCCTTGTGTGCACTATGGGTGAAGTGATGTGATGAAGGATTAAGGAGAGCCCATCTTCATATCAGGTCTCATCTTGCCACATCTGTCATGCCTAGGCAGCTGTGGACAATAAAGCAACAAAGGTTGGCAGGTTCTTAATTCAAATCCCAGCTCTGGAGCTTTTTCCCTGTGTTTATGGCAGACTCAAAACTTAAAGCAATAGCTGTCAGAATGGGCCCTGATTCTGTGCATTTTGAAGTGGGCTGCTTCTAAGTTCAGAGAGAAGTCAGTACAACCAGTGTCTTTCCTCTAGAAGGCTCAAACTGTGAATTCTAAATTGCTGTCCCTTTGCAGAACAAAACCTGGAAAAGTAGTTTTCATCTTCCCATCCACTATATCAAAAGTAGTCTTCTGAAATGCAACATTCTGTGGACATAAGCTGGGCTGTTAAAATTTGTGACTTGCTATCCTGACAACTGACAATAACTTAAGGCCCATGACACTGTGATGGCAGGTGCAGTTATCTGCTTAAGCCTCAACCTGAGCCAAATACCCAGGGTAAGAGCTAGATCATCCTGGCATTAAATATTTATGCCATTTTATTCTCCCTTGCATTTATCTTTCCAGATACTACAGTACTTCCAAACTTCATGGGCAAACTACTGCTGCCAGATAACAAGAAAATTTCAATATTGTTAGCTTATTATTTTTTTTAGCATCCAAGCCTTCAACTGTGCAGTCAGCTCCTCACTCCCTGTCTTTTGAATGCATGATGTCCATTGAGTTCATTGCTCACTCTTTCAGCTTGTTTCCCACTTCTGCAGCCACTGCTTTCCTTAGAATCTTGCCCAAAACCCAACAATCTGAAGGAACACCTCCACTAGTCAAGGCTGACACTTAAGTAAGCTGTCCAGTTTTCCTGGACAGTTTTCCTTATGAGTGTAACATTAAGAATAGCTTTATATCTCCTTTCACTCTTTTTTCTTTTTTATGGAAAGGAAACCATATTTATTGTCTTTTCCATTACCACCGTGTTATACAGGATATATGTATATCTATATGTGTGCATATACATGTATCTATACGGTCACAGATTGACAGTTCAGCTGCTTAATTCTACTTCATATTAGCTGTCAATAATGCTACAAGACTGACTAGAGTGTTCAAATCTAGGAACAGGGCCATCTTTGAATGATTTTTTGGAAGTCATCATTAGGAATGTTCCCACCTTAAATCACTTTCTAGGAATTAAAAATGATCATGTAGTGTAAGTGCCCACTGAGATTTTGAGGTTTGGAAATTAAGGAAGTACAATAAATTCACTGAATGGGTTCTCCTCTTTCTTATCTTACTTTATTCAGGGTAGTGAATCTTAAAACATACTGCCATGTTTGCTGAATCTGTTTGTGTGTGTGTGTGTGTATCCATTTTGAAGTAGGAACAGAAGTACAGAGAATCCTTTAGGAATTTACTGTAAGTCAGTAATGGATTTTGCTTGTTTTCAGGCCTGGTTTTAAAATGTCTTGTAAAAAAATAATATCCCCAATGCATATTGTGCAGGAATTAATGTGGAACTGGAGCAAAATTACTCTGCCTCTTCCACATTAAAAATCCCAGTGACACCAGGTTCAAAATATTGCAAAAATGTGTTTCTCACTCCTTCTCTCTAATATTTTAGCAACTTGGTATAATTCTTCATTACTGTGTTGTTTGATATATTGCAAGAGGGACCTTGAACCTAGAATAAGTGCTTCTACTATTGCTGTATGACATGTGATCTGTAAAGCATAGTATTACATAAGTCTGATAAAGCAGAATAGTTATAAGCCATTAGCCAAAGCAGATTTTGTAACTGTAGGGGCTTAAATCAGCTGTGTAGCATGAGTTTATACTGGTTTGGCATCACCAGCATAAGCAAAAGCATCATCTTTGTAGCTAGATGAGATTTTTTTCTTCAAGCTTTTGATTTTTTCTCCTTCTGTGATGGTACAGTTTCACTAAGAGAATAAGCCTTCCATACTTACAGAAAATATATTTATCAAAGGATCAAAGCTATATAATGATATATAATATATAATGATATATAACGTATTATATGAAGAAATATAATAAGGAAGGGACACTGATTTAAGACAGTTCTGCTCCAAGTGGAGCCTGGACTAGATGAACTCCTTCCTGTCTGAATGCCTCTGTGATTTTGCAGCCTTGAAGGCCAAATTATATTATTTTAGGATTCCTGAACTAAATTCAAAGGTCAGTCCCCTGTTTCTGAACCTAATCTAAGTTTACAGTGACTCAGGATAGGTCCAGTTGAAGTACCAGGATTTTGGATATGATTATTTTGAAAGTCCATCTACTCACTAGAGTTTACTGCTGAACATGGTCTCAGAAGATCTAAACTTTATCTTTGCTCCTTAGAATTTACAGTTAGGAAGTGTTTCCTCTTCTCTGCTTTACTTTCTCCATCCATAGAAAGGCTGCTACCTGAGACAGGCTTTGAGGTGAACTGAGGGAAGACATAGGGCACTATTACACAAGGTCTAATAAGTACCATTCAACTTTTATTTTTACTAGAAAGGGACACTATCAAGACTTACCAAAAAAGAGATTTTATCACCAATAGGACTCACAGAAGAAAACCTCTCTACTATATTGTTGATTTGTTTGCTTCATACAGACATAATTTACTTTGCAGAAATATTGTAATTGAGTTTAGCAAACACAGCAGCCACTTTATGCTTCTGTGGGAGATGGTGTTTAGAGTGGGAGGATGACTAGAGGAAATAAGATTAAGTTAAGTGAGGAAAAAATTAGTCTGAACATCAGGAGAAATGTTTTCCCCATGTTAAGATTTGATAGGCTCTGATTGCGATTTCATAATAAAAGGGAAGTAGCAGGGGGTTCATGGTGTCTTTGTACAATATAGCATACCAAGAATATGTATTTGCTTCTATTTATTGAACTTCCATGTACATTGTGATCTGATCTGGCTTGAATTACACAGTCTAATTAAAACAGACCCTGATTTAATGGCCTAGATACACAGAACATTTAGGTACACAAATGCTGGTGTAAGCTTAGCATGCAGTTGCATTAATTTGCATGCCTTGTTACAAGAATTCTGCGTAGAAATTGGTTAATTGAACCAATTGAATCACTGATTGGGCATAATACTCTGCACAATAGCTTGATTTGCATATGTATTGGTGCAGAATTGCATGTATAGTTATGTGTACAAAGGTGCTCATATTTTGTGTATATAAGAGTGTATGTAAATTGCTTGGAAATCTGTCCCAGTAGATCTCTTCCATTTCTACTTTAGATTATTCTGTTTGCTAAGTAATAGATCAGCCCACTCTGATAATAAAATGCATCAGCTTGGAGAGTGAATATCAATTAAATGAGTAAATAAAGTGCTGCCAAAGGTGTATTTTTGTCTTTTACCTGAAAAATTTCTTTTTGTAGTTATCATAACTAAAATTCTGAATTGTTCATGACCTTTTTCTGGCTGTGAAATGCAGTTTGTTCTTTCAGGAATACTCTTATTTATTATCCCCTTCTCACACAGTTGTGTTTATTAAACTATAAGCCTGATTGAATTCCATATAAGGCACAGCCATCATATTCCCACTAAATTCCTTGGAGTGTGGGTTTAATTGAGGTCACAGCCTAAAAGTGTTGGTAGCTATTTAACTGACGATATACACCTCAAGTCTAGAGTCTAGTTGGAGGATGTTATAATGTCTACTTAGCAAGTTCCAAAATGCAGACTCCAAAGGAAGTCAATATTTTTTTTTTGAAACAGCAAAAACACTTCAGTTTATCTTTGCTTTGATTTTTTGGAGGTAAAGCAACTGATACACAAAATGCATATGTCATCCAGAATACTAATGATTAAATCAGATCTCTTCCTAGGGAACTAGATCTTGGTTTACTGTTGACTTTCTTAGCTCTCCTTGTCCTTTCATTTTTCCAGTCAAGAGCCTGCTCAGTATCTTCTGTTCAGCTGTTTGTTGTTAGAAGAAAGCAGTGAGTCTTCCTACAACTTTCTGTTGCTGTGTCTCAGTCTTTGTTCACGAAAAAACATCTTCTGTCCAATAAAAATGGGTGACAAGGACTACATGAAACTTTTAACTTGAAGCAGTACATATTCATGTTGATAGAGTGTACTGGAGCATTCACCCGTTTGTTCTCCTTTTTGCTTAGGAGCACTTTAGGAGAGTCTTGAGGAAAACAGACTTGAGGTTTTACCGTGAGTGGTGACAAATATTTGGTATTAAGCGTAGGCAAGGAATGAGGCTGGAGCATGTCTGGACAAGTCTAAAAATAATCCCCATTCCTTGCAATTTAGGTTCTACTTTCCATACCTTCATGATGTGCTGCATGAAGAGTTGCATAACCATGAAACATTCCTCCTCCTATCACAGGGCTGAGGAATTTCTCCAGTAGGGATTTCCACCTATTGTAAAGTTATTTCATGGTGCTTGAGTGGATCAGCAGGAGTTGGACCTTATGAACTTAGTGCAGCAAAGTGAGATTGCAGTCCTTGTGAGTAAAATTTTCTCGTTTAAGGGTCCTAATGCTCTTACAAGGGAAGCATTAATTTGAAGTATTAACTGATACTAAAACACAGAACACATTCCAAGCAATCAGTGTCCCAGAATAGTTAAAAAATATCACACTTTAAGCAAATGAAACTTCAGCTCCCTCAAGATGGGGGCAGTGATAAAGTGGAGCATCATTAACAGATTAAGCAGATCTGAGACTCAGGACCTCCAGCAGTAGACCCATTATTGTAGAGAAAATCAGAAATATAAGTGCAATTTGAGACAGAAAGTAAGAGAAAATCTGTTGTTCAGAGAACAAGAGCAAAAGTGGAAAATACTCCCTCACCAATAGCAAAAACCAGTTAGTGATTGATAAACAGTCAAGTGAAAGAAAGGGAGTATAGTATGGCCCAGACCTCAGCATCCACATAAAGCAAGGAATCCTCTTAAGATGGAAATCTGGGATCCAGAAATTATGGGGAAACAGCATGTGGGTAAGCACTGTTATATCAAAATAAGGAGAGGAGATGCCACCATTTTATTTTCATTGGAGCTGATGTGTCTAAGGCAGGAAATGCAATTTCCCACTGGAGTTTGTTATGCTCTCTGTCTTGAAAAACAAACGTACTTCAGCATTGGCCCTCTGTCCTGTAAAAAGTCAACTCCTGCCATCCAAGCACATGTCTTCGAATAATGAATCCTGAAAGAAGCTGAGAAAGAATTCATAGCAAAGCCTGAGGAGCTTTCCCAGATGTCAGGCTGCCAAGTTCAGATTTAGTCAAGAGTTTTCAGAAGCTCAGGTAAAGAAAGAAGAAGTGGAAAGCTTCATTATTATTGCTTGTTGTGGCTAGAGGTACAGAGAACTAGTCAGCTAGCAGCATAAAATTGACAGCTTTTAAAATCCCCTCTAAAAAATTGAAGGAGCTTAGCAGGACTTTTTTTGTTCTTCCCAGTGTTGCCTTCTCAGCTTCTGGTTGTGTTTTGATATTTTAACTTCGGCTGGTGCTGTAGCAATAGCGATAATAATTTTTGAAGGCCAGACCCTCCGATAATGGAAAAGTAAGGAAAATAATATTTCCATCAAGAGAACGAGAAAAAGGGAAATACCTTAATCTCCTAAGATAATGCCGTATATGATGAATGCAATCTCAATCACATTAAAGTGTTTAATGCACATAAAATTACAAAGGCATGAAAATGAGCAGGATTCCCTTTGAAGTCAAGACAATTGACGTCATGCTGGTGGTCATTTCCCAAGATGGCTACTCTAGGCTTAAGAATAATGAAACTGAGAGCTTTGAGGGAGGCCACTTTTGTGTCTTCATGGGATTATTTTATTATTATGTGGGGTTTCTTTCTTTTACTTTTTTTTCCTTTCTCTGGAGGAGCAGCTCAAGTCACTTGTAGTGTGGAATATTTTGTCATCTAGGACCACTGGCATCCCTTGAAATAGCACAAAACTCCAATCTGCTCAAAGAAATTATTGTCTTATTCATCTGCTGCAATCACCAGGATAGTTTAGTCTCAGGCTACAATTTTCTTGTCTTGCAGGCGATCAGGCAGGAAGCTGTAATCCTTTCTCTGCCACAATTCAAGAGTTTCCACTAGCCCTCACCTACTGTCAGCAGCATTATACCTCTGAAATTTGAGGCATCTCTTTTTGTAGATGATTCCATTCTATTGGGTCCTCTGAGAAAATACTGCAGCAGCACCCAGATATGAGTGTGCATTAGGACTAAATACCTTAGACTAATTTTCTCCATACAGTGACCTGAGCAGTGGTAATACAGGTATTAAATTCACAAAGATTTTATGTAGAGGTCTTCAGAGGCACTCAGCACATCCCATTGACAAAACAGGAAATTGACAGATATACTTAGAAGTAAGTTGGTAATTTCAGTGTCTAAGTTAAGTGAGGAGATTACATGCCCATCTGGCAAGTTTACTGGAAACCTCTCCAGAGCTTCATTAGAGAACTAGAAAGAAACTCGGAGTACTTGGTCCCATGTACTCATTTTTTCCATTGTACTATAGATCTACAATATTTCACTACTAAAGAAAAAATATAACCTGTGGTGAGATCTATCTGTCCTATCTTTGGAGGCCCAAAGAGAGTCATCTAAGTCTGGACTAGTTATGCTAGATTCCCTTTATGGTCAGTACAGAGAAATAGTTCTCCCTTGAGAATGATTCATTACATCCTGAAATACACATATCAGATAACTCAACTGCGTACTTCTGGGGCCTGCTTTTTTCTTTCCATTGACTGTAAACAAAAATCCAGACTGTCTGACTACAGATGTCTAAGTATTGATGAGATTCTCATTATCTTGCACATACTTGAGAAGTCCCAATATTTGCCCCATTCACACACAATTTTTCTTTAGCCATTTTAATCTTCTTTACTAGCTATCTGTCCCAGATAGTAGCAGCATTTATGCTTGGAAAAAGCTTGTGAGCGAGCTAACCTGTATATAAACTGTATCGTATTTTAAGTGTCTCACCCACCAACAAAATAATTCTGAGTACTCTCAAAAGCAGTTGTCCTTAGATGGAAGTTTCAACTGGATATTTAGGTGAAACTAGTTCCAATTTCTGTGTGAGACTGTGTGTGTAAGAGCACATATGACAATGCAGTGTGTATGAGAAGAATAGGTGAACTTTACCATTTCATCCAAGCATTTTATGCTACAGTAAATATCAGAGATAATGATATTGACTTTACAGTATTGCAGCTTCAAATGTCAGTTCTACTCTATCTAACACTCAGCTGGATTTGATTTACATCTCTTCCTCACTTCAAAATCTGCAAAAAGAGGATATTGGTGAGAAGGACTTTAGATTTACATTGTCCGTTTTCTGTTTCCTCTTTTGAAAATCTCTGTCTTGTAGACTTTTGACTAGGCCTGATGAATTAACATAACTGCCCTCGTCCCATGCTTGAATTCTGTTCGTAAGTTAGAGTGGTTCAGTCTCAGGGGTAAATCAGAGGGATGAAATACCAGCAGCCACAAAAGGGTCTTCACTTGCCAAAACTGCTGCAGCTGAATCAAAATGTCAATGAAGTATCAGTGACAATTTCAACAGCAATAAGATCAGACCAAAAAACCAACAAAATATCATAAGAGTAACATTTAAAGAGCATTTCCTAATTCTTTTCAAACATTACCTGACTAATCCCCATTATACTCTGTTATGAGGAGATGCAGAATGGTGACATTGGTAGTGAAACTTAGCACAAGTATGCATTTTGCAACCAAATTTGCACCCCATGCTTGAACTGAGATTTTGGGGTTAAATTCTTAGAGGCTTCAAAACGTACACTTGAGGTTCAAAGTTGGTAGGAAAAAGATTTTTCATCCACCAAGAACTTTGCTGCGACTACAGGAGAGAAGTTTATGAACTGCTTATTTGTAGAAGGGGCACAATACAGAAAGAGACAAGCCACTTAATTCAGTCTAGGTATTTTATTTTGATACTCCTGAAATGCTAAATTTTCTCTGCAGAGCTTTTGGTATTTTTTATCTTTTGGAAGAGTTGCAATATATCATTCATGTTGCAGGATAAAATAGATCTTACTAAGTAGACCATTCCAATGTGGGTCACTTTTCCTAAGTTCCTGCAAGAAAATACTACCAAAGAACTCTTTTAGTTATTTTTTTAGAATTACTAGATGAATTTGATCACATTTCACGTTTTCCTTCTAACTCTCTCACTCTTACACAATATGGTAAAGATTATCTGGTTTATTTTAACTCACCTTGTGTTTATAGGCAGAGGAAATTGTCTAAATATGCCTGTGATTTTTAGAACAGGAAGAATGACCTTAACTGAGAGACGTCTTTTCTGTGTCTCAAGGATGAAGGTGCTGAAAGATTGTGTTGTTCTTAAAGGGTGATTAACAGGACAAGAAATAAATACACAGACTTGAAGGGGAAAGATGTCAGTGACGGAAGGAATTATTTAAGATGGTCCATGGGGATATAACTAAGAGTAATGGGATACAATTAAGCAAAGAAAAACTCACAATAAATATCAGGAATAAAACACTTACTGTCAGTGGAGTATATCAAACCATGGTCTCCCAAAGGAAAGGGTGGAAAACCCATTGCTAAGAAGACTTTCAGGCACATTGGGCAAAAATGAGAAACGTATGCAAGAAGGGATATTCAGAGGCTGGCAAGGGAAATGACCGAATGAATGACTTACAAAAAAATAGGTCTTTCTCTGTTTCTTACTTCTGGTCCTGGCAATTACCATTCTATAAATCTAACTTCTCTCCCCATTAAAATAATGGAATATAAAGACTGAGAAAATACCATGAAACTTCTAGAGGACAATGGGATCATAAGCCATGAGCAAGATGGGGTTGAGAATCATTAACATCAGAGTGTAAAGGAAAAGCAGAGTGAAGGTTGTGTGATAAGATTTTAGTAATAGGTTTGATACAGTACATCTGAGAATCTTGAACCCAAAAAGGTCACTTAGATGCCTGAGATATTCACACTTCCTTGTTCAAACTGTCTTTGGAGGAAAGTGATGATAAACAGCAGCGTTTCTAATAATGGAGGCTGGTCTGAAAATATATTGCAGTGCCTTTTCCCTTGTGTTGTCTTCATTCCTGATGCAGAAAAGAATCAGCATGATAATGATGTTTCTGACTAACAGGAAGTTAATCTTAGTCCTAAACGCCTGTCATAGCAAAGAAGTGTTTCCAAGGGATGTACCCAGATTTGCAGTACCATTTGCTTGTAGGGATGTTATTTCAAAACTGTTCATTTTCAGGCTTCTCACACATTCGATTATTCTAGACAGTGGTAGTCGAAGCTGGTGGTAATATACTACTGTAATTTAGAGGAACATAGTTTTTCATATTATTGTCACACTGTCTTCTTTTTTTTTATTAGAAAAAATAGAGCACAAAGAGGTCATTTCACTTGAATATACTGCAGCTGATGCATCAGGGAACAGACAGTCTGACTTTCAGGTCCCTATAGGACCTTCAAGATCTCTTTATATCATTGTAATGCTGCTCATTAGTCAGTGGGATTTCCTTAGCTGATCTTTATCAGTCTAAATAGTTGAAACACCTAACCAGAAGAGTTCTCCATGCTGGTTAGATATGGAGAATTTTCACTTCCTCTCTTTTGAGTATTAAGTGAAACTGTAAGAGCAGTTCAAATACAGATGTATATGGATGAAGATAGGTGAGTTAACTTTTAGTCCTGTAACCAAGTCCTGTGTCACAGCTAGTTGCTCTTGGAGTCCTTCCAGAATGCTATCTGCAGTCTCCAAAGAATGTGTTTAGATGCCTGGTTTTGCCATACAATGTTTCTTTTCCAAGAGGTTTTGTTCTCAAGCATATCTCTTATGATGTTTTCACATAGTTTGCTGAAAAGAGAAGTCCTGTTTTTTCAGATGAACTACCAAGACTAGAGGAGGTTCTTCTTGTTAATTCTTAGATCCTTAATCTAACCATTCCCCATCTCCACCCACCTCCATTAGCAGAGATGTTAAGTTGTCTGATAGATGACTAGATCAATCCAGGACAATATGTGCAATCTTGGCAGGGCCCTTCTGCAAAGAGTCTTCATCCTTCATAGACTCATAGAATTGCATTGGTTGGAAGACATCTTTTCGATCACCGAGTCCAAACATCAAACCAACTCTGAAGAGTCATCTCTAAAACATATCTCTTTGTCTTCCAGTCTCTTAAATCCCTCCAGTAATGGTGCCTCAGCCACTTCCCTGGGCAGCCTCTTCCAATATTTGATAACCTTTTCAGTGTAAAATTTTTTCCTGATAAAATGCATCTCTAGCATGGTAAGAGATTTGAGACTTTTCCCTCCTCATTTAACACCTTTTGTGCCATAGCAGAGAAATCTGAACAGAGAAATCAGGTTTTCAAGAGGAATGTATCCATGGGGAGCTTCTGGTGAGGATTCCACATCCAAAACACAGTGGACAAAGGCAGCAAAGGGATTGTTCAAATCAGAAGGACCTGATATTTCTACAGATTTAATGTTTTGCACATTGGATTCTCATCAGAACTAGGATCTTGTGCCCAAAGCTCCACTAAGGATCAAAACTGCCTTCCCACTCTTCTACCACAACTCCTGCTCCTGATTCAACATGGAACATGCAGTGAAATGCAGGGTCCACTAGCCTAAGTGGAGTGGGAAGTAGGGACCATGTTTTAATCTGAGCAGACATGCCTTGCTTTATTGTACCACACTCTTACACTAGCCGTTTCCCAGCCTTGGTGGTCTGCACTGGATTCAATCTGAAAGGTCATCTGGAAAGGGGAGGCCAGGCAGCCACAGAGACCCAGTGTGTTGGAACACTATGTTTAATTACACACAAATTTACTGCAGCATGTCAGGCAGGAGGCAGGGAGCTTGTCCCATAGAAAGGTCAGGCATTGTGTGGTGGCTTTACCTAAATTACACTAGGAGGAATGGAAGTGAGACCCTGACCTTGTATAATGAATATACAGCCAGACCCCAGCGGGTACAGTGCATTCATGTGTTTGGTTCAACTTCACTTTAACTCCTTCTCTTTCTTCCCAGACAAAACAAAAATAAGTTTTTTTCCCATACTTAGTGAAATACCTTAGATTTCCATTTTCCCAAGGAGTGATATTATTTCAGGCTAAAAGACACTACATAGATTTGGGTGCTTAAAAAAAAAAAAAAACAAAAAACAAAAAAAAAACCCAGAAAAGACACAGTGGTTTTAGGCATAACAAAGCCAAACATGAAATGTATATGAGATGGTCATCTAAGAGAAGCTAAGAGACAAGACCAGAGCTTATAGTCAGGATGCATGATTTCTTCTCCCAGTGGTGGTCTCTGAATTCTCTCAGCTTAGTGTCTGAAGAGCTTTCATAATGATCTTTTTATTCTTTTCTTGATACAATAAAGTTAATTTAAATTGTTTGGGATTTTTTTTTTCATTTATACCTTTGTTAGGTCCGGTTTGACTTCATCTTCTTGTTTGTTTCTGGTGAAGGAGTAGGTGGAATGAGGAGGGAGAATAGCTGGTTTTATTATTACTATTGATCTGCATTTAAGTAGCATCCAGTAGTCACCACCAAGGTGAAGATCCAGCTCTGGTAAGTGCTAACTTTGTTAGCTATACTCCCCAGAGTTCAATTCAAGCAAAACTAACTCAGATTAATCTAGGGAATAAAAGCAGAAGCTGGGAGAAACTAAATTAATTTCTCAAGATTGCACTTGATTACTGTCAAACTGGACAGGAACTTAGCTCTGATTTTGAGTCTGGTTCTGAGTCTAGTTCTTCTCTTGACATAGGCTTCAAAGACATCATAATGATGTGAACTCTAACCTGAGGAATGAGCTGATTAGAAATTCTTCTAGACAATTCTTATAGAAATTCTTACTACAGTGATCAGGTTGAAGATTACATTAATGGCCTGATGTGACTTAACTGCACCTTCTAACTAACCAAATCTGATGGAAGCTACAGATTTCCTTTTAAAGGAAAATCATAGGCTGATCTTAATTTATTCAAAGATTTTCTACTACTGCCTTGAACAGTTAGTTTCATATTATTATCTGGCAACATGGCCTCCTGGGATATTCCATAAGTTGTGTTAAATGAGAAATGGAGAAAAGATAGTAGTGGTGATAATTACTAGTACCATCTTGTATTTACTCTTCAGAAAAAGTAAGTGACCTGTCACTTACTAAAAATGGTATTCAGGTATAATAAGGAGTTTACTTCTGCATGTTTGAACTTACTCGATCTATGAACAAATGCAAAACCAAATCATTTCATCAGTCTTTTTCTTGATTAACTGTAAGAATGGCATGAGAAAGAAAAAATGCACAGGAGTTCAAAATTAATCACACAATAGGGAAAATGCAACAGATAGCTATAGATAAATAAATAAATAAACCCCACTTGTATATCCACAGAAAGTTCTCCCTAAGCATCGTCACATAGGAACTGTCAAGCCTGATATTCAGAGCTAGGATCTTTTGTGGTTGCTTTAAAGTAACAGCAAATTTAGCAGTAAATTTGCGGGTACAATGCTACCTTAGTGGTGAGACTACATGACTTCATAAGGTAGATGTTTCTTTTTCTTGTATGTCCTTCTGGAACCATTTGCTCAGTTTTGTTTATTTTTATTGTATTTCATCATTCTCCTGCCCATAGACTCTAAGAGGCTTGGGATATTGTCAGCAACATAGTTCAGTACAAGCTAGCATAGAGTTTATTTCAGTTAACTTGGCAGTTTGTGTATCTGAGCATAATATATAGAAAACAGCATCAACAGAAAGATTTAAGTTATTTGGAGTGACATTCATACAGCCTCTTTCATTTACAGGTTCCATGTGCCCTTCTTCATCTACCACTGCATGCACTGTACCCCAAAAAACCTCTTTGTCTCCTGAACACACAATTAACTCATTGCCTTTCTGTTGGGAATATGCAAAACTTATTGTATCTCAGTGATAGCACAGATTACTCACAGTCACTCCCTTCCATCTCATTTCACTCAGCAAACAAAATAACAGAAATCCTTATATCTTCTTTCCTGACTCAAGGCACATGTTTAAGTTAGAGGTAACCTGAATCCATTACCCTCTGCAAGGCTGCTTAGGAAATATGACAGTCTATCATGTACCCATGCAGCCATGGTGAGAACTGCATGAAAGAGACACCAGCCACAAACCCAGCTTGTAACAGACAGATGTAAATATGGCAAAGCCCTCTGGCTTTTTTTTAGGCACTGACACATTTGGAAAAAAATACAAAAAAGAGATCACACTCTCCTTGTATCCTTCATAAGTTACACTCTTTAAAATGTAAATAAAAAAATAAATCCAAAACAAAACTAAAAACAAGACAAAGGGATACAAACCATAGAAACAACTAAAACGAAGCTGTGCACAAATATGTACAGAAAATATTCCTCCAGCACAGAGTCAAAGCTGAATTTAGTATTGAGAAGTTCTCTTCTCTCCTTTTAAACTGAAAACTCCAATAATTGCCTGGCATTCATAGGAATCTAAATTACTCTTTTTGGTCTCTATGTGGGGAGCAAGGAGATGAATGGGAGTCTAAATTGGTTTTGCTTCCTGTTCCCTGTAGTGGATGCAGGATTAGTCCACTGTACCTCCTTGCCCTTCCATTTCCTTGAAGACATGGGGAAACCTTCATTTTGCCAGGAGTTAGTTACTCATTAAAATGAATCAAACAAGCCAGATTGTAGCAGGTATTTGAAAACCCAGTATCCGTCAAGAATTTTAAATTTAAAATTAACATTGAGTCCCCTTTAAGACAAAAACCTTGACCTTAAGTTGCATAGTGATTGGCAAGCACTCCCCATCCCCTGACTCGATTAACATTTAAATGCCATTTTGTGTGAATATGAGTGGCGCCTTTGGAACAAACAAATTACTAATGTCTTCCTGCAGGAGTGGAGCATCAGAAGTGCCTTATTAGTTTGATGTCTAATTGGAAATCACTTCCTTATTCTGGAGAGGTCTGTGAAGCATAGGGAAAGTTGCCAAAGAATACCTCTTGGTCAGTACAGGTGATATACCTGTTAGCCTCTTCTTCCTTTGTCTGGGTTTCTGGGCATACTTTGTAGCAGGAGGAAAAGTTAAAGGGGAACACCTGTCTTACATGAGGAAACATGTAATTTTTTGTTTGTTTCTTCCAGGAATGAGCAATAAGGAAGAATTTATGACCACTAAGCTTTGCAGCCTGTAGTACACTACACAATTGCTGTACTAATGTATGAACAAAACTATTGAGAAATTTGGGTCTTTCATGCAAATTAACAGTACAAACCAAAACTGGAAGCAGAACTTAGAAGTTCTGGTTGAGCAGCTGGGAAATGAACTATCCGTACCACATTTTCAGCTCATTCTAAATAGTGTTTTCTGGACCTCACACATCTCTTTCTAGCTCATGCAAGTTATATTTTTTTTGTCCACCCCATTGTCATGTAGGCAGTAGAGGTTCCTCCTTTCTACTTGACCCACAGAGGCAGTTTCTCACTGGATTATGAGCTGAAGTTTTTGGGTTACCCTTTGTGTTTCAATGAAACGGCCTGTGCATTTGGCAGGGGAGAATGTAGAAGAAAATGCTTCACCAGCCAGCACATTTATCTGCCAGCACTAATTGTGCAAATGGGGAGAAATTTACAAGATGCAAAGGTGCTGCTAAGAGAACAGAAGGATGTGCTGCTATATCAAATAAATAGATATGTGTATGCAAATTAAATAAGAGCTACCTTTTTTTTTTTTGCTAGGATAGTGCCCGCCATCTCCTTCAAATTATGCCAATTTGACATTTTAAATTTGCAAAGTACACACAGGAATCCTGATTCTCCAAACCTGGCTCTCATTCTGCTTCTGAGTGGTTTTCCCCCTATCTCATTAACTCTGTCAGTTAATTGTTGTTCAGCCACTTTACCATATCCTATATTAAAATTCTGAATAAGAAAAGATGAGATTTTGTTTAATTACTCCCTTGTCCCACCTTTTCTTACTAGAAATCCCATTACTGTCTGTCTATGCAGACATGCTACACATCATCTGTAGCTGCACAGATTTTGAGGTATTGAGCTAATCAGCATGGGCTTCTGTTGCAGTCGGTAGAGAGAAGTATACTCTTTATGATGTGCTTCCTCTCATTATAGTGTTGAAATCTGAAATCAGTTGAAAGAATTGTATCCCTAAAGTACCCATTTCTCTTTGTTGATTATGGAGAGAATCAAAAGTGACTAGCTCAGATGGAGTCATCTATGTTCAATGGCTACATCTGGTTGCAAACACTTAAACTTATTCTACCTCGTGGACAAGAAACATCCAAAAGGCACCAAATCCAAATCTCTTGTACTCCACAGCAGGACTCTTTAGATTGTTGTAGCACTGTGATATCCTGACCCGAGTTTTATGCAGAAGACTTAGAGGAAATATGCTTTTAGCAAGATTTCCATCTCTGTTAGACCAAAACCTTAATTTTTGTACAAAGTAAGCATCACAGTAAGCATCTACCTCAGATTTTTGCTTTATTTAAAAAAACAACAAAAAAAAATCATGAACTGAGTGTCTTGTGCTAGGCTGTGTCCAGCTGAATGATGTGATGTTAACATACAATAGTTCATGTGCTTGATCTCAGCATATGACTCTTCTTTGGAAGCCCTGAAGAAAATACTAGTATCTGAGCACTATGGATGTTGACTTGTCCTATAGTTTTCTTGAAATCTGGGGTTTGGTTTTCTCACACAGAGATGATCAATCAGTGTACAAAATGCAGGTGACCAGGTCAAAGGTGTATGGTTAATGTAGTTAATCACCTGTTCTGCTCTTCCTCGTGGTGTTGTGTAATTTATAAGATCAGCGCTGTAAATCTATTAACAAACATACATGCCACTGATACTGAAGACCCTCTAAATTTGAGAAACAGAAACCTAATAAAATGTTCCTATAAAACTAGTTTTTATATGCTGGATACATGTTACATAGATTATTGTTCTAAGAGATGTTGACTTAACATTTTAAGGAAAATATTAAAAAATACAAAATAGGAACAGAAAGGGTTTCCTTTTGTCACAAATCAGGGTGATCAGGATGAAGTGGAATAAAAGGAAAATTGTTTGGAGAGGTACATCATGAGTAAATATCCAGTAGTATGACTGTGGACAGCCACATTCAGAAGATAACAGCAATCTCTACAGTCCTGAAAAAACTGTGAAGATGAACAAGATGATGTAGAAAGCAATTTTTCCAATTTTTTTTTCTGTTATGTATTCCCCTTGATCTGTCTGATTGAGTATTCAAGATCCAAAATAAAAGACATTCCTTTATTTCCCATGGTGGTTGCAACCTAATATACTTTTCATTTAAGAAAATCCTCCTTGGTATTCACCTACGTCTTTCATTTTTCTTTCTATATTTGTGTCTAACTCTATCAGCATATGTTATGTTCAAATGTGATAGCATTTTTGGATCTGAGGAAGTATTTTCCTCTTGCAGCATGGTCCAGTAGTAAAAAGCTCTTGAAAAAAATCACTTGCTTCCTCTAAGATTTTATCTTTCATCAGTTTCCAAAGGAAAGTGAGAGTAGGCCAGAAGTCTGAATGGGAAGTATTTTTATGGACTTGGATAATGTGACTTCACCTGTCTGTGGAATAGATCATTTTGAAGGATTGCCAGTAAATGAGGAACAGCATGGGAAAATAGAAGCAAAACAGAAAACAGCCCTATTCTTTCATTCCCTCTTCAAGGAAAATATATTCTTCCCTTTCAAAAAATAGCAGTAATATAAAGATTCCTTTTTTACAATAGAAGAGAAAAATAAAGAACTTAGAATTATCTCTTTAAAATTGAAGTTTCAAAAAAAAATTAAGTGATACTTAACTTTAATTATTACAAAATTTCTTGTACAGTGGTTAATAAAAATAAAAAATAAAAATAAAACCAAAACGAAAATCAAACTAAACTTTTAGGAAAACAAGGAGGCTCTTCTGTTTCTGAAATTTTAGTTAGAAACAGATAAACTTACCTTCAACATAAATAAACTTAGTGCTATTTCTAGTACATTTACTAACATTCTCATGCTGCTTGTGCTTAGAAAGAGCACATATTATTTAGGTTTTCATTGAAGAGGAAAATAAAAGAAAGTAGTGGTGTGTGCCTTGTGAAATAGAGGGCAGAAGTTTATGTGTGTGTATATCTGCATTGGGAAGAGGCAAAAATATCAGGGGGGATTTTGAAATGAGTTTGCTTTTATTCAATCACTTGCCCAGCATCTTTCTTAGTTCTTCAGAAAGCTTTCAATAAAAAACAAATAAAATTCATAATAAAATATGGACTCACAAGAAAAATTCAAATGACCATCCCAGTACAAGCCCATAAATAAAAGATTCAGCTAGTGAGACACCCACAAAATACATTTTCAAAAGGCTTTTAAACTGATTAAGGAAGTTGACTTCATGTATATTGATAGTGGAGAGCCCATTTTCCTACAAAGAGGAGGCAGGCAAGGAACAACATACTGAGGGTAACACTGCAGTTTTGTGAGGCTATAAAACCAGATCTCCCAACAGGTGGTTCTTAGAAGCAGACTGTCATTAAATCTTAAAGAAAGATTTAGGTATGTGTTCTTCTTCTTTCTTCCTCTTCTATCTATTTTAATTCCAAAAAGTTTTACAATCCTGAGTATAATAGCTCATCTATCTGCAAAATAAAAAAGAATTTATTCTGTAAGCCATGCACAAGTAAACCTGGAATTCTTCTGACTTTGTGTCAGTTGGCTAGATTTTTATATCTCTCAGAAAATGCATGCAGTGGCTGAACACTTTCTCACAGTCAAAATGTTCAAGTCGTCTGTATTCTCTCCTGTCTGACAAGGGTGAGTTGGCTGCAAATTTAACCATTCCCCTCAGTGACAGTGCTAACTTGTGTTTTGCTGTTTGAGGTACTATTAGTTTGGGGTTTTTTTGCTATCCTGATGCATGTTCAGCTCAATCATGCTCAATCACCAAACAGTCATAGACTAACACAAACACTACTTGATCACATCATGTTTATTTCTTTAGAAAACCGATCTTCTGCTTGCTATAAAAGAGCTCTAGAACTCATTTAAAACTACTATCGTGTCCAAGAATAGAAGTTTTTATTCCCTCTTGGCTTTAAATCTGTTTCATGTTTTAGGAAGATTGATTAGACATTTTAAAAGGCATTAAAGTGAAAATGTTGCATTTTTAATGAATAATAGGGATAGCATTAGAGTATTTCTTTGCACTGTTATCAAAATGTGTCACAATAGCACCAAAAAGAATGTGTTCGTATTGACCGTTTGCGGCAATCACATGGGTACAGCGTAAGATGGGGTTGGTTTTCTTTCCCTGTTTTTCATGGGTCCAGCATGCAAGATAGATATAGGAATGCAGTGAAGACTACTGACTGTACCTACACTGCATTTCAGGAATCCCCTGAATTGAAAGTGATTGGAGTTTAGGAGAGTATTCAGTGTAATAAAATATTCGCTATTTTCATATGCCCAAAGCATCAGCTATTGGGGAGGGCTGATGAGAGGAATTCTAGCTGGATGGGACTGTTCTCTGATTCAGTAAACCTCTTAGTCCTTCAGAATATGTTATGACATTTAGTATTGTGATCCTCCTATGGTAGGAAAATGGCATCCATCATCCTAGCAAATGAGCTGAAAGAAAACCTCAGGACACTTCACACCAAACACACATGCAGAGTAGAGCTGCATGCAGTAAGTATACCTGGGGTTGTTGAATGCCCCGGAACAAATGGCCTGAGTCCTCTAATCCAATAAGTCTACAGTAATGTGGTAGGAAGAGATATATGCTGGTGATATTAGTCTTTCAAAACTCGGTATTAACATTTACTTACTGGTTTTTACTTATTCAATGAGAGAATGTGTTTTTGCTATGTGATGCAGCAAGGTTCAAACCATATCAAATTGCACACAGCACACTTGCACCACAAAACAGCCAGAAGATGAAAAAACCAGGCTCAGGGTGGTGAGTTTAAGCACAGAAAGATTAAATGGCTTGCCCACGGGCATCACAGTAGTCCATAGTGGAGCCATTGGCTAACCCCTGCTTTCTAGTTCTAACTCATGCTTCAGTCCTTCACTTGCTTTGTTCTCATGGTTTTATCTGCCCCTTCTTTCCCGGAGGGCAGAGAAATTTCTCAAGTCACTGGATCATTTTGTCAAGGGAGATAGATAACTTTCCAGTTCCTCCTTCTCCCCACCCTCTTCCCCCCATTAGCCAATCCAATTATAGAAAATCAAATATCTTGCTAGAGACAGCCAAATTCAATTACACAGGTACTTCTGGGTAAATTTTGGCAGTGAATAGTTTGCTGGCTTTACCCTTACTTTTCTCTTTAATAAAATGTTTCCAGTTAGCCAATACATCTTGGTACAAAACAGAACAAAACACCACATATACATGCATACATAGATAAGCAGAGACATACTTTTCTGACACTTTCTGAGTATAGATTTTTTTAGTGATCTCATAGGACCTCTGTACCACTTTTGAACCAGACTGTTAAATCCTGTCTGCCTTCTCATGGCTGGATGGCAGAATGGGAAATCCTTCCTTTCAAAGCCGAGACCAAGTTGTCAAATTTTAAAATGTCATCTGGTTACAGTGTGTTTCTCTTTCATCTGGAAAAACATAACATTTCATGTACAAGTAAATATTTAAAATAATATATTTAATTTGAAAGCTGCAAATTTTTTATTAAAGAGTATCAGAGCAACACCTGGTGGGAGGAGGAATGACTCAGACTCTCATTTGCCACTCAAGGCTGAACTCTGTCTTTAGGCTACCTGTTTCATCTCCCCTGCTTTTAAAGGATCAGTTCCTTATCAGCCATAAAGTCCATCTGGAGATCCCAACTCACAGCAGAGAAAGGAGACCTCAAGCAATTGCCCACTACCTCATGGAGACATTTGAGAGCAGAACTTTATTGCAGTATTCTCTTTAGGAGAAACATGGAGGTTTACAAGTTCTACAGATGGACAAATTAACGGCTGGATAAAATGAAGGACATATTCCAATTACAGAGTGCATGAACCAAAAATGCAGTACCTAAAATAATAGTATTTCATGTGATCCCTCTATAGATCCCTGCCCCAACAATCAAATTGATGTGTATATTTCACAGACTTTAGGAAACGCAAACACGCAACATTGGCCAAAGAAACAGAGCATGCACTGCCTAGAAGTTATAGTTCAATTGCTTTGTTCTGTCTTTAAGCCCTTTTGAAGTTTCATAGAGAAAAAATACTACCAGTATCCTCTTTCCCTGAGCCCTGTGGTTGTACTCTTGACCTTACACAACTCAGACAGTAAAATGAGACACTGGGCTGGCATTTGAAATGAGGCAGAGCTGATATCACCCCTGATTTTCTTGGACAATGCTTCTTCCTCTCCTTCACAGTAAAACCTTGTATTATTCAAATAGGGTGTAAAGACAGTAGCCCAGCCAAGAAACATGCACTTAAGATGTCTGAAATACAGAATGCTAACCATGTCCCCTGGACCCCTTCCAAGCCAGTTTAGTTACTCGACTTGTTTCATAAAGGAAATGGGTGCTAAATGTGAAAAGCAAAAATACATGGAAGGGCATCTTTCTGTCTGCTTTAACAATTACAGCCAGATAACACAAAATCACTTCTGATTTCAGTGACTGAAGCCATTTCTTTTCTCCCATTTCTTCAAGGCCTGTCAGAGCTATTGCAAGATGTTACATAGTTTTCTCAGGGCTACCCAAGAAAAAGCTGCAATTATGTCTTGTTTCTCAATAAATAAAAAGAAACTGGTTTTAGTCTAGGAAACCAAAATTTTGACAGTTCAGGACGAGGGTGGGTAGGGAGAATGGGATTAGCCTTATATTAGGCAGCAATGACATCCAAATTTACAAGTGTGAGGATTCAAACACATAAAATCCCAGAGATTCAGAGTGGATAAATTATTTTGCTTTTTTTTGCTTCAGTGCCTAAACCAACTTCTAATTAGTTAGGTTTAGAAAGATATTGTCCTTATGAGTACATTGTCTCCATAGCTACCCACTGAAGGTTGCCCTGCCTGTTGTGGAGGAGATGGTATTCACCACTGTCTGAGACAGGCTATTGAACTGACTGACTGATGGTCTGGTACACTATGTCTGTGCTTTATTAATCTAATCTAATCTCATCTAATCTCATTTTATTTTAATGCATTTTTGTTGTGTGTCTCGAAAACTCCCAGGTATATACCTAAAAAATGTTTTAATAGACTCATCAATCCCATCTGAAAGTGAGTGACCTTCTGGCTTGAGATACCCTCCCACCTTATCAATCCAACTATGCAATCTTCACCTCAAACAGCAATTTCATCTGTTATAGGCATGATGTTCCCTTTAAGGTCCAATGCATGGATCAATTACAAACAATTCAATTTGGGAGGAAACCCTCCCACAGAGTGGGGTCCAAAAAGGAACAATTTGTCCAGGAAAGGTGCAGTGTGACACAGAAATGTGTTTCAGTGTTATACAGTCAAGATGAACCATCTGTGATGAGCAGTTTGAGGACACTGCAGACTGTAGATGAGTGATCATTTCTTGGACACAAGATATAGAGGAGAGTCTGTGACTTGTACAGCCGGGTATAAATCATGCTGTGACTTTTTTTTTCTCTTTCTCTTACCAGTCAAACAGTCAGTGTTTTAAAGACGACTTTGTCATATTTAATAGTGCTGTCAACCTTGCAGTTTTGCTGGCCTGTTAATAAGAAATTCCAAAATGACACTATTAACCACTCTTCTACTGTAGCTGAGCAAAGCCATCTAGAACAGTCTTACTCAAGGTGGGATGAAAGCCTTCATAGTGCAAAAATTATAAGAAAAATTCACCCCCAGGATAAATACAGGAGCCACTCTACCATCTACATTGAAAAGGAGTGAATTTTAACCCTTGTGAGGTGATATGGATATTGAGGCAAACACTGGTTGAAGTCCTTCTTGGAATAAATTATTTATATTCTACATCGTGTTGCCACCTTTTTTCCCCTCTGTGTGCCATCACTGTGCGAAGATTCACAAAGCTGGCAGGAAATATCCTCTCAAAACTGTGAGAAAAGCCTTGACGAACTTGGTAGATAAAATTGGACTTATTATTCCCTGCTCTGCTGAAAGGTTTACTCTGCAATAAAAGGTATGGCAGGAGTTCAGACAAACAAGTTCAAACTAATGCCAAACTCCTGCCAGAACAACTAAGTTATCAGAATAGTCAGAGTTTGGGTTCCATTTTGTAAGAAATTACTATCCTAACGGGTAACTTAGCTTAAATATTTGTTCTTAAGCAATTATAGCAAAAAGATGACGGATGTTTGGTCAGTTCATGTAGTCAGTTTCTATCATGCTTGCATCCTCTTCACCAAGCCATCTTTGCAATAGAGAAAAAAAGATAAAATCTCTCTCTGTCCAGATGGTCCAAAAAGCATCTCACAGCTGGTTGGAGTCAAAAGGATTGGAGCTGTTGTTTTTGCTAAACCATTCACTGTCAAACAAAGGTTCATTTCAAACTCTTCTGCTTCAGTCTTTTGTTGCAGCTGATTTGGTCTTACATAAAAAAAATAAAGTAGTATCTGTTGAGAGATAAGGATGTATTGGGAGTCATAAGCACCTAAAAAACTGATTTCAACTTCCATGAGTTCCTCCAGCTTTATTTTTTATTCATCATGGTGTTGACCTGGTTAATTGTGCATTGAAAAATAGCACCGTTTGCACCATTAACATCGGGCTCATCTGTTCTATCAACAGAGGAACATAGCTCAAATAGATGTAAAATGCCTTTCAACTTGCTATGTGGCTTGCTATATGAGATCTGGCTCCAAAATAGATTGTCCTCCCCACAGTTTGGACAATAAAGGGGTGAAAAAGAACAGTTTCTCCTTTGTGAAAACATGGAGTAATTCACAATATCAATAATATGTACATGAAAGGGAGAGAGAGAAATTTTGCTCGTATTCAGATAATTCAACAAATGTTTGATCCATCATTCACTGAAGTCAGCAGGATCCTTTCCATTCCCTCCCTTGTCCAATTGCAGCATCATTAGCCATATTGCTTCTAACTGTTGGGCATCTACACGTAGTATTGCCCTCTCGGTTGCAGCAAATAAAAGCAGGAAATTAGAGAACTCAGCTTTCCACATCAGCACCTGTGGAAGGGGTCCCAGTGACATTTCCACCTCACTTACCCAGTTACCTTCATGCCCAGATTCACAAAGTTCTAAACACCTTTGCCTCAAAGTATTATTTGATGCACAGATTATGCAAGATGTTGTGAACAGCAGACCTTCATAGGTAAGATGCATGGCATGTAGTTCCTGAAGCTGTAACCTTTGCATTTCCTGTCTTTTTGCCACTTTGCATTTGCAACAGTGGCGTTGCATTAACACAGAGATGGAGTGTTTAATATGGGTATGCAGTCATTTGCAAATCAGTTTCCAAAGCACTTTGGGATCCTTCTGGATGAAAGGTACTATATAAATGTCAGTCATTATTACTATCATTATTATCATTATTATCATTATAAGTTCACAAGAAGATAAACAGCTGCATTAGAATAACACTGGGGGTAGATTTTTACAAAGCCAGGATGGAGATTTGCTCTGCATGTGAGTGCCATGAATACACAGCTAGTGGCAGTCCTGATAGATTACTCAGTGTAGAGTGCTTTGGCCTTGGGCTAAGGAAGGGTAGTCTCAGAACTAAAACTCCAATCCTGAAACTAGTGTATTTAGGTACTGCCAGTTAGAATCATTGAGTCATAGAATAGTTTGGGTTAGAAGGGATCTTAAAGACCATCTTGTTCCAGCCTGTGTGCCACGTGCAGGGACACCACCCACCAGGTCAGGTGTCTCAGTGTCTTGTCCAGCCTGGCCTTAAGCACCTCCAGGGAGGGGGCATCCACAACCGGTCTGGGCAGCCTGTTCCAGTATCTCACTACTCTTACCGAAAAGAATTTCTTTCTTACTGGATCTGGACAGAATCTACCCTCTTCCATTCTGCATCCATTATTCATAGTCCTGCCATCACATATACTATTATAAAGCCCTACTCCTGTAGAGGTAGGGCCCCTTCAGGTATTGATAAGTACTATGAGGTTCCCCCTGAGCTTTCTTTTCTCTGGGATGAACAACCCCAATTCCTTCAGCCTGTTCTCATCAGAGAGCTGCTCTAGCCCTCTGATCATCTCTATGGTCCTCCTCTGAACCCACTCCAAAACTAAATGTCCTTCTTATGTTGAGGGATCCAGTACTGGACACAATGCTCCAGAGGGGCCGCTCAAAAGCTGAGAAGAGGGACAAAATCATCTGTCTTGACCTGTTGATCACACTTCTCATGAAGCAGTCCAGGATTTGGTTGGCCTTCTGGGCCATGTTGAGTTTCTCATTCACTGACATCCCTAAATCCTTCTCTCTAATTTCATCCCCTTGCAGGATGATTCATAGCGGTGCTTGTGGAGGGGAAAGTCATGGGAGAAAGATTTGTGGAAGTCCTGGAAGGCTGCATCTGGGTCATGATTTGCAGCAGGTTTTGACTCTGTTGCATGGCGTTGCATTTTCTAAGATGGCACTAGAGTTCTTCACCTTGTCCGTAATTCTTTGCAGATTCATCACAGGGCAAAGCCTTTCCTCTCGGAAGATAAGAAGAAGGAAATCAAGGAGTCTCCCCAGCCTTTTTGAGAGCTATAGTGTGTGTCAGAATAGACTATCATTTGTTGCCCTCCCAGAAAGAGGTTATCCATATAATCCTTGCATATTGCCAATCTCCTGTATTAGACTTCCTGCCCGCACTACTGTACAAGGGTTTACCACCCTTCTCACCTGTATCAATAGAATTACTTTTTTGAATGAACTTTAATTCAAATCTGTTGCTGATCAAATCACATTCTTATTAAGGATTGAGGGTGTAAGGGGTGTAATGTTTTGTTTGATTTAATTGTTTTGTTTAAATAAGAATATTTACTCTCTTGACATTGGATCATTTTGCAAACAGTTAGGCTAAACTTTTCTGAGGTTTCTGTGATGAAACAATTTATTTTGTGGAACCGTGCCCCAAGTTATCCATAGAAAGAGCCCTGAGCTGTGAGCATGTCTATAGGTGGCACAAGTTTTTCCTTTACTATTGTAGTTTCATGCCACGCTCTTTCTTTCTCTTGGCAAAGCTGAAATCCAAGAGTTTGGCTCAAATCACGCAAGACATTTTAAAACATAATTATGAAGTAATTGACTGAAACCAGGAGTTATTTTTATGAAGTTACATGGCTGAAAATGGAATTGACTAAAAAGCTTACTTACTTACCTGAATATACCCATGGTTCCAGGCCTCATTTTATGACATAATAGTCTGTAATGGTATACTAGAATTGAGACAAGTATATAAGACCCTTTTTTTGACAACAGGAACAGAAACAGCTACTGTCCTAGCCATATGTGCTAGTATTCAAGCACCTACCTCCAAACAAAATTAACCCTCAATCTGGATTTCAAACCACCTAATTTTAGTCTAGTTTCTTAAGAAACAGGATTTATGCAATCAGCCTCTTAGTGCTCCTGTCCATCTGTTCCTCCTCCTCAGGAACTATAGAACCACTGAAATCTGACTGATCTGTGACATATTTAGGGTCTCCAGTCAGGTCTTGAATTTTGAAGTTGGTGGAGCTAAAGCAGCGTGAAATTTGGCCCTTCTGAATGACTTGGCTTGATTCTGAGTTTAAAGGAGATACTGATCATGTCATATTCTGTGTGCTAATGAAAAGACAGACGCTACCAAGATCCTGCTGCTTTGCTGGGCAGAAACATCCCAGCCTACATTCCTCATAGCCTACCCAAAGACACAATTTGCAGCAAGTTATGCCTGAGGTATTAGCCTCACTGAAGAAAACTGAGGCTAAATCAAGATCATACACTCATTTACTCAGTTTATCTGGAAATTCATGACATTTTCATTTAATCAGAAGAGATTAAGACACATATGGGAACTATATAGTCAAATGAAGGGGAAAGAACTAAGGAACTTTTACTCTTGTTAATTTTTTGTGATAATCCACCTGTGTATAGGTTCTTTTCTTATAATTAGAGTGAAAGCCATCTGAGACAGGAATCTTCTTTGTTTTCTTTCCAGTGCTGATTATAAAGGGGTTCGGTTTATGTCAGGAGGCTATATATTCTTTTAGTAAAATAATTTTTTTAACTTGCTTTAATTAACTCCTTTATTTTTCCATTCTGTCCCTTCATTTTCCAACTGAGTTAATAATGTTTCCCACTTACAAAACTGCTAGTCAAAATAACATTTATACTATTCCTTTACAAAGAGAAAAGCCCTTTATAAATATAAAGTAATTATTGAAGATACATTTACAGATACATGATGATAGATAATCGTAAACAAAAATCCAGCTTCAAATCCTAAATGCAACTACCTTGCAATAGCATACATCTTTAGTAAGATTTCTGGATTAAGGGACAAAAAGGGATTTGGATTTAAAATAGATCAAGCCCATCCACAGTTCATATTTGGCATGTATTTCCAATGTAATCCCACTATTATTACTGTATCTCCATGTTTACTTTAAAAAACATAAGTTTTTCTGTCTCTTCAAAGATTCCTGGACTGAAAAGTTATTGATTACAGCTCAGATATTAATTGAGGAACTGAAGGATGCATGTGGGATTTTTTTGCAGTAGAATTTTTTACTGAGAAGAAGTGGCAAGGGATGTTTTTGACAAATAGATGCCAATTTAATGCTGCTACGTACACTATTCCGGCTCTCCCCTGCAGGGGCTTCCTTTTACAGTCCCACAATGTGCTAGTTTCCAGAGGCTATGCCTCTGATTATTTCAAAGTTGACAGCATTTCAAACAGTCAGCAACCCTGTTTTAAACTAAGCTGTGGTGATTGGTTGAAAAAGACAGCCTGAAGGCCTCCTGATCCAGGAAGACACTTATACATATGACATCCTCTCCATAACCTCTTTTCTTCAGAACCACTCAGTATCAGTTTTTATCATTATAATATCCTCATGAAATCAAAAAATTATTAATAGTTGAGAAAAATGAGAAATTAATTGATGTTTATTTTATCATTTGAAGGAAACTGCAGTTGCCCATAAAAGATCTACAATAGCATTTCTCTTCTTGTGTCTTTCCTTTTGGAACTAAGAAGTCTTTGTGAGAGATAAAGTGATTCTCATGTGTTTTTGGTAAAGCTGTGGTCTAAATTAACACTTTTGTTGGGAAAACAAAGACCTTTCTCACTAATATATAATTCCTTTTTATTTCACATCATAAACATGTCCTGAAGAAAATTGAACTTGATTTAAAGATTTTAAGATTCATAAAGTCAACTCATAGTTAAAAC
Source organism: Turnix velox (assembly GCA_013400935.1). Taxonomy (NCBI): domain Eukaryota; kingdom Metazoa; phylum Chordata; class Aves; order Charadriiformes; family Turnicidae; genus Turnix; species Turnix velox. The sequence continues at coordinate 58,256 of VZTY01029216.1, forward strand.
AAACTGTACTGTAATTTTAATCTTAGTTTATCTAGTATGATATTTTGTGGTGTCTTTACATCCTAAATGAAAATTCCCTCTGACATCAGAATTTTTTTCTTCTAATAGGTAATAATAAAGGTCAAGTGAATTTTCCTAACCTTTCTTTTTATAAATTATACATGTAGGATCCCTAAATCCATTTCTTAGAATAAGAGATTCAAGTCCTTAAGTAAAATTTTAACCTTCTAGATTCATTACTTCACAATATTATTGAGTTTAGAAACCGGGCAGTAGGGAAAAGCACTGCTACGAAGTATTGCATGAAATAACACCACATGGATAAGCTGAGTTTTCCTCTTTAAGCCTTAACTCTTGTAACCAACAATGGTCTCGGTCCAAAGAATCACAGAGGGAATTCGAATTCCCTCTGATTTCCTCAGATGTGTTGCTGGTGTTGCATTCTGGGTGTACAATTTTGCTTTCTTTCTGTTATAGCCATGAGTCTGCATTCGGGGAGCAGGGGGAAGGTGAAAGCAGGACCTTCAGGAAGAAGGGAGCTTTTGAAGGAACAGAACAGGGAGACAGTATGTTCCAAGCCTAACAGGGACATAAAATGGAATGAAACATCATTTTGGACGAGCAGAAAGGAGAAAGAAGACAAAAATGTTGATTCGTTGGCAAGCAGTAAATCAAGGAAGGGGCCTTGAAGTCAAGGGCAATGCCTTCCATTATATCAATACAATTAATGGCATCCTTATGTTCAGTTATTTGCATTAACAGCAAAGTTAATGCCGGCAGAGATCAATGCTGAGATTAGTGATGTCCAAATCAACATGCTTTTAAGCAAATTATTTCCACTGTCTGGGTCCCTCCTCTAGTTAGTAGCATGAATCTTTGGTGGTGTCTACAGCTCCATCAGCAGATGCCTCTTAAGGGCCGCTGTCTCTTAAATATAGTCATTCTGACATTAGTAACACTTGCACAGTAAGCAGGAATATCAAGTCAATAGATCTACTCACCATGTGTGTCCTGTACATCATCAATGGCCAGAAGAAAAATCTTTCTTTTGAATTAGTTAATTGTACTACAATTATTATTGAAAATATTTTCTTTTTCTGCTTTCCTCCAATATTCATTGGTCTGCTCATGTCCACTGATGTAGTTTTCCACTGCAGAAAGACAAGGTTCCTCAAGGGCAAGCCCTACCTGACCAACCTTCTGGCTGTCTACAGTGATGGAACTATATCAGTGGACATAGGAAGACCAATGTATATCATCTATATGGACTTCTACAAGGCCTTTGACATAGGTAGTCACAACATCCTACTCTCTAAGTTGAAGTCTTGCCCAGCTCTGGAGCCTACAGCAGAATAAAAATATGGATCTGCTGGGTCAGGCCCAGAGGAGGGTCACTGAGGGCTGTAGCACCTCTTCTGCAAAGACAGGCTGTGAGAGTTGAGATTGTTCAGTCTGGAGAGGAGAGGGTCTGGGGAGACCTCAGGTACTTCAGGTACTGGAGACCTCAGGCCCTGAAGGGAGCTTATAAGAAAGCTGGGGAGGAACAGTTTGACATGATATGTAGTAGTAGGATGAGGGGCAATGGTTTTAAACTAGAGCATGGCAGGTTTAGATTAGGTTTCAGGAAGAAGTTCTTCAACATGAGGGTGGTGAGACAATAAAAGAATTTGCCCGTAGAGATGGTGGAGGTCCCATCCTTGGGTATATTCAAGGGCAGGCTTGATGAGACTCTGAGCAACCTGATCTGGTGCAATATGCCCCTACCTACTCCATGGAGGTTGAAGTAAATGATCTGTGAAGGTCCCTTCCAGCATTCAGTGATTCTACAGTTCTGTGAAAACTACTTGAACTGCTTATTTCTTCTACAGAAATAGCACTGCTATTTCATAGCTAAACTAAATTAAAAAATCACTCAAAATCCCATGATCAACAAATATCATGTTGCAAAGAAAGCAACCAGGAAGTCATGTTCAGTAGTAGCTGCACAGTATAATGACAGTATCTGTCAGGTGGGAACATACTCCCTCCCAACAGAAGTCCTGGGAACTTAAGAGCATCAAGAGCAACTTGAGAATATATCTTTAGTGGGAAGTTAGTGAGAATAAAGCTAAATCTAGCCATCTTGAACTATCTCAAGAACTTCTTAAGAAGAATATTCTTAATAGGAGTGACCCAAAGTGAACCAAAGCATCCAATCCACAGTGAAGATTATTAGTTAGATGTGTGTATCTGGCTGGGTATTGGTCCCCATTCAGCTCTTCCTGTATGTTCTTCTCTGCTCCCTTACAGAATGCAGAAATTCCTCAGATTTTCTTCTGCCCCTAGAAACATTTGAACTTGACAGAAATGTGCATTTTGAACATGTATAAGCACCAGTGATGGTGCTTTCTACAGCTCCATGGAGACCACACCCTGATTACTCTGTGTAGCCGCTGGCAACTTGGGGCAGGAAAGATGTTGGCAAGGCCTGATCAAAGTAATTTTGACAAGTTTTTTTCACTGAAAAATCATATTTGCAAAAAAAATGCATCATTCTCAGTAAGAAATCATCAGGGAAGTCCCTTAAATTCGGGCTTGAGTTTCTTTTGAAAATTAGTAACAGTGGATGTGAGATAACTCTGAAATAATAGGCTTTCATAAAAGTAACCAAAATAATTCTCATTTTGCTAAGCAGTCAGGTGCTCTCTAGTGTTTCTTTCTCTGCTTCTTTAATAATTGCAATAATTCTGTTTACTTCATGTACGAAATTTCCAGTTCACTAGCAACCCTATTATTTAGAAAATTGGAGAGGACTCTTTAAGAAGTACTTTCTTAAATATCATTTTATTGAAAGAAATTAAAACCAAAATAATTTGAAATGCTTATCATTGGCAAGACAGTAATCTTTCTCATGATTGGATTGGCAGGTGGACTGTGATGTCTAATATTCTTGGTTGTCAGGTAGTATTGGCTAAGCATTTCAGAACGTAATCTCTATTGTAATTCAATATTCTGGATTTGGCACCTTGAGAAACTGTATAACCTACTTGGATTCTAATTTCTCTAATTTCCAGAGACTCTGTCACCTCCCTCACAACTCAGCAAGCATTTCCCCCCTACACATGTTATTTCATGTTGCCAAAACATAGCGTCAGACAGGCAGAGTGCTTTCTTGCACTCATTTGCTTTCCTGAGAGAGCCCCCCAACTCTTGCTAGACTTTTAAGAAAAGCCAGAGGAAGGTGAAGAGAAAGTCTTTGGGTTCTGGTTTAATTCAAAGCACCTGCTGTCTTCCTGGGTGCCAAAATTGTATAGCCTTGTTGGGAGCCAGGATGTAATAGCCTTGTGTCTGATAAATAGCAGCACTAAACGTGCTACAGCAAAGGTTTTCTGTACTATAATAATTGTAGGTGCTGACTTGGTGCAATATATCTTTGCCAGCCTGTAGTGATAGAATAAATAGCTGGTTTTAACTATAGGATCAGGACAAGCTAATGCAATAATTGAGGGAAAGTATCCAGCCAAGTGTAGTCTGTCTTTGATGTGCTGTCCTTCCAGCTAGTCCTTCCAGTGCTGGGGGGATGAGTGATGGACTCCTGCATTAGGATCTAGTTCTCCTCTTGCAAGACAGTGGGGCAAGTCAGTTCTCTGTTAGGGTGCATTGTCAGGACTCTGTCTTCCCCTGTGACATCTCATAGGAGTCAGAGAGGTGGCTGAGAGGCCAAACATTCCAGGGAGCTTTTGGAGAGGAAACAAATCAAGGTCACAGTCTTTGCAATCTGGTCAGTCTTTGTTGGCCAGGACAAAATTAATGTGAGTTCAGTCCAGCTTCTGGCAGGATTTCCCTCCCACAGAAGAGTGTCAGAATGGCTGGTCACCTTGTTGACAGTTCTGCAGGGGTCAGGACTGGGAGGTGTTTGGTACATAAGCTGAAGTAATTTTTTTTTCCTGCCCACACCTTGGATAGTTTATCTTACTCAGGTGGTCATAGGATATTTCGAAGCCTCTTTTCTCTCTAGTGTACTTTTCTGTGGAAATAAAATAAACACAACCCCAGAGAACAGCTTACATTGATGCCATGCCTGAAGGGACAGCCACTAGGAAAAAAAATCAAGATTTGCCATGTAAAGTCAGAGAGTAGGTTCCATTTTGGTGGATTTCCTTGGCATGTAAATGATGAAGATTATTTTCCTTCTCGGGCTCTGGAGCTTTACATAACCCCTTGTCTTACAAAAGTCTTGGCTACATGAACAGCAGTTCCAACAAGGGACCTTTGGAGTATGAGAAAACATACAGTGGAATAACAGAAACTCAATAGAAACTTACTGCAGCTAGGCAGTGTGAAATGGGAGCCAAGGAAAGCAAAGTCTTCCTCTCCCAGCCATGTTGTTAGCCACATGCTGACCCAGGGTAAGTCTTTGTTGACACCACTCTCAACACTATGCTATAGTTACTCTACCCTGCTTTTTAACTTCCATCTCCCTCTTTTCCATGATGTTGTTGGCTTTTGCTGCTTGTACTGAGTGTACACTTTGCATAATTTATCTCTTTCTGAATGAGGAGATGAGGGTCTGGATGCAGCTAGTGGCACCAAATCAGTTCACCTGCAGTCTGAACACCCAATCTCATTTATTTAATCGACTCCTAGTGCATGGGAGTTCCTGCCAGTCTTTGACGTACATGTCGTGAAAATGTGGCTGGGTAGGCAAGAGAGTGTTCAGGAGTGAAGAGTTTTTAGTCAGTTGAGCATTAGGTCTTTGAAAGGGGAGTTGGTTCGTCTGCTATAGTGAAGGTCTGGGTGAACCTGCCTCAGGTGTAGTTGAAAGCTAACCACTGTCATCCAGGACAGGTAGACTTATTGAGAAAAGAACTTCTTGGACAGCAGGACTGGTAATCAGTACATATATGTCCTTTTCATGCACATGAGCAGTACATTTCAGACAGACCAAGGAAAACAACACTTGGGTAGAAAGCTAGTTGATTTTAGCAACTTCCAAATACATTTCTCATGCAGCAAGGGAAGAGAAGCAACCAGATAAACATTACTGATGGCAGCTGAAGTTCTGTAAATTTGACGAAGAAAAAAAACAACTAAAGAAAACAAACAACAAAGCCCAAAAACTTAAAATACATCCTAATCCTTCCAACATATCTTCTTCTGTAAGGCATAAAAGCTTATGGATAACCTTAGGGACATTTTGAAATGTGGGAAATAGTCTGTATCAGACTTGGGCACTGTTGCTTTACCCTAATTAAATTTTTCATTAATTTGATGAATAGAATGCAGGAATCACAGAAATCTGCAGTGTATATAAAAGGTGGTGTTTGATTATTTGAGCTCAGTTCCATTCTTACATTCTGTCTGTGAGGTAAGGAATCTCATATGAGATATAGTTTCACATTCATGGTGTGTGCATCAATCCAAAGTATTCTGGTTGAACTTTTTATGTAAGAACACATGTACTATCCTGTTGAGCTGGATTAAAGATTCAGAGTAGTGTCCTGTCTAACTGCTGCAAGGGAGATGTACCCAGGGAAAAGATACCAACAAGGAAGCATAGCTTGCCAGGGGTGGCCCTTGCTCCATAGGCAATGGAGAGAAAGTAGCATCACAAGTTCAAGAAAATAGAAGCCATATTACCTTAAGAAATTAAACTTTTCCAGACAAAAAGCATCTCATGCTTTAATTGAAACCTCTTCATAACAGTTTTTCTGAGCAAAATGCTTCACATATTCAAAGACTATTTTCATATCCTTACTAATTCTTTGCTTCTGCATTCTAAGAAGGCAACCTTAATGACTGTTCCACACTGCTTGTATTTTCTCAGACTCTAACCCTCCCTTCCCTGAATTCACTGATCAATACACATACTTGTTTCAAGTACAGTGCCCTAATCTCTGCTCAGCTGAGGCTTTTTCAGTGCAGAAGATCTGTTCTCCACTTCTTATCTTTCACAGTCAAGTTATAGCCACTTCAGTTAAGAAGCATAGTGAAAAGAGTTAATGCACTGCCCCATGCTTGAAACTGTGGCAGCGCCACTAGAGCATATTAAATATTTCATTGTTTGTTCTGTTGTTTTTCTCATAGTACTGTATGATTTCAGCATGTTCTGTAGCCTAACAGACCTTACTTTACATAACAAAATCTGGTTAATGCAAGGTAGAAGACCTCTTGGATTGTTCCAGTGGTCTTTTCTGGACCTATATTTTTTAAATCTTTTCATACATTTACTTGCCCTTCTGATCCATACATAGCTGTCAATATATATGAAGAATGTTCTTGTACATATCAGTATATAGTAATCATTGCAGATGTTTTTATGGTTGCATTTGCACACAAATCCATGCCTGTGTGAGCATATAAAAAGCATCTGTAGAGATAATACTTGAAATCATCCAAATGGTTTCCACTCCTAGGATGAGGAGCTGGGTTTTGATAGTCTGTTTCTGTTACAGGAGGTAAGGACTGAACCTCAGGGCAGAGCCCATAAACTCTTTACTTGTGTTGTCTGCCAGATGAGTTTAACATCTCCCCAGCATACTCAGCACCTCCTGAGATGAGAGCCCCCCCAGCATACTCAACACCTCCTGAGATGAGAGCAGGAAAACTGAGGAGAAGCAGAGCCATTTTGCTGCTCCTAGCAATATGCAGTCCTCAGCAAGTGATCAGGTTTATGGGTAGAGCCATACCTACATATACCTACAGACAGTGTTTAGATAGGAATCTCATCACACTGTGTCAGTGAGAATAATCCTTCTAGAGAAACATGTTCAGGGGAGCAGTAAGCCCCAAAGCACCCTCAATAGCAGGAAAATGGCAAGAGCCTGATACACACCAGCCACATGCTGAAAACATCTCTGAGATCCATGAATTCCCAGGCTTCATTTTCTCCCATGTTCCCTGTTCATATTCATGAGTTCAGTGGCTTTCAGCATAGGTATAGTTCTCCTTCTGTTCTCCTTTCCAAGAGAAGCTAACCATAGGTGTTCTGAATTCATAGATTTATGTTTATTCATGAGCTTGAAAGAAAATTCGGAAAACAAAGCTGCTTCTGGCTCTGGATGGTCTCTGGTTTCTTGTTGTTTTTTCAGATACCCTATCACCACCTCCACCCTGCTACTCCTCTCCTCCTCCCTTCCTGTTGGGATTAAAATCTCTAAACATGGAGACAAAAAATACACTGGAAATCAGCAACTGGGCACTTTCTATCTGAATTTCACATGCTGATGCAGTTCTGTGTTAGCCAAAAATAGCAACAAAACCAACAACAACAAAAAGGGGAAAAAAAAGTGTTTAATGCAAATCACTTGCCACTGATGCTTTTCCAAAGCAGCAGCATTTACTCTATAGTGTAGTGCAGCTGGCTGCTGGTCCCCTGTGGAGATCTCTGACTAAGGTACCATTTAGAAACAATTTGGCTGATCCATCATATATATTTTTGGCAGATCTTTTTCCTCATTTCTTTTTTACTCAGAAATTATGACAGATGAGCTTCAGACACAGAGATCTGCTGCTGGCAATCACCTCCTAAAGGATTATTTGAAGCCTAGACCACCTGTAGTTGTCATATTCATCCTTTAGATGTCTATCTCAAGCTTAGATAACCTGTAAAGCTTAGATAACCTGTAAATCCTACCTGTAAAGTGACCTCTTCTTCTGGACTTCTGGAACACAAGTAAAATCTAGGTTCTGCTGAAATCAGTAGCAAAGCTGTGGCAACAGGTTATAATCAATGTCAAACTCTGCTCATACACAGGATGACTCTTGTACTTGCCAAATCCATGCTACATGATGCATTCTTCCATTCTCCTGATCTTTATGAGTAGTTTCTTCCCATTGTATCTGAGACACCATATTTCTTAGTGACTTCAGTATTAGATTTCTTTACAGTCCTTGCGTGAAGAGGGCATTCTAGGTGACAGTTCAGCCCTTTGTCAAATTGACTTATTATCAAAAGTTGTTATTTTTTCAGATGACTGCAAAGAAAACCTGAAAAATATCTTGCCTTGGCCATATGAAAACTAGGATTAAATCCAGAACCTTAAGGAAACACAAGGCTGTGTCTAACACTCTCTATATCATTTCCACCTACCCATTGCTATACTGTCTCTGTCTATACCTTCATAGTAATGAGGTGAAAAACATGCTTATCTGAAGGAACTTGTTACTGACTTAAGAGCTGATGATTTTCCCACTTGAGAAATTTTTCTTGTTCTGATTTCACTTTCATCTTCACTGTGGATATAAACAGCATACTGATTTATACTTTTTTTAGCCACTTGATCTTGCTTACAAGTGTTTTGTTGTATCTCTGGTTCGCAACTCATACACGAAGAACTGCCGTTTTACCTTAAGTCGTTTAGCATGGTTTTAAGTGGAAAGGAGAATTTTGCAGCTAGGTTCCTAAGCAGATTTTCAAGAAATCCAGCTCCAATGCCTACCTTTTCCATAAACAAGATAGCTGCTTTGACCTTCAGGAAGTCACTTAATCTCATTACTAGTGTTCCTGTAACTTTCCATCCTTTCCTATCCATCATCTCTGTTTACACTGTAAAGTCTTTAGGCAGCTTAAGCTTCCTGGTAGCACTAAAATACAAATCATAAATTATAATCAGGTCATCTGTGTTCTCTAATATTACATTTAAACAAAGCCATCTATGGTTTTTCAGCTGCTTTTCAAGCACTGTTATCTTAGACACTCCAGGCTGAAAAGAGAGATCTTACTGGGTTCAACTTAACATACATAACCTTTAGATGTCTGGAAGTGGGATGCTGAGGTTAATCTGATCCTTCAGAACTTTTCTGTAGTCAGTAAGAAGCATTATTGTAAAGCAAGTTTGCCTTCTATGTCTTCCAGCAATGCATAAGTACAGAAGAAATCTCTCTTCAGAAATATGTGCTTCTCTTCCATCATGGACGGACTGATCAGGTCAAACAAAATTCTACAGAGTTAAAGTTAGGGTTTACTGAGATAAAAAGTATAATATGTTAAATACATATAGTTTTTACTGAGTCTATTGTGTGTATTTTTTATCTTGTGCCCCAGATAAGCATGATACTTTTTTGCATTAAAATGTATTTTTCTTATTGATCATCTTCAGGAAGTATCATTTTTTTAAATGAGACTCTATGAGCAGATCTTTACATAAAGGGCTCTAAGATGCAAAATGCAGCAATAAAGATGTTCTATAGTGATGAAACTGCCCATGACTGTGTAATCATGAGGCAATTTTTCTCATCTGGAGCCCACCATACATTTCAGGTGTGCTGGCAGTCACAAATTTCTGTGTACTAACTTTCCTATTAAATAAAAATGTCATACTTAATACATCTCTGTTCCCCTTCCAAAGATAATTTTTTCAATGTGTTTGAAACTTTAAGACTACATTGATCTTCTTGAAGTCTGAGAAATTAACACTGCCATACCAAAGTCAATCTAAGGATATCTGCTATTTTTGCTTCATTTCACACATCATGTGGTGATTCTTGAAGGTGTACCTATGAAATATAGTGACATGATTATGCAAAGATTGCAGAATATGTTTTAGACAAAGATTCATTTCCCAGAAGCTTGAATAACTTTCCATGACAGAAAGTGAGACAAATTATTTCTAGGATTTTGATTTAAAATAGTTGTATTTTAAAGGTGACTGTGCATATATATACACACATAACACATCTTATACCATTCTTCCAACGAATTCAGAAAGAAGAGCAAGAACTATATTATCCAAAACCCGCTGACATTAAAAAGAAGTGATCTTATTTGAAACCTACCTGTCTCAATGAGAATAAACTCAGACTTACCAGTTTAACATTTTAAATTTCTGTTTTCTTTCTTCTTATATGTGCTCTTTCTCTCTCATATTCTTGTGAAAAATGTTTCAGTTTAAAAGACTGAAAAAGATGAGACTGTTTTCCTCCTTCTGTTAACTTATTGGCTGGCAATAAACTCATGATAAATTAAACACATAAAATGTGCCAAAGTCTACACACCCAGTGGATCACCACATGGGATAACTATAAAGCAGAGCTGCTATTTATCTACCTTTGGAAATAATTAGCAACTCCAGCTCATAGTTCCCCTGTCCTCTGGATACTCAGGCATGATTAGAAGCCAGATACATTTCAGGGTGTCTTCTTATGCCTTACTTATTTTCAATTTTTTTTCTAAAAAGTTTATCTTTTCTCCCAACTATAGATCAAAGTGATTAACTTGTTACCTGGTTCCTCACAGTATCAAGGTAGCTAATGAAGAAAGAGTGAATTTCATGCCCTTAAAATATACAGACTGATCTCCAGCCCACAAGCAGAGAAAACATGCATCTTCAGGAGCTTAGCTCAAGTTGACCTTGTCTTGTAAAGGGGAACCTGACCTTTGAAGTTCCCTTCCAGCCCTATTATTTCTGATCTCCTTCAGGGAAAAGGAAGCTATCCAAAGCAATTTAGGGTGGGGTCTCTGGAGAATGCCACATACTTACTGCAAAGGGCAAGACACAGAAGAACTCATTCTGCTGAAGTTATTCAATCCTATCCCCTGCCAACATTTACTTAATTATCTTTCTGTTCTATATTGGCAATTGAGTTATGGCTTTTTCCTGGAACTTCTATATCCTTCCCAGTGAATATGTTTGTGCCTGTGTGTGTGTGTGTGTGTGTGTGTGTGTGTGTATGTGTGTGTCTTTTAAAGATGAATAAATTGAGACTGGTCAGTTCTGCTTTGCTCAAGGCAGAATTTATGATGGCCTTGTTGGAAAAGGAAGCCATGAGGCAGGACAGGACAGGACATTACTACTTTAGCTGCTAAATATGCATCATAAACTGAAGGCTCTTCTCTCCATACCACTCAAAAATCTGTCTCAGGGATATGCTTGCAACTTGTCAGGATCATAGAATAGAATCATAGAATCATAGAATAGTTTGGGTTGGAAGGGACCTTAAAGATCATCAAGTTCCAACCTCCCTGCCATAGGCATGGACACCTCCTACTAGATCAGGCTGCCCAGTGCCAGGTCCAGCCTGGTCTTGAACACCTCCAGAGAGAGGGCATCCACAACCTCTCTGGGCAACCTAAATCTCACCTCTTCCCATT
>VZTY01029216.1:69451-275674 GCA_013400935.1 Turnix velox
CTCTCCTTGCCTTCCTGCTGCTGCTCATACTAACTTCTGTAGACTGCTTTCATCCAGAGTTCAGGTGGGTAGGTTCAATGGTTCAATCCCATCTCCTCACTGCAGAGATGGTTTGATGGCCATATGAAAAGGAAGGGGTGATCCTCTGCACAGCATATATGCCTATTGGACTGAAGGCACAATTTACACCACTGTATACTTTCTCTTATGTGACTTTGTAGAATACATTGAAAATTTTCAGCTAATTTTACTTCTGAAGAAAAGGAAGTATTCAGTCTAAGCTACTATTCTTATCTCTTTATAGTCAATAGGGAGAGACAGGCACCTTTGTAAGGCAATGGATGCCATCTTTTGTAACACAGTATGATTCTCTTAATGGGACACCTGACTGTTGATGATACAGCAGGTGGAGATGCCTGGAATGAAACTTCTGCCCATCTTTGGATTGTTAAATTTAAGTGAGATGAATTTATCTTCATTTATATATCTGGCAAACAAGAATAAGCTGACTTTTTTTGAGGTGCTTTGAGGTATGCTCAAAGTTGTTGCACCATCAGCATTTCAGGGAGGACATAGTAGATTATGAGAAATCATAGCTTGTTTTCTTCCAAAAGCTTTTCCCAAGGCCTCCTAGTTAGCAGTACAAATGGCCATCAGTGAATTTATTCCTCATTTGCATAACCTCCTCTTACGTAACTAAACACTTCACCTGCATCAACACCAGGAAGGGTAGCAGCCATCAGCTGAATGTATGAGTAAAAGAATGGAAATTATTTGCTCTTTCCTTGCAAGAGATTTTTCACACTTAGGACACATTGTCACCTGAACTTTCAAGAGTTAGAGGGTCCTCCCTCTGCTAATATTCAATTCCACTTTCATATACCATTATTCTATCTCTCTGCATGAGGAGACCCTAGGGTGGGGATCACAGTCTGTTGTTCTGTCCTTTACCAGAAGAGTATGCAATCACACCAACATGATGCAAGCAGAAAGAAAAACTGACACAATATTTTACCACTGGTTGATGATCAGGAAAAAAACAGGCTCTTGAAAGAAACACTCAACAACAATTTCCCCTGAAATTCTCTAGTAGTGAATAGTTACCAATATTCAAACAAGGAGAGACAGGACAGAGTGTGACTAGGTGGAGGCTGAAGGTGCTTTTGCACTGATCCTTATGTCTCAGGGCTATTTGACTTTAGTTTTATTTCGTATAAAGTATTACTTCTATAAGGAGAAAAAAAATATAAGAAAAGAAAAAGAAAAAAGAGAGAGTTGATTCATTTTTCTCTTCCTGTGGAATGAAATGCCAGCACTTGTTGAGTTGCATCTTCATCGCTGCCTTGGGGGTATTTGATTTCATGAATCTGATTAAATTATTCTGCTCTCAGTATTTCTTTAATATCGCTTTATAAAATATACTCCTAGTAGCTTCAGTAGTGAGAGCACTTGATGTACTTTCTTTAAAGCTTGCATGGTCCCTCCTGGGGCTGGAGGAAGAGCCCTTATTAAAGAGTTCAGGGATAAAAGCTTCTTCCTCTAGGAGAATTACTTTGAAACAACTGAAACCCACACATAGTTTTTCGTAATGATTACGGAGGCACCCATACTAATGCCCTTCAGTGTAAGATATGGCCCTCTCTGATTTCATTGGCAGAAAATCTCTATCTATATAAACTTCAATACATTGTCATCTGATCAGGGATAGTACCAGATAAGCCCGTTTCCCACCTCAATGGTGAATACCTGGAATTTCCTCTTTGGAGCACAGTGCTTTTATGTAACAAGGGTTTCTGAGGCCCTGACCTCAGCCAGGGTAAAGCACTGCACAAACATTTGCAGAGGGACTGTCCTTGTGGCAAGCACCACATAGACCTCATCTGCAGCATGGACAAAATCAAAGTGGGTGGAAAAAAAGGCAGAGAGGAGGTTAAGTAAGGCCACGACAAAGGTGAGTAGCAGAGTTAGGGAAAAAAAAAACCTCCTCTTCCCACCACTTGCCCAGTACTTTTGCACTGTTGCTTGTTAAGAGTCCTGATACAAAAGGAAATTAGTTGTCCTGCTGCTGTACTGTGCCCCTTGATCTGCTATCAGCCCTGGCCATGGGGTCTAAGGATATTAGGTTTTCATAATCTTGCAAGAGTTTGTGGAACATAAATCTCATGGCAAGGCTTTGAAGCTGAAACTGGAGAAACCAGACATTTCTTTTCCATGCATTAACCACAGAGCATATGAAACATGAACTAAGTTAATATGTATCAGGCCAATATACTAAAAGTTGTATGTAATCAGTAAGCAAAAGTCAAAAATACAGACTCTAAGGTCAGACTCTTTCTGTAGGGTGAAAGAAAACTTGGTTTCATCCTTTTTGTGGTTCCTAATTGATCCATCTTTTTACAACAGATAAAAGCTCTTTTTTTGTCATTAGAAGTCTGCAAATAGTTCTTAAGTTGTATTCCTTCTCTGAGAGGGACACATAATGTATATAAACCTATATAGTAATTGCTAGGAGCAACTCAGCCATCTACTGCTGGTTTGCAAGATAAATGGCACTAATCAACAGGATGCCTACAGAACTTTTGGTGAGTCATTTGTTATGCTAATTGAGCCACTTAAAGTAAACTGTCAATGAATAGAGATTTTTGACAGCTGAGATGAGACGTGGAGCTAATTAGTCAGCTGCCATAAAAACCCCTGCCCAATTTTAATAATGTAATATTTAAGAGATAAGATAATGTTAATCATCTGACCAGACCTCTCTCCCAGAGGATATAGCAGCAAAGGCATAGCCCATCATGAAAATCAAGTTTCTCTAGGAAGAGAACTAAACAAATGGCTGTCTGTTCAGAAATGACAACCTTTGCATGAGAGCTGATGTATCCCATAGGTTACAGCGAACTTTTTAATTAATACACAAATCTCAACTTTTTCTCTAAATTACCCGTGTCCTTTTAGATCAATCCCCTTGTTTTCACTCAAAGTATTTTGCATTCATATTAGCAGCAATGAGATCATTCAGTCTGACTGTAAGACTCATTTCTAACCTACAAATCAAATGGATTGATCGGATACACACACTAACTGTCTAGGAGGCATGAGCAGTATTTTGGCAAGTCCTTTAGATCTGGGTTATAGAAGACATAACAATATGAAGTTATGACTGAGATCAGAGGAGAAACTTCAGTGTGTTACATCTCACTGCTCATAATAACTTCAAGAACTTGTAATTACTTCCATTACCTCACAGCACTGCCACATTCTATCTTGAAATAGCACCAACCAGGGGGAGTGAAACTGGTCTTGGAACCAAAAAAACACTTTGGAATGGAATCCTTTTGGTCTTAGAGTGTACCAGAAACTTTCTAACAGACTTTAAAATATTTTAGAAGATATTACTATTCCTCCTGTGCTCATGTGTTAAATAGGATAAGTATCTAATCTTGATTCTGCTGAGGCCACACTAAAAATCCTGATGTCTTGAATGACAGGACCCAGTGCTATTGTGTTCCACCCTGAGGTAGCAGGTGAGCAACAATTCCAGTATTACAGCAAATGTCTGCAGCAATTGCCAGTTACCAGCTTCACTCTGAAATTCTTCCTTTTATGCTCATCCAGAAGTTTCTCAAAGCATTTCCTCTTGTATTGCAGATTTTCCTTGCTAATATCAGCCAAAAAGATTGTGTGGAATCAGATCAGCCTTATTTGCTCAGGCCAAGCTTTGGAAAGAATATAAAATTAACAAACCAACCACTCTTCCTTAATGTTGCCATCCAAACTTTGCTTAGAAAGGGACAGATTTCTGAATACAGTGACGAAAATAATTTCCAGTGCTATTTGTGCTAATTTCTATAAAAAGCAAGTGAATGACAAAAACTTTAACCTTGCTTTCTTTCTGTTTTAACCTTTTTTGGAACTTACTAGACTTCAAAAATCTCATCTGGAAGAAAACCGGTGTATTCAAATTTTCAGTCTTTTAAGAGCAGCAGCTTGGTAAAGATAGCTGAAATTAATACTTATCAATAACCTAAGGGAAAAATATTCAAAGCAGCCTTTGAAAATATTAAGAATGGCTATATATCATTATCTGTCTTTTTCTTAGTTTATATGCATGTATAAACCTATATTTCTTCCATGATAATGCTTATGTTTTTGTGTGCCATAACAATATGAAAAAGTTAAAACATTTATTTCTGTGGATTGAATTTTACTTTTCTTTCTTCTGTCACTCTGACACCCTCCTTTGACACATTCACACACAGTCATTAGCACACACCTTATTCAATGGACTGTGAATAAAAAGCTTACAATAATCTGCATTTCCAGGAGCACTAGAAACAACAGCATCCATTTTTAGCATCTACCCAGGTTAATCTGAAAGTCTGTGATGTAGACGTCACAAAAATCACAAATTAAAAGCTGATATTTTCACAGGCAAGAAGTCCTGAGACATTTTTTGCTGCTGCTTATAGGTGGAGTTGAATTGACAAAACTTCACCATGAGGTAAAGCAAAGCATTGCAAGGAGAGTAGTGGAAAGCATTTACCAGAACTTTCCTTTTGGTAAATAAGACTGTCTCAGTGAGCCTGGTTCTTGCTTCTTCCACTCTAATAGTGAAGGGTTGTCTCCATTTGCTACCTAGCTCAAAGCAGACCAGTCGTCTTACTAGGGCTTGTATGTAATGTAAACACTACTTGTAACAGGGATGGGGAAAAAGATTCAGAAAGGCTGCAAACCTAGTTCCAATGAATTCCTGCTATCAGTCACACAGAAAGCTCAACTTTCTCCAAGGCTACTCAGCTTAAGCAAGCATGAAGCACAAGTGCCATCTCCCACACTTCCTGATCTGCTTAATCCGACAGGTCTGAAATAGATCAAAGTGCTCCCAGCTGTTTCCATTCTTCCTCTTTTCTGGGGTCCTGACACTTAGTGTCTTGTCCAGTCCAGAGCAGCTGCTGAGTTGGAGTGGGTGATAACCTGTAAATTGAAGAGCTAGTGAGGGCTTGGGAGGGTAAAGTGTACATGTCAAGTCTTTAGATTGAGTTAACCAAGTGAATCTGTAGGACAAGGAGGTAAAGGCAAGGAAAACCAAAATAGTCACAGTCTCAAAAGCACCAAAGCCTCTCTCTCAAGCTATGGGCAGCTCACAAGCCTCTTACTACTCTGTCCCAGATAAAGAGATGAGAAACCACCATTTGATGGGGCTCAGGGAGACATTTAGACCCAGACTCAAAAATTACCCTGGGTTCAACTGATTTGTCAAATGTGTCCTATGCTGAGATTCACTCAGAGCTCAGACACAAGCTTTGATGGCTTAGGACAGGTTTCTTGCACAGAACGCAGCTGATTTCTCGAGGACATTTCAAATACAATTTTATGTGATTCTGTGCTGAAGATTTATCTCTGTCAGTGGTCAGTGACTCTCACATGTTCCCCTTTTAATCAACAAAAAGATACAAATCCTTCAAGGCCTCCTCTGGCCATTTGTCTTTGCTTTTATGAACATATATTTTCAGCTTTTGATATCTGCATTGTGCTTTACCAAATGATAGCTATAGGAAGAAAAAAGACAAAATATTTCTCTTTTGAACTCTCCTTAAAGAGTTTCTTACTTTCTGCTACAGTAACTTGTAATATTGACTCTTGAGCAATTTTTTTGGTTTTAAGAATTCACACTTTTTCTCTTCCATCTACAGGAGGGGCTTGGGGGAAGTCAAACAAACCCACACAATTTATTGCAGAATTTTGATTTAGAAATCTACTAATTTTTGTTAAAAGAAAAAAACCCCTGATTTGTCTGACCCTTGTTGAGAACTGCAAACTCTAACTCTCATCAATATCTTCATCTTTATTGCTCTTCCACTAATGCTGAGCCACTTTGATAGAAATTCCTGAATAGAGAGTGCTGTGAAAACCCTGTGGAGATAACAGAGGTGTTCACCTTAGTAAGTGAAAAGATTTTAAGTCCAGAGGTTGTATTTGTATGTGTTGAGAGGACTCTACCTAAGAATATTCTCCTAGGAAACTCCAAATACTTCTTTAATTGGACTCCAGACATGATAAAGCATGTAACAGAAGTGAGTCTATGCCTCAAATTCTGTGTGTGGTTGAAATCCAAACTCACATTTTGCCACTATCTTTAGTCTCTGTAATGACCTAAACTGCACCAAATTTTGCTGTGAATTAAAGGGGTGTGAAGAAAAGATCCAACTTTACAGCCTTGACCTATTTCTAATCCTGTTCAGATTGCTAGTTACTGGGCTATCTTCCAAACTGTTTACTTTAGGGCTGATTTTTCTCCATCCAGATTAAAATTCCAGTGAGTTTCTTTCATTCCTTTAGGCTGTAACCCCAAATGGGCCATGGTATTTTATTCAGAATATAGTAGCTGGATAATGATGTTCTCAACAGCCCACAGAAACCAGGCAGTTTGTGGATGAGGAGCTCATATGCACACAGTAGCACTCAGGAGCTCACGCATACAATTCCACATGTTGCCTCATAAACACACATGCAGATAAATGTACTCCACAAACATGCTCATGGCTACTTCTATGCTATGCACACATGGACTAAACAATTACACTCACCTATGAGCCTGTCATAAGGCAATAAAAATGCCAGCTGCCTTTGAAGTTTCCCAAAGAGTAGGAAAACGAGTCAACAGTGCTGGCCAACATCACATCATTAATCATCTATTAGCCGAGGTTGTGTGCTCCTGTCACCTGTCACTTTGTAATGCATGCAAATCACTCCAAGAGTAACATTTTCAGCCTGACATTTCCAGGGCCAGAGCTGAGATCAACCCATTCTTTGTATTCAAGATGAAAAGGAAGTAAAGAAACAAGCGGTGAGATTGTTGGAAGGAGACAGGGAAAAGTGAAGAAATAAAGAGTAATGGAAAACTAGTCTAGAGAGTTGAAATTAGAAAAATAGTGTTAAAATTGGGAGGTTTTATCCTGTGACCAGGAAGTATACATTTCAAAATCATACCTGTGCTATAGAGAGAGAGTGCAGTAGAGATGGTGCTATTTTCCTGTAGAATTTCATAGAAAGGGAGAATACTGTCTCCAATTTCTTTTACATAGGATTTACAAATTATAAATCCCATCTGCCTTTAGAAATCTGCATCTCTCACTGCTTACTCTAGGTTCCCATTAGGCCTAGTGGATGGAAATAAGATATTTTGTATTCAACCCTCTGAACCCTGGTTTAGATATGTGACATAGGAAGAAATTAATTGCTAAAGTGCATGGAAGTGTCTAACTCTCTCTTTTGATAACAAGAGAGTTGAGGGTGACTAGCTCAGATGTACACAGTCACTGCAGGTATCTAACTTTAGCAAGTTGAACCTTACCCCTATTAATTTTTTACTCACTTTGAATTCTGATAGTTCAGAAGAGACAGAAAGTGTGATACCAAACTAATTTCCTCTATTATTTTTGTCATGACTATTGAAAGGTTAATGTAAACTCTTTGTAGACTAGATCTAGCCACTCTGAAAATTAAGATTAAGTCTTTAATATCTTTATTATGCATTATGTCTTCCCATTAAGCCAAATATAGAAATTTTCTTTCCTATTTAGAGGCTGAATTTCCTTTCTTTTCTTTACTAAGAAGAATCAGCTTTATTCTTTAATTCTTTTGCCATTAGAGGATGTAAAAAGGGGCTATACTTCCACAGGGATCAGCAGGGAGACCTCCCTTCAGTGAAGTCTGAATTGGGGTGCA
Organism: Turnix velox; assembly: GCA_013400935.1. Lineage (NCBI taxonomy): Eukaryota > Metazoa > Chordata > Aves > Charadriiformes > Turnicidae > Turnix > Turnix velox. The sequence continues at coordinate 77,180 of VZTY01029216.1, forward strand.
ACACTCCAGGGACAGAAGGGCAATACCCTCAGGCAGTCCACAGAATATGGATTTGCAGGAGATTTTGAGGCTTATTTCTTTGGATAGATAAACTGCAGATCATGAAGGCAATTAATCATGGACTCATGGATGAGTACATCTGGAAGGGACTTCAAGAGGTCATCTTGTCCGTCCCCCAGCACGGAGGCAGGATAAATGTACACAGACCATCACTGACAGATGTGTGTCTGCTTCCACTCTGGATGCTCTCACATCATTATCCATCTAGTGAAGAAACTGAACTGGGGTTATGAGGAGAAGCAGAAAATATAATTTTTTAAGCCTGAAAATTTCCCCCTTACTATCTCTTGAGGCCTGAATCCAGTTTTTGGCAAGTGGAAGATTCAATACTCAGTATAAAATCTTATGAAGGGAAGGCAATGTGAGCAATTTGTTCATTTTGTAGCACAGGTTCTGTTCTGAGATGTAAGACCTTTTTGATTGCTTATTCAGTAGTAAAGCTCAGAATTAAATCTTATCTGGATATATGCATGTGTAAAAAATGAGAGCAAAAGAGGAGGAAAAATTAATAAAAGAAAAATGAAGAAAAAAGAGAAAAGGGGAGAAAGATAAAATGTGTAATATGAGGAGGAGAAGGCAGACACAGTCAGGGACTGACTTGAAAGGAGGAATGAAAAAACAGAAGGAACAGAAAGAGGATATACAGGTAAGAATGGGAAGAGATGCTGTTTCTTAGGCTAGTGATTTCTAACAGAGAGATCAGAAAGACTTTTTGTTGCTGTTGTCCTTAAGTGACTTCTCCCACTGGCTAACATCTCATTTTATGGCAGGTAAATAAGCCTGCCTAATTGGTCCCTTGTTCAAGAATGGGAATATTGAGCTGAGCCTGTTCCTTCTGAAGTGGGATCTTGTCCAATTTATGGTCTTAGCAGATGTGATCTCTTCAGGGTTCCACTGTAATGATAAATTGAAACATTTGAATGCTGTGTTTCCAGGTCTGGGCATCCAGCTTTGTGAGTGGGGAGAGATGATCTGATCAAGTTTCCTTCTGAAATGATAAATTATGATTTCCAGAAATATGACTGAGTCCCATTTGCAATCCTAACAGTTGTGGGGACCTCAAGTGCATTGGGTGAAGAAGGACATACCAAGGTCACTTGAGTCTGAAGGACTCAGGTCTCACAGTCAAGATCTCCTTCAAGAGCAAAAATCTGGAAGTGCACCTTGAGTCAGAAGCACTTTAAATTAAGGTGACACTTACAAACACTTTATTAATAATTAATAAGTGATTAATGAAAATTACTTTTCAGCTGATAAATTGCTTGAAGACATATTAGAGCACGTTTCAGAAAGACGTGGATAAATATTTTTATGCATTCCCATTTATAAATGCTTAATATTGGGCCCTCAACTTTCAGGTACCTCAGCAACATTTATTCCCATCATCCTGGTGGCATGCTATGGAGACATCTTATAATAATTTATTTTCAGAATTTGTTCCTATTAATCGCATATTAAATATTATTAAGAAAACATTTGTGCACACTCCTCTTAATATGAATTTTTGCTTGACTGATTTTCCTAGGAGTCTGAAGGAGCACCCAGCTTAAACCCTAGAGACAGGCAGGTTGCATCCTGATGGATGCAAAATGGTATTTTATTAAACTGCCTCGATCTACTCTAGTTTAGGACTGAGTTTAGCCTGTTCTGGCCTTGCTGAATTTTGTCCTATGGAACAAGGAGAGGATTCACCAAAATGCATGAGCACTGCTACTAGAGTTAGGTGGGTGTATATACCTATGCATATATATGGGATGGCAATCCATCACTGAAATCTGACCTCTTATGAAACAGAGCAGTGGGTTTTCCTCCTTTTGGGTAGGTGAAAAACCACAGCACAGGTGTACACTAGCCTAGATATAAGAAATTGTTTAGACATATATGAAAATTAATGAGTTTGCAGATGAAAATGGCCACTAACTTGCCTGCAGCTGAGTCCTGTACTGATTCTTTATCACTGTGTCTTTCTGCAGTGATGTCCAGTCTGATCTGTCAGTGCAAAGGGAGGAGATAGGCTTTACCCTGGGCTTTGGCTGAATCTGTTTTTCCATAAAACTCAGAACAGCATGAAGGCTACTGGTATTTATATTAGCCTTAAGGATTGACAAGACATAGGGTAGCCTAAGGAAGTTATAAGGATGGCTGACAAACTGTCCCTGAATCTCAGAATCACCTTCTGGAGACAGACTGATTTTTTGACTGACTGGCCATAGAGCAGTAGACATGACTGCCTCACTGGTGATTTTCAGAAGAATTTATGCCAGTGGTTCCTATGTCAGAGATCGGACCCTGCTGCCTTCAAGATCCCTCAACATCAACCTGAGCAATGAGAAATTAAAAGAGTAACTTGTTAACACCAAGCTCTGGACACAGCACTTGCTCAAAATTTTAGTCTTCCTTTCAGCCAAGCACTGGATGATCTCTGCTTTGTTCTACATAAACAAGGTATAACAGCTGCCTCAGTCTACATATTACTCCAAATAAGGATATCAGTTTATTTCTTTTATTTTTAATGGTGAGAGAGCAGGATATTCCAAAACAAGATCACTTCCCCCGGAAAGTTTTTGAAAAACATGCATTCCTTGGCAAGTGAAAAAATAACAGAGACTGTTTCCCTGCAGCATTTCATCTCATGATTACTTTCTCTCTTATCTGTCAAGCTGCAAATGAAACCTCCTGTGCCAATTGGTTCAAAGTTATTGAGGGGAGAGGAAAAGAGAGATAGATATGTAAATAGACATTTAGATGAAGAATAATCACAAAATCCCTCACTTATTTAGGAAACCAAACTAAAAAATAATTTGAAAATCAAGTCAAAGTTTCCTGTGTCTGTCCCTGGATGCTATGCAGAGCTCCGTGACAACAGACAGTTGCACAGGACACAATAGCCCCGTGACTCCCGAATTGAATTTGTTCTGGCTGTTCATAACCAGTTTGTGCTCAATTTTTATGCCTGTTGCAGCACACACCTTAACCAGAAGCGTTTCTCACAGACAATGATTTCTCCATGAGCAGCTGTGGAATATGCACAGAGCAGTGACTAGCTGAATTCATAATTATGAATGCTCCTACTGGAAACGCACAACTGCAAAAGTTATGCTCTTCCAGGCAGAGAACAGAAACAATTTATCTGCCTGCCTAGATGCTTGTACTCCCCATGTCAGACTGCCGAGTGCCTCTCGATCATTATTTGACTTACTGCCTCAAAAACTTTGGAAAAGCAGGAAAATACTAACTCAGGAGCCTATGTGTGGGGAATTGGGAGTCAGGACAAGCAACCTAACTGAGGTAGGAATTGAACTGAGGTCTGAAATTGAGTATCCATCCTTCCAGCTAAACTCCTTACCTGATCAAAGCTGTCTAATACAAGTTGATATTGAACATCTGACCTTCCTAACAAATGGTTCAATCCAGCTATAGTGCAAGAATTGTCTCTCTCATGCTCCTTCATGAATAGCACTTTAAAAAATAGCAAGTAACTACCCAAAAATAATTTAGCAACCGGAAATGTATCAGACCAAAAAAAAAATTAAAATCACTGAAAGCCTCCCAGTCCTTTTCTCAGGATTTTTAAAATTATAGCAGTGTTGCCTAGAAAGCTGAGGATGTTACTTTGCCTAGAGAGTAGATGAAAAAATCTAAGGAAAAATCTGGATTCTATTCCCATGTTGTTTTTCCATTGTATGACTTGAGCTATTCATTCTCCCTCTGCCTACCTGAGAAATTAAGGCAATTTGAGGAAATTTGCAGAAAACCACTTCCCACAGAAGGTGTGTAAGGCCTATGTGTGGTTAATCACACTCAGCAGGAGCTGTTATGAAAGGAGAAGAAAAGGGTGGGTGTACAGAGATAAAGAAACACACATGGGGAATACACATGTAGAGCTTGTAACGCACATGTTGCTGAGGTTTGCCTTAGTGCAGGAGCTGAAAAGAGCAAATGTGGATGATGAGGCAAAAGCTGGAGGTTTAGAGGTCCCTAACAGCTGCACAGCTTAGCCAGACCAAGGCCACTGATGCCATGATCCCTCCAGCAGAATAGCCATCATGCTTTCCCTTTCTGGGCAAACTCTGTGAGCATCTGGTCTCCTTCCTCCTGCCTTAGTGGGGCTGATGTGTTCCTTCCCAGTACCACCTGAATATTGGATGCTGAAAATCCCTTGCATTCTTTATAATGTGCTCCAGGGATAGCTAGCAGTATGTCATGTCTCTGCAGGTATTATGAGAAAAGAAGCAGAGACACAGGTGATTACAAATAGATTCAGAGATATAACTTTCCATCCAATTCCATCAGCCCTGGCCCTCTTTAATATTTAGCTATTTCTCAATAAACTAAAATGACAGCAGAGTCTCTCCTGCTGAGTGTTTAAAATATATGTGTATACATTATATACAGATAGATCCTTATTTCTTTCCCTCCTTATACCATCAAAATGGTGTTGTGTCTACTGCTCTACAAATGTGTAAATGGCAGATTCTCTTACTGATAGCGGATAATTTTGAATCGCATGGTTTGTCTGTAGATGAAGGAAGGCAAAGGGAAGAGGAGGGCTGTTGGCATGTCTGCTGGGTGTTGCATACGTGGTTGGGGTGTTAAAGCAGAAACTATTTCCTCAGAGTCTTGGAGACCTGGAGTCTTTAACAGACTCCTACTTCCATGGAAGTGTTTATGTATTTAAATTTTTTTTTAGGATCCTAATCTTTCTCCCTTATACTGAGCATAAAATATCTAAATAAATGTAAGTACCTTGATATCTTTGCAGAAAACTCAAGTTTCTCCATTGCTGGTGTGCTAATTTTTATCCATGAAATCTTACAATGAATCAGTCCTGAGGAGCACATGAACATTCAGATGAGTATGCAGTTGCTCTGCCAAGGCACAACTTAAGAGCAATACCCACCATTATGGGACAATATGTTTATCATAGGAAGTCCTCCAAACAAAGAGTCAGGTTAGGACGCACATCTCCTTCCATTGACTTTGTGGCACATCACACAGACACACACTTCACAGTCCACAGTAGGTCATTCTGTCAGAGTATATGGGCACACTGAATCTCTCCAAGGGTTTGTGGCACTTCAGTGCACAGGCTGCACACAGCAGGAGAAGGCCCATTGCAAGTGATATGGATGAGTTAATCAGTCTGTGCCGAGGATGGATTTGTCTGTTCTTCAGGAGCTGAGGCATGGTTTTACTTCATAAAGACTGCAGGACCCTCCCAAATGTAGGGGTATTTCCTATACACCTGGAATGCTCTAATTGTGGATGAATGTACATCTAGCGAGCAGAGAACAGCATACAGTTAAAATCTTAATATCTATGTCCATAATAAGCTATCAGTCAATATAGGAAACTGTACCTGTTCATCCTCCTTGGAGTCACTTACCCAAGGACCATCTATCAAGGATCTAAAAGGGAACACTTAGAAGAAGCATTAAGGAACAAATGTAGCATGGAGTGAACTTGCCTGAATTAATCTACTCCAAGGTTCTGACAATCACTAAGCCAAAGGGCTTCCAGAATCTTTTCTCTCTTGCTTCTGTCACAGAAAGAAAACCATTTCTTGTGAGATCATCAAGAAATTCTGTTTACACATTTTAAGCTTTATAGCACTTATTTAATAACCTTTGGGCATGGACTAAGGATTGCATTTGAAATCAGACCTAAAATAGACTTGATCTGCTATGCCAGAATATACTCAGGGTTATGATAGAGCTTCTCAGCTCTAATAAATACCTATGGTGGACAAAGTAAGTGAAGTGCATTCAGGTGGTAGAAAGAGGTTTTGAAGAGGTAGCTGCCATAAAGACAAGCTGGAAGAAGCCACTCTGTCCTAGAGCCAAATTCTGAGGGCAGTGGGATTCTAACTTGTTCTGATTCCCTAATCTTCCACCTTTGCCTATTCTTTCTAGTATCTCTGGTTACAATTAAACTCTTCCGTTAATGACATCTCAAATCCAGCAGTCAAGAAAGGTTTATCAAGGACTTCTATCTGTTTTAAGGGGCATTTACATGCACTTTCACTCCTGCCTCACTCTCTGGACATGAGGTGTCTTTCAGTAGCCTTCAGTGTATTTACAAGGAGACTCCATCTTTCTCCAGCTAGATGTTCTTCTAGTCTCATGGCAGACAAGAGCCATGAGGCTGAGGTTGTTTATGAATATGGTGTTGAGGCAGAAGTCTGATGTTGGCCAAAGGAGAGCTGTGTGCCAGGTGGTCCTGTGGTTTAACCCTTTTACATGCTCAGGAATTAAGTACTTTCAAATCCTTTCAGGCCAAGTGGCCTCTGACACTGCTCTTCCAAAAACTGTTTTTCTGCTACAGAAAAAGCTGCAGGGCAATCTTACTAAGAGCAGTTTTCTAGACATGCTTTGCCTAGTTGCAGTTGGGAAGGTGTCCAGGGATGCTGAGGGAGTGCAAATGGGATGTTAGCCCTTTCCCCCAGAAGCAAGATATGCTTGTCCTTGTCTTAGCCTTGTCCATCATGCAGTTTGCAGAAATGCTCCCACAGGCTTGTATTTACAGCACCTGACCCTCAGCTGGGGACAAAAGCAAACAACAGAATAACTTCACTGACTTCAACCAGTGCCATTTTACACATTACAAACACCCACATCATGGTATCTTAGGGTGGACTGAGAGGCTGGGAAATCACAAAGTCTAACTCTGTTTGAATAGCTCACTGTCCTAAGAGAGAGGCTGAGTATTATAATCTTCCGAGTCAGGATATTCACCTGTTTCCAAGGAGAATCCAGGCAAGTGAATTGCACTGCAGCATTTTAAGAGATTAGGATCTTGTTGCTTTGACCAGGAAGGGCTGGACAATAGGTCAGTAGACCAGATGTTAGCAACCCAGCCTGTATGTACATGCTGCCATTTCCATGTGTGTGGAGGCAAGGAAGCTCCAGAGAGTCAGTGCTCCTCATATTGACTGGAGAGAAGGAGCACTAAGGACAGGGAGAAACAAAGGACCATGTAAAAAATTGTGCTCCTGACTCCATTGCCAAATGGCTATAGGCCTAATCTGCCTTTCTTTTTGTAGCAATCTGTGATTCTTTACACTTGCATAATTTCCTCTAAATGCACTTTTTGCATGGTTTTCATAAATTTCCTGAGTTTTTCTTTATTTACTATTTTGGTCCCCAAAAGATTCCGTGGCAAAGAATCTTGTAAAAGTAAAAATCTTGTACAAGTAAAATTTGTCTTGTATAAATAAACAAACAAATATTCTTACTTTGATTACAAACTTATTCCCAATTAGTTTAATTTTTTCTTAAAAATAGAGTAAGTGAGTAATCACTATCCATTTGAAAAGGCCTTTGACATTTCATTCATGTTTTTAATATATATAAACTTGATTTTGACTGTTGCCCCATTTCAGTTAGGGTGTGTAGAATGTTTCATCTTTCCCATTCTATCCCTTTCCTTTGATCTTTACAGTCATCCTTTTCTCTGCCCTTTCTAGTTCTGCTTCATTATTTTGCTAGCTTTGTGGTGAATTCCATGTGCCACCACAGGAGCCAAACTCATTTAAAGATCAGGACTTTGGAATAAAATCTTGCTGCCTTTTAATTCTATTAAAGGACACTGTGCTACTCATAGTTCACCTTCGAGTAGGAATTAAAAAAAAAAAAGAATTTATTTTTTGCTTTTAATTAATTATTTAAAAGAAAAAAGAAACTAACAAACAGAACAGCCCCAGAAAAAAAATACCCAAAACCCCCCAAAAACTTAACCCAAACTTCTGTCTTGTATGGATGGCTGCTTTTTCTGTCAGGCTAAAGCTGAATGCACAGCTCTAGGGCATCACTCCAACCAGTATTTCAGTTCTTCAGCTAGGTGATAGTTCTCGAGTGTTTGCACAAGAGATGCATCACGGAGTGGGAGAAGGAGGGGTGGAGAGGGAAGAGTCTGTCAGCAAGAGGCCCCATGCTAATCTTCTCCTTCAAGACGGGGCCCTTTTGGAAACCTGTTTTAATATTCATGGTCTTTAGGTAAATAGTCTCCGAGTCAGGCTGTCAGTTTCTGCAAATGTGGCTGTCTTGCTGAAGCTACTGCACATTTATCAGTGAGTAAACAGTGACAGGAGTAGGGGGATTAGAGAATTAAATTAGTGTGTAACCACTCTCCTTCTCAAGTTTTTGGCATTGCCTCATGTGTGTTTTGTTCCAAGAAGTTTTTTGTAGGTTTTTTTTCTTTCCCCAAAATATCTGTCTCTCTCTTCCTCTATATCACCTTCCTCCTATGTTACATACTTATCTGAAATCTCAGAAATATTCTGCATTTTCCTTTCTTTTTTAAAGAATTTATTTCCTTATCAAAAGGAGATCTTTAAAATAGAAATTAAGCAGGCTGTAGGGAAGAATCAGGAGGTACTTACTGACACTGACCAGCTCTGCTCTTTCCCTCCTGGTCTTTTGAAGTTTCTCTGGCTGGGTTTCCCAATTCAACAGCTCTGTTCCAGTGAGAAGAGCTGGCACTTCCCATCTGCACTGGTCTTATTTTTTCCTCCTTTCTTTCTCTCCCCTCCCCACTCCCCACAGGGCGTGACATAGACTCTGCCACCTGCCTTGCCCTCATCAGGTTATAAGCCAAATATGCAAGTGCCTTGGCAGCACCATGTTCTTGACATCCTTTGTTGCCATCCCCTGACACTGACACACAGACGCACTGTGGTCACCCCTTCCCCCATCCCATCTGTGAAAGGAAGAGATGGTTTACTCTCTCCTGGCAGCTGAAGCCAGACCAATTGCAAACAACGCCAATTAGGCCTCTGAGACACTACCCAGGTCATGTCCAGCAAATTTCCCAATGGCTGTTGCAGAGATGTTGATCCTGGTATGGGTGCCAGGGGCTCCTGGGGGTACTTGTGCTGTTTAAGTGAGAGGCCTATTACTGTTTCAAGCCATAGTGGACAATTTTGGAGCATCAGCATCCCAGGTAGTCCTTATATAGGTCCCATAATGTGTCCCTGTGTTGTATCACTAACAGATCATATGCTGAGCATCTTCTGCAGTTTACCATGTCAAAACCAGTCTATTGGGAACACTATGGACATGGCATCAACTCCCAGGCTCCTTTCCCAGCTCAGAGCAGAAAAAACGTGGGAAGGAGAAAAGCAACTGCTTCCTTTTGTGTTAGGCTGATATCCACTGGCATGTACATTGCTACAGATGGGACAACAGTATCTTCTTGTGTACCCAGCCTACATAGTTTGACTTGTATTTGCATCTGCTAGGTTCAACTGGGTTCACCGAGGTGGGTGGCTGGAAGCCAGTGCTGTAGCTCTTTGGATTTATTATTAATACCCAGCTCAAATACATGCAGGCTCCTGTTACAAACCTCGTAGTAAGCTTTCTCAGCCAAAGACCTTTTCAACAAAGCAGAAACACTTACCCATTCTCTGGCAGCTCTGACTTCAAATTTGGGGATTGACCCTGCTAGGACTGCTCTAGTGTGCAAGTCATTTGGACTAAGCCCTGCAGAAGCCACTGTATATGGTAGTTTGTGTGTTATGTGTCCTTTAGCTGTAAGGGCTGACCCATTTTATGTTCTGTTGGAAGGCTGGGGTGGCAGATGGGGCAATTAAATTTGCTGCTGATGGGCAGAGGAGAGACACTGCTGCAAGTTTCCATGGGGCCCCTGAAATCCATTATAAAGGGTAGGATGGGATGAATTTCTCCATCTGCCCCCACTTACCCTATACATCTAAAAACTGCTGATGGAGGTTTCCACACTGAAAGGGAATAGAAGGAAAAAGGAGAACATAAGGCAAACAAAAAAGGTTGCTTTGGCATTTCCATCACTGTGAACGCCTACCAAAGTATTAAGCCTCTGAATTAGACAGAAATCCCATTTCGGCAAATTTGCTATTGACCATGTGGACATCACTGTGACATTTCCTATACCTCCTCTCCATCACCATCATTCTCCTGCAGGGCAGGTGATCACTGAGGGGGATGAAAATCCTGCAGATGGCCTGAGTTCAAAGCGTCTGTAGGAGCAAGAGGGCTCTCATTTCCAGATATCAGGGTAAGAAATAAAACAAAGTAAAATAAAAGAAGAAATGGTCAAAGTCTCCCATGAAACCCCCTATTTTAACTCCTAACTCCACAACTTCAGTTGCACACACATCACCCAGCCTTCGGGGTTTTACCATTTGGAAATTCCACGGGAAGCAGAGATTGCAGCTGCTGCCTGCAAGAAAGTACTGGGGCCACACAAATGGACCTGATGCCCTGGTGTAAAGGCCTCTAAACCACGCTTGTGGTGTCCCCCCTTCTGACACATGGCAGATCTTGCTAACAGCAAACATACATAGATGCCATCCAGCTGGGATGGGAACGGGAGCAGATGCTCTTATTAAAAAGGCTGTAAGACTCAGTGCCCCTGTGCCCTGTTCAAAGGGAAGGTCCAGAGTGGCTTGTACAAACAGAGGCTCTCTGGAGTTCAGTGCAATAATCAGCCATCCCTAAAGACATTTCTGCTTAGTTCCATGCTTTGTGGGATATAATTTTTTGTCATGGGTCATGTTTGTCTGTTAGTACAGGTTGAAAATGCTGCAAGGACTTCTCATGTGGTTCCGTGGGGTTCTTTTTATTTGGCTTGTTGGATCTCTGAACATATTCTAGTTAGGGGAAGGTGGGATTTTTGTAAGTGGTAAGGTTTTCCCACTTTTATAGATCAGTTGTGAGTGTAAATTTGAAACACAGCTATGGGCTAAATGCAGAGCAAGACATTTCTAATGGTATCAGAGGGAAAAACTTCATTCCTTGGCTCAGGGAAGGGTCTCTCTGGTTGTTTTAGAAGGGGAAACTGAGATCTGGTGTATGATGCGCCATTTCAGAAAGTACCTGCATTTCTCATGCTCCCCCCCAGGCTTCCAAGGAAAAGGACTTTGTCAACAAGACAGTGTTTTTTCTTTCCCTGTCCATTTCACATGTAGGGAGGAATTACAGATTCACAAAACTTCAGATCTCCCAAGTGATTGTCGTTGAGAAGAGTCTGGTTTTCTCCCATTAATGACTGGCCTTGCTACACTGGGAGGGAGTGAGGCTGGAGGATGCCATGTCAGCTAGGACATACTTAACCAGGACTGAACTGTGCCCTCACAAAGAGCAGAAGGTGCAGCAAAAGGCAGCAGAACTCTCCATGAAATTCTTATCTTTCTTCAGGTCATGGTGGAAGAGGAAGACAGGAAAGCAGAGAGACAGAGCACCACTTCCCATCATGCAGATGCCATTAGGTCTTGAGTCCCTTGCTTTTCTGAGCAGCAAAGGGATATTAAGAGTGAGACTCTTCTTTGCAAATTGGTATTTATCTTGGATAGACGAGGAGATAAAACCCTATCTTTCTCTCCCCTCAAAAACTTTCTCTGTGCTCATGGTTATCTGAAGGTTAACAATAGCCCAGGCAGTCAGTCACTAAAGCAAAACTAGAACAAAAAAAATCCTGTGTGCAGTGCTGCAACCTGAAAAATAGCCTGGGATGGTGCTGTAGTTCAGAGATGGCTCTTAATGTGATGCACTTGAGAGAAAACAGACCTCTGGCATAACCAGCAATATGATTAAGGGGTTTCTTTGCTTCCAGTAATGCAATATTCGAGCCTAACACATGCAGGATTAATCAGCCTCTTCCTGTAGACTGTGAGTGGGACATGTGTGAGAAGTTACAATCCTCGTTTAAACCCAACTGTGGAGGATTCTGTGGGGCTTTGCTCGTTCTTCTCATCTGCAAAATGCCACTTTGGTGGTTTATATCAGTCGTAACCACACCACATAATGTTTTCTGAGCCCAACTGGTCCTTATTTAAGAGGTAATGAAGGTGCAGCAAAATAATATCGCTGTGGCTGCTGAAAGATTTCAGGTCTGGATTGTAATTTGCTGGAGTGAAGGCCCCGGGGAGGGGTTAACCCTTTCCCTTTCTTTCTCATCCTCCTCCTCTTCATCCTTCTTAAACTCCTCACCCCATTCCACCACCAGTAAATCCCTGGTACCTAGTGTGATGTAGCGAGGTGCTCATTTTGTGTTATTGCAAAGAGACTTCAAGGACTGCCTTTTTTTTTTTGCCCCATCGCTCTTCTGCCTTATGGACCCGTTTCTCAGGTCATACCTCCAAAACCCGGGCTGATATTGATGGGCTCAGTAAGACCATCTCGGCTTCTCTTCAGTCCTCACTCAGCTTCCTGGGATGTTCGAGAGGGCAAAACCACCACCCTGGCAAAGCAACCGCTCTCAGCTACTCAGGTTGATTGGATTAGCGGGAGCGATTGGATTAGCTGCTAATGAGTAGTTGTCACTTGAGCTGTTGCATACCTCACCGCATTGTTAAGCCAACACTGACTGCCCTCTGTACACCTTTCCCTGCTTAAGCTCCTTTTACATTCTAAAGCGCAGTTTAGCCACAGCTAGTGATTTTGGGGGTACAGGGGAGGAAGGACAAATGTGAGTGCAAAATTCAGAGTGGTGCAGAAGGCCGTATGGAACGGCAGGATGAATGAGAACCTTAGTATAAAGAAAAGGTAAACTGGAGTGTGCCACTGCATATTGCTGTGTATTGGACATTAATATGTTAGGAAGGAAACAATGTAATACACAGGAACTTGCACATTTCCTGGAGTTCTGGGGCTTGGGGAATCCTTTGGATATTTTTTATTTGATTTCTCAAAAGCTACATGAGCTGCCTAACCTCGTCTTTCCTGTAATTCAGCTCATTCTGACGGTGATTCAATTGTGAAAAAAAAGAGAAATAAAATAAAAAAAAATCTTTCCTCCAGCTAAAGGGGGAAATCAGAGGGTTGTACGTGTGAATTGTCAACAGCCATGCACATAGACTCACACATCCCCTTGTCTTTTGTAACATACAAACACCTAAATCTGGTAATTAACATGACAGATTAGATTAGGGGGAACTGTTAGGCAGACACAGTAGATAGTTAGGTTTTGTTCCCCTTCTATTACTTTTCTTCTCTTTCCACATTTCTAATGCTTTTTTTTTTCTTCACAGTTTCAATAAAATTTTCACTCTCCCTGATTTTCACCGTGCTAGTTTTTGCTCTTTTACCACCTTCCCCCACACACTCTCTGCTCCTTTGTTCACTGCCTCTCTTAATCAGAATCAGTTTTAGAGACTGAACTGAAATGTTCAAAAAACCTGATGTTTTAGTGAGTTTGAAATTAAACAAAAAAAAATAATAATTCCTCCACCTCTCCATTTAATGATCACATCTAGCAGATTTTGTAGCATAACAAGCAAAAGATCCCTTTCCCACTACTGCTTCAGTCAGTATTTGTTAGGAAAAAAAGATAGCTTTTCTTTCATTGTTTCTGTTCTGGCTCCACCCATAGAATTGAAACTACACTGTCCTCTCCTTTTCCTGACAGCAAAGTTGTACATAGAAAACTCTATGCAGGTATCTAGATGTCAAGTGATGAGGAGAAACAGTAAGAGAGGCAAATGGAGAGAGATCTCAGCAGCTTCCAGAAAAAATCATGTCCTCTAAAGTCCTTCCTGAAATGCAGGAGTAGAGCTATAGCAAAGCATCTTGCAAGGCAAAACAGGTGGTCAATGTATTGCCTGGACCAAAAAGGAGCGTGGGAAGTGTTGCAAGCCTGGTTATAATTATTTCCTTGCTTTTTCCTGCTTACCCTTTTTCACTTCAGTATGGTTCAGCTTTCCAGCCCTTCCTCTACCTGCTCAGTCTTGCACATTTATTTGGGTCTAAGATGCAGAGCGTGGTAACACATTCCTACTCACAAACACAGGGCCCCTGAGAAGTGTAAGAACTCCTCCACGGGGATCTGGGTGCTCAGTTGCTTTGTCACTTGGAGCCATCAGTCTCTCCCGCTGCTTGTTAAAGGGAAAAAAACAGCCAACTCTTTTCCTTATTGGATTCATGCACGAATCCCAGGTTTGTGTAATTGCAATGATGAGGAAGAGACTTTCGGTGAAAAGTGATAAGGGTTTGGCCCACATTGAAGGGAGTAAGGGAGGCAAGATAAGGTCAGGAGGGGGAACTCAGCATAAACACCACTGTGACTGTTTCTGAAGCACTATTTGCCCAGATTAATACAATTTGTGAAATGACAATCCCTGCGGTGGCTTTGTCCCTGCAAACGTTTGCTTTTCGGATTAAGTCTAATTTGATTTTATTTTCTATTTTCTTCCATGAGAGCCCTGTGCCTGTCTCTGAGTCCTGCTGACGGACGCAGGGACTCTTTGTGCTGCTTCTTCCTCACTGAGGTGGAACAGGGAGAATTGCCTTTCTTTGCTTTTCCTCCTGCTGCCCTGGGAGAGAGGAGCAGGCAGAGGGAGCTGGGGACAGGCTTCTTCTTACACATATGTCAGTGGCCTTCACAGTCTATTGTAGGTTGTGGCAATTTGAAGAAAAGACCCTTACACCTACTGATTAATTTTTTCTCGTGTAAGTATGTATAAATTATATATATGTTAAAATATGTTAAACATTAAGTAAATGTAAATTTTTTTAAATTAAACATATAAATACAAAGATGTTTTAATCTCTGTATGATAAAGTGAGACATGGGAATTTGTTCTTACACAGCAGGAACCTAAAGAAGTTCTTTGAAACTGTAAGAATATTTCTCTGCTCCTCTTACATATCACTGCCCTTGTAAAATGTCTCTTCCCCTCTTCCTTCCCTATAAAAATTTCTAGTCTGGACATACTCAATCTTGTGGAAAGAGTTCATCCCTCTGTATGTATGGCTCCTGCACATCCCTGCACATTTTCTTCTGCTTTACCTTTGGGATGTCCCAAGGATGACACATCATTTATGACCAGTCCTCATCCCATTATTCCTGTCTTATTCTCTTGGCTAGATGGATTCTTCTTGACTTAAATTTCTTCCCATCAGGCTACTTCGCTTTTGACCAGGCTAGTCAGAGAGTCACAGAGGATGGTGGAAAAAGAAAAGCTGGGGTTGCAGCCCTAGGGAGGCTGTGCTGCTTTGTATGAATCAGGGTGGGAGGAGATACATAAAAAAACTTCTAATCCTTCCCCAAATAGATATTTTTTCCTTTAGGAAGGGCTTCAGGGATGCTTGTTCCTCTTGCCATGGCTTTACCTATACCTAGAGGCTGATGCCACTTCCCTGAAGAGCTGTCTAAGGGAGGGCATCATCCTGCTGTGCCAGAGAGGCCACTTGCCCTGAACCTCGGCCCTGGTGAGGCTGCTGGGAGCTGACATCCAGGGCAGGAAGCTGAGACACAGGGAGAAGAGAACCGGGCGGCGATTTCTGCCCCATTAACTCCCCTCTCCCCGCAGTGAGGATTTACGTAAGAGGGGACAGCGTGTGCCTGCCTGGGGCGCAGGATGGGGAGGACATCTGGACCCCTCTGCCTCTCGAGCAGTATTGTTTTGAACAGTGTAACCAGGTAAATGCCTTGATAGACTAGACCACATCGCCAAGATAGCATTACTAATTTGATTATGTCGCTGTGACATTATTAACCCACTCAACCATCCTTTGGATGCTTCGGTGCATCCTGAATTTGCGCTACTTTTCCTTCCCAATGACAAGCTAAGGGTTCTTTCTCCTTAATCTTTTGTTCTACACGACTACTACTTTACACAATAATTTCTCATAATACTGAGCTTTCCTAATAGCTAGCTAGCTCTCTGGCTTTTTCTTTTATATTTCTGCCCGTCTGCCTTTCTCTATCTTTCTCTGCCTGTCTAATCACACTGTCTTCCATAATAATTGCATAAAACATTTCTTTCATACTTTGCAACCATATATATAGGGTATGTTCTTGAAGAATAGCTGAGCATCTCTTTCACACCCTTTTTTTTAAAAGTAAATCTCTGAATGTATTTTACGTGAAATCAGCACCGGAAAAAGGGCAAATGCATTAACTTTCTCAGTCAAAGGTGTGCTCTCTAATCTCTGAGCTGCTGAGATATACCCCTGTCACTCCCCTTTCTTCTGCTCCATATATTCTTTCTGTCTTTTCTCACCAATTTTGCAGTGTTAGGGGGTAGAGAGTACAGCTCTTTCCCTTCTCTCATGGCGTAGATTGTAGCTTGGTGGAAAGGAACTTTACCTGGGAGCAATTTTTGAGTCCCTTAGAGCCAAAGAAGAGACTCAGCAGAAATCTCCCTTGCAAGGGCGACCACCTCATCGTCATACTAGCTGAGCTGTTTCAACCTGGAGCAGATGATGCCCTACCAGAAAGGCCTCCCCACGTTATTCATTGTGCGTAGTAAAGGGACAGCCACAAAAGAGAAGTCTCTTGGGCAGCCTGAATCCGCAGCCTCAGTAATTGTGTTGTGCCTACGTCGGCTTTCTCTTCGGGTGTAAGCTGTTCTGTGCCCCTATGCAGCTTCTGGAAGCCGCGGTGTATGCACAGAAGTAAGCATCACTTGAGATAGTGAGGCTCAAATGCATTTTTAAGTCAGTGCTAAATCAGGACCTCAGAGTGTTTCGGGGGGGGAGAGGGGTGAAAAGAAGAGGGGGTGTGTTTCTCCTCTAAGGCGTTGTGCAGAGCTGTCTCTTCGTATCACATGAATAACTGTGATATTGGGCTCTTAGTGTTAGAGATGCCTTCCTCTTCTTGTTGTGCCGAGGAATCATTTTACTCAAATCTTGCCGCCCCAGACATCTACCTTTTGCTCTGTTTCTGTACTTCACATTCATGTTTTGCAGCAGCATTAGTGGTAATGTAGCACTAGATAGTATCATAGGGTCTGGGATTCCACATAAGTACCTAGATGCTTCTGCAGCTGAGGTGTGTGTGTGGGTGTCAAAGATTGCTCCATCTGCCGCAGGTCCCTATGGCTTTTTGCAGTTCAGCTTGGCCTTCTGGTGTCCTGCAGTATGTTTTCCCTGTGTCTGAATATTTGTCTTCTCTTACCCATCTTTCATCGACTCTCTAGTGACCTAGTATCCTTGTGCCTATGACATGAGATCTCAGTATGTTTTCCCTCATTGACAAAGTTCCTCTCCAGACTGCCACAAAAAATATCACCTTAGCACTCAGAGAGCCTCACCCTTGTGCTCTTTTCTGCCTCTAGGCTTTTGGGAACTTTGTGTTTGAGAAAATGCAGTATTGAAATGATCCTTGACTGGAACACAATGCAAATATGATACAATGATGACTAATGTTAAAATTAAGCTGGACAGAACTTCAAGAAAGTAATCCAAAGGGGAAAAATCTCACCTCAAATCCTTGGAGCCCCAGTGCAGCAAGTTATTAGCTTGTTATAGAAGAGGAAAAAAATAAAAAAGAAACTTCCAGAAAAAAAAATCAAAGGTTCCCTTAGCAAAACTGAGTAAGAAATAATTTAATAATAGTACCAATTGTAAATACATTGTTAAGAGAAATAAAAGTAGCAATACTGAGACGACTTCTAATGTAAAGCAAAATAGTGCCTTCACATTCTCCTCCTATCAGCATCGCATGTAAAACAGCAGCATTTGTACCTTTGCATCCCTTTGTTCACTTGTGGCCCCCAAGGACAGTACCTACCCTCACCGACTACAGAAAAGAGAAAGGAGACACTGGAGAGGTCGAGTGATCTCTGCTTTTATTTCGAGTTGCTGATTTCTGAAGCATGTTCAGCCTGAGCTTTGACTCATTTGCAGGATGCTCTGAGGAATCAGTCTTAATGCATTCCTCGGCTTGGCCTATAACAATGCACGACGTGAAATAAAGAAGACTTTATATTATTTACAGAAATAAGCTGGTCTGTGTCAGATACTGGTGAGCAGCTCAGTTGTCTCTGCAAGTGCTACATTCTCTGCTAAGCTGCTGGGAAAATCAGCAAAGAGCCTGGAATCTTTTTCCACTTTCATTTTTCCCCACTCAGTGATGACAAACAATACAGGATCAGGCCAAATGTTGTAGGGTCTCCTTATCTGTGGTCTCATTGCTGCAGTCACTGTTCAAAACTAACTATGTGTGTCTCCCACAACATGTGTACACTGTAAATTGCAAACCCCATACACCAAATAGGGGAATGTTGATTGCTGATGTTGCCCGCTGCTTTGCAGGCAATGGGACTGAATCCTGGGTGGGTGTGCATGCACTGCTTACCTGAATAATTCACACCCCACCACAAATACACCCTCTTGCTTTGTGCCATGGAGCCTGTAAGCCATGAGAGGTGCCAGACCACTCACAGCACATCCTGATTGCTGTGTGGTTCGCCATTGCACAGGAAAAATATTACTCACAGCACCTATGACCCTTTCCCAAGACAACTTTCCACTGAAAGTCTTTGCTGTTCCACAGACAGGTGGCCACAGTGCAGAAAAATGCACCATGCACAACTGTGCTTCAGCCAAGTAGCAGTGAGTAGTTCATGTAATACCTGTGTGCAGACCTGCACAACATACGCACACTATATGTTCTCTCACTCATCCAGAACAGGCTCCATGCTCATCCACAACATGCTTGTTATATCTGGAGCACATGCTGTGGTCAAAGAAGCACTCTGTATCACACTCCCACTCCCCTAGGAATGGCAAACTGAGGTACCCCTCTTGCCCCCCTCAAAACAGACTCTAGAACACATGCACCTATGAATAAGGGAAGAAAAGGAGGAAGGGCGTATGGGGAGAAGAAAAGCACCACATTTAAGAAGAAAATAAAACTAACAAACATTAGATGAAGAGGCACGCTTTCTCCTCTGCTTCCTGAAGGGCTTTCATCTGAAATCTTGGAAATGTTAATAAGAGTTAACCAGGTGAGACCGTCAACAGAAGGGACAGGGGTTGTGTTGGAAGCTGTTCTCAAACACCTGTCCCCTCTTACAGCCAGTGCCTTTCGTTCGGATCCTCGTAATTCCTCCTCCGCCAGCGAGGAGAAAAACAGATTCCAGCAGAGACTCTGCGTTTAATTGCTCTATAATGCCATCTTGTGGCTTTTTGACTCATGAAGTGATTGCTAGTTGCATTCATCCTCAGATGTAGCGATTACCCTGAGAAAACGGAGGGGGGGAAAGAGGGAAAGGAAAAAGGGAAAGGAGCAACTTACAAGCATATACCCCTGCGTCAGGGACAAGGGCGGTGCTCTTTTTTGGTTTTCTCCCTATACAGTAAATCTAGTTCAGAGAGGACCCAACTAATACTCCGAAATCGCCTGCACACAGTACACCTCTCCAAAACAGTTTTCGTATTACTTCGAATACCAGTGACATGTTAAAAAGGAACTTAACAAGTTATTTAGCAAAAGATCAAGCCCAGGTAATTCAGCTCTTTTTTGTGTTGGGAGTGCAGAGAGGTCTTTTTTCTGAGGGAGAAATGGAAGCTGTGGCATTTGATTTTTATCTCATACATGGCAGGATGGATGCTATCATGGGGGTTCAAAACAGGCAGTAGTCAGACAGAAACCATGCTCAGAGTTTGTTGACTGCTGTTGTGAAGGAAGGAAGAGTTGAAGGGGACCCTGCAGGAGATCTGAGACATCGGACAGGTCAGGCAGTGCACGCAGATTTCTTTGTTAATGCCAGATATAAAAAAAGGTGAAGAAAAAATACAGTAAGAGAAATTAATATGACAAGAAATTACATCACTCCAGTCAATGGCTGCAGGATCTGTTCTCCTGAGTGATGAGGCCAATCTCTGAACGATAGCTCTCAGCTATGGTATCAAACTTTGTTTCCTGGGGAGGTCTGTGACAATGTCCTCTATGTGTAATTGTAGTATGCTTTCTGAATCGAGGGGAAGTCATCTCAGAATTTCTTTTCTTTTATTCTTCAAAAATTCACCCCTCACTTACAGACTAAAGAAATGGAGTCCATTTTTGTCAGCTTCAGCACAAGGACAACAAAAGGAGAATTCAATTGCCAGATCTGAGATGCATCATTACCCTAAAAATATCCCACTAGTGTGAGAAGTGTGATTTAATCCTTCTAATTTCTAGCAAAAGCAGGAAGGCAGGACTTTGCCCTGAGTTGGAAAAGGTTCTAATACCTCTGGGACAAGGTGTGCTAGCTCTCCTTTATGGCTCAGCACACTTGTGCTTGGATGTACTGCTGGGATCCACACTGTCTTCTTTATTGATCAAAACTATGCTAAAGGCACACAGAGAGTTTCATCAAAACAAAAAAAAACTTGACTGTATTCCAGGGAGAAGGAGTCTTGATGGGTGTCATTTGAGATAAGTTTGAGAAAAGGGGTATCAGGAGAATCCTTACTCCTGTATAAATCTCTGTTTCTTCCTTATATAAATCAATCTCTTGATTTATCTCTGTTAGCTACAGGTATATAGGATGAAAACAGACTTATTAAACAGAGAAACAATATAGTCTTTGGACATTAAAATCAAATTAACAAGGAAGACACAGTTCTTCACTGACCCAGCATAAACCAAGAAATGCTACATTAGCTTCAAAGAGAAGTTTCCAGATTTTTACAGTAGTAGGTATGAATAGTTAACATGGAGGTAGCATTTCATTAACAGATTTACATATAGAATTGTCCCATTTGACCTGCAGTCAACTCCTTGCATCATCTAATTCAGCAATATCCACTTATGTCAGATAACTTTCATACAGATGTCCTGTTGCACCTAAAAACACTTAGGATTCTGTTATTGTTTTTTAAGTTCTTCACACTTACCTTTAACCACCTAGAGTGTAAATGTCTCTGTATCAGATAGTTACCTTGGCCTTTTACAATGAGAGGAGAAAAAAAGGTGTTTCTGGATCATGATTCATCTGGTCTATTTTGGATGCCTTGTTAGAGTGAGATGATCCATAAGTGATTCTTAATGGTGTCCATTGAGAAGAGGGGGACTGACTTAGCTTTAGGCACCTGGTCCATTCAGATCACTGCTTCTTTGTTCTGTTTTGGAAGGCTTTTACACATCTCCATCTCCTCTTCATTCCTAACCTACATTTAATCACAGCCAGCCCATACCCATTTGTTCAAATAGAGGCTCTACCCTCATGTGGGACAGTCCAGGAGCTGTTGGGTCTTTTCATCCTTTGTCAGCTTTGGGGCTGGTCAAGACAGAAATATCAAAAAGCACTTGGGAGAGGCAACAGCAGAGAGAAGGTGTGTTTCCCTGTGTGCTATGTGTCAGTATAACTGCATGAAATGCTTATTGTCCAGGTTTTGCTGTAAAAAAAATACCACAAAGTATGAGGAGTCATCCACTGTGCCTAATGGGAAAAAATATATGCTTCCAAAGTGTTAAACTCAGGACACAAGGGTATTTCTTAAACAGTTTACAGTTTTGTTTGTATTTTTTTTTTCTCATTGGATGTAAACCTGCCTTTCCCTAGCAAACTACCTGTTAACCAGCCAAAAAGCCTATTTACCACCTGTACCCAACACGTGGTGGGAAGTTTGGCACCTCTCCAGTGAGAACAAACATCAAGGACAAAATCATTTATTGGGTAGCTCTAGTCAGAGCTGTCCTGGTCTCTTGTTTGTAGCTGAGAGATTATACAGTGTTGAAACCAAACACGGTCTGGGAAGTAATAGGCCTTGTTATCAGCAGCAGCAGAAGAAAGGGTTTTGTTGTTGTTGTTGTGTTGGGTCTTTTTTTATTTTTAAGTGTATTTCTCATGTAGATCTTAGTATGGGATTTACTGGGAAACTACTCAGTCCTTCAAATTAAAGGCAAGATAAACCAAAGGACTGTTCAAATGGAATAAAATAAAATACAACCCACAAAATAGTCTGAATCTACTTTAGTATTTCTCTTCATTCAAAACCAGGCCTAGCATCACACCCAGCAGACTGAACCTGTCTGGTACAGCCATGGTAACTCTACATGCTCCATTGCACTGGGTTATAAATGCTCCCACACAAGATAGAAGATGGGGTTATTCTCTGTGCTTTATCTAATGCTTCTCCCTTTGGTAAGCCTGCCAGCAGCAATACGAGTAGTTAGCAAATGTGAAAGTGGCTTTGTTTTCCTGAGTACTTTGTCCAGGAGATCCTGGGAGTGGCACCCAGATTCTTACCTTTGTAACTTCAGAGTTATCGGACAATGATATCTTTGTTTCTGGTCAGCTTTTGGAGAAAGTGAGGTAGTACTGTTCATAACCGTCCCTTTCTTGGGACACAAAGCTTGTAGACACCTGGACCCAGGATAATTTTGACTGTCTTTGTCAGTGAAAGGAGCAGTCGTTTCTGGTATATGCTTTAGTTCCTTGTAGCCTAAGTACTGCTTGTTTTTGTGACTGCTTCAGTTTGCATGGCTACAGCATCAGCTATCCTGCAGTTCCCCCATTGCATTGTCCACCTTGCAGATCTCTCATATGGTCAATCCATTCACTGGAAGGGATCATGTTTAGGGTGCATTACTGTACTAAAATCCCATTTTTCTGTTGTTGCTACTCCTTTCCTGCAATGAGCATGATAAAAAAGTAGTGGTGAAAGGACCTTGAAGCCTTTCTTCTTTACTGTTTATTTTTTTTTCTTAAACAGAGACTTAGAAAGACATCAAGGAAATTGTATCACTTAGTTTTGCCCTACATGTTGGCATCCTGCTATGCTGTCACTAAGTTTTGGAATATAGATTCAGAGTGGAGGTTTAACTTGGTTAGTCAGTGCTACCAGGGAGGAGTCAGCCTTGAGGATGGTCTGGTTGAACAAGGAGAGTATCAGGTAGGTTTTCATTACAGGATGCTGAAAGAATTTAACAGACTTAGTCAGACAAATATAAATTTGATTCATTTAGTTGTTGACAAAAAAAAATAGTTCAGACGAGTTTTAAGGATTATCATCTGGCGCACTTCGCTTAGGACGTACTGTCTGTACCAGTCTAGACTTGCTGCAGGGACAGAGTAGAGCTGCTGACTTTTCTAAATGACTTGTGTCCTCAGAGACAGCACCTCTTGAGGAGCTGATACAAATAATAAAGACACGGACCCTGGGAAGGCAGCATTGTGTGGGTGTTATCCCTTTTCTGAGACTGCACTGGAAGTGCAAGATGTTCCTTCATACCTTGAAAATCACTGACTGCTTCATTCCCTTTTCCTTCCCTCTTAAATATGTTCTCCTCTCTACTTACTGCATTTAGCATCCCGTGAAGTAGGCACTCCAGCACTGCCAGTGAAATAAACTGCCTGCCACCTGCCTACCTATCTACTGGTCCATTTTTTTCTCCTTCTCCCTGTTGTAAATGTGGTGGCCAGAGTCAGAACTGGCCCCTACCATCTGCATCAGGTTGTATTTCAGCATTGCCCAGGCTTGTTGCAGGGAGGGCTTCCAGCTTAGGCTTGAGAAGAAAAATATCTCTGTGTTACAGAGGAAGAAATATGAATCAGGTTATCTGGTATTCCTCTACTTTCCTGGAACACAAAGCATGAAGATGGGGGCCTATGGAAAGGCAGGGGTAGGACTTTTTAATAGGATATGTGATGGCAGGCCTAGGAATAACAGGTGTAAGGTGGAAGAGGGTAGATTCAGGCCAGGTATAAGAAAAAAAATCTTTATAGAGGGGGTGGTGAAGCACTGGAATAGGTTGCCCAGAGTGGCTGTGGATACCCACTCTCTGGAAGTATTTATGGCCATAAAGGGCAAAACCCAGAGCAAAATGATTTAGAGGGACATGTCACTGCCTATGGCAGGGGGGTTGGAACTAGATGATCTTTAAGGTCCATTCCAACCCAAACTATTCTATGATTCTATGATTCTGAGATTCTAAGAAAAGTTTGCAGTAGCTACATGGCTTAACTAGTCAGGATTGGTAAGGCAACATCTAGAGCTAAATCATAGTGACTAGGACATGTTCTCTGGACACATGAGGAACCAGCATAAAAAATATCCATGTGGCTAAACTCTCTTCTTCCCAGAGGAGAGTGGTTTCATCCAGACTTCATCTGGAACCATACCCCACCTGAGCTATTCTCCATATCATAGCGTGGTGTGGGAGAATTTTGGATGGAATAAATTAATTCCATGCCAAGGACCATGCTAACAGTAAGTCTGGTTGGGTGCTCTCAATGCAGTGTCTAAACTCATGCCCAGATCTATTTAGTCTACTGCTGGAGCTGTGGCATCAACTACCAGACACCTGGAGAGAGGATTTTTTTAGAGCCAATATTGCTAGCTTTGCTTTTGTTCCACTGAGAGTGAAGTTCAGGCTCAACTGTCTGCATACTACCAAAAAACCTAGGCAAAAATCCTGTGATTCTGATGTTTCCCTGTAGCTCATTAGGTTGTTTTGAACTCTGTTGTGGGTTCATAGCAAAGAGCTATTGAGGTAAAGTTTGAAGACACATCAACTTGTCCAGGACAGAGAGGCAAAGTCTACAGGAAGCTGTAATGCCAGACCTCTCTGGAGCTTTAAACCGAGGGCTCTGCACTGTCCTTTTCAGGGGAATTTAGCCCAGAGGCTTGTCATGCTAAGTCAGCCTTTGTAAGATCGTGCCTCCTTTTTGAGCACAACAAGAAATATTTTCAGTGAACCACGTGGGATTCATCTTTTCTCTATCTTCATTTCATATTCCAGCACAGTGATTAAATTAATTTTCCTATGATAGACACCTCTTTACTTCTTCTGTGCAGTATACCTATTTCATTGTTCAGCAGTATTATTTGGCAGCTTGAATCATGCTGGGGATGCTTATGTAAGCCACACAAATACAGGACAAGTAGGCAAGCAGCTGGACTGGTTAGAGAGCAGCTGCATGCAGCACTTCTGATCTAAGATGTAGGTTGCCACAGTTAAACAAGTCACCCCAGAGCTAGTGGTGAATTCATCTGACTGGTTTTGCTATCCACCATACAATGAGACAAATTTCAAGATAGGACTATGCTTTTGCCTCCACTGACTCTAAAAGGAGTCTGAGGTAGTTCTCTTAGCTCTCTCAGATTGAGACATTTGTCTCACAGATACCTCCTTTCATTCACTGTCACAGCATAAGCTAATGAGATGCAATTTTACAGATCAAGATGGAAGAAGGATATGAGAATGCTCTCACACTGCATGCACAAAGGGTGGCAGATGCTAAGATAGTTCCTCAGAAAGTCTCACCTGGAGGAACAAATTGTGACAATAATCGAGTAGTAATCAAGGTACACTTTCTTCACTCCTGCATATAGGTGATTTCTCCAACCAGACCTCCTCAGAACTCCTGTGTAACTCTGAGCCATCATGGTTTCCAAGGACATCCTGCTGCTGAAGCAGACATCTTTGCCTGTGCCCCTCTGTGGGTAACTTGACTCATTCAGTAGAGTAATAAGAATCACAGAATGGTAGCGGATGGAAGGGACCTTCAGAGTTCATGTAGCCAGCACCCCTGCCAAATCATAACATGTTCACCCATAGCAGGTTGGACAGCAAAGCATCCAGGGAGATTCTGAGTATCTCCAGAAAAGGAGACTCCACAACATATCTGGGAAGCCCTCTGTCACCCTTAGGAAAGAGGTTTTTGCTGAAGATTGGATGGAATTTCCTGTGTCCCAAGAACAGAAGAAATGCTTAAGGAGGTATGGTCTGATAAATTGCAGAGAAGAGTAGAGAGGCACTTAGATGCTTAGAAACTACTCAGAGAACATAGGACAGACTAAGCCACACTCCACATAAGGGATGGAAAATGAATGGATGATACAGGCTTATATACACAGGGTAAGATGTCACAGTGACATGGTGACCAGCCTTCCTTTGTAACAACTGAAGAATAAATAAGGGATTTGGCCTCCCTCAGTTACTTTACTGAAGGTCGCTATGCTCAGTGTATACTCTGCTGAGTGAGGGACTCTGTGAAATCTGACATACACAGCTTGGGATCTGCATGACTGTCTCTGGGGCTGGATTTTCCCCTTCCCAGAGTCACATGCACAGAGGTCTTGGTAGTAATTTGATGTGTGCATAATCTCATTTTTCTCCTTAATGTGACTTTTCCTCCATTCTATTTCTTCTTTCCCCTATTTTTTGTCTTCTTCCTTTCTCCTTTCCCCCCTGCTCCCCTTTCTATTCTTTCTTCCTGCATCTTGTTGATTCTCCCCCTCCATTCCTGCATTCATTCTTTCCTCTCTTCTCTCATTTATTTGTTTAGAGCAAATTTTCAAATCTATAAATGCATTAAAGCAAAGAGACTGTGTTGAGGCAGCCTGTGAGCCTGCAGATGTGGTGGGTCCTGGATTCCAATAACAGAACTTATTTGGAAAAAAAAACATTATCTGTAATGTGGAAATGGTTTGGCTTCAGGGTAAAATTTATCATCATTACCCTAATATCATCTCAAGCTTCAGCTCTGGCAGCAGCTAAAGAAAACACCGAGGCTTAATTCAGTCAGTGCAAGAAAAGAGAGACAGAGGATGGAAAATATGATTTATGATGGAAATCAATGCAATCATAATACTTTATGCTTGTAAAATTGGGCTGTTCCAACAGTGCTCATGGATTGCATAGGCAGTTTTCCACCAAAAGAATCATGGCAAGACAGAACGAAAAATCATGATGGTGCAACTGGCACAGAGGGACCGTAATCAGGGTTTAGGATGTGAAAAGGAGCAGGTTCTGTTTTGCTGGAGTTTTGTTTTCCATCCTTCTCCAGAGATCTGGCAGCATGACTTATCCAGGGTCTGTTTCTATAGGACAATAGAAAGATGCTGTCCTGAAGCTCTGAGAGGGAACAGAAAGTGGAGGAAGGGGGAAAGAGGAGGATGACTATCTGCAATACAAAAAGGAGCACTGACTAGTCCTTCAAGTAAATGGCAAGATCCTGGCAGGAGCAGTATCCCCAGTGTAAAAGTGAGAGCAACAACGTGACTCATTTCACTGCAGTGCGGAGTACCTCTCAGAAACCAGCTGAGGTGTATTTGAAAAAATTTGAATCAAGCCATTCACCTCAGCTAAAGACAAGCAAAAATGAGAAGGTTTTGCTTTTAATGCAGAAAACTAAAAATCATCCAAATTTTCAAAATTTACCAAATCACAACTCCTCTCATCCAACAAATAAAATAAAAATTGCAGGGATCAAAAATGAGCTGCTGATGTAGAGTTGAGTTAGCTCATCTGTGGTGTAAAGAACATGCCTTGTCAAAATGCTATATGCAATTTCCCTGAACAACGCTTGAAGGATGTTTTGCACTTTGGTTGTATGGGTGGGAATATACCCCTGCAGCATTGCCTGTCTCTGGAGAGGCAGGACAGCTTAGCATCCCCAGCAGTCAGGATGAGGACATGCAGTTATTCTTAGGGAATGCAAAGAAAACTGCTTATTTGTTCATATAAATCCAGCAAAACTAAGGTAGCTGATATCCAGATCTTGCAATTCAATGTAAACTATACCCAAAACATGGGAAAAAGTGAGCATTCGTGGTATTATTTTTTAATGGGAAATATCTTCCCAAACAAATTTGTCTTAGTAAGATATTTTCAAAGTTACTTTCATATTTCCTGACTTCTAGAGAAAATTGTGTGTCTAAAACTTGAAAAAAAATTTTTTTGTAGATTTCTCTCTATAAATAATCAAAATTTTCCAGGTATCAACCTATAATTCCTCCCTCTTTCTTTCCTTGTCCTCAGGGAATGAGGGTGCATACAATGATTTAGATCTATAAGTGATTTAGATCTATAAACCTGTAACGTGACAGATTTTCACTGTAGTTATCGTGACCTGCAGTATTGTATCTCACAATCCAAATACCCCTCAAGAATTAGCAGATGCATAAAGTGATCTCTTCCCTCCTCTAAGCCCAGCTATTTTGTTCCCCAAAGAAGACTCTGTTCTGAGTACCATGCTTGTACAGAAAAGAGGGGACATGTTGGAGAACACTCCTTACTATACACCCAAAAATCCAAATGGGGCTGAGACTCACAGGACAAATCCTCACAAAACCAGAGTTTATTATTTTCAGAACTCATCCAGACATTTCTTTTTCTTTAAATACGGTGCTTGGTTGAACAGGAAAGAGTCTCCTTACCCCTTTCCAGCTCCAAGTAGCTCCATGATGGTTACATGGTGCTCACCCACAAACATTTGAGAAGAAGTGTTACTTAGGAATATTCCATCCCTGAACTATCACTCGGCAAGTTGAAAGGTAGCTATTGTCACAGAGAGCTACTGAAAGGTGTAGGCAGGTCTGAAGTCTTGAGAGGACCATGTGAATGAGCAGATCAAAAAAGGTGTAGGGTGTCTTCCACTCCTAGTGCCACAGCTAGGCTTAACGAGGATTGCCTTGTGCCAGCAGGGATGTCTTTATCTGTAACTAGAGATGCTTAAAGCTTCTAAGCACTGCACTCTTTACAGGAATGGATAAAGAAGCAAAAGGACAAGGTAGCCTTTACTACATTATTCTTCCACTGGTGCTTACAAGGGCATTGGCAGATGGGTCTCTGGTGCCGCAGATTTTGTCCCTCTCTGAGCTGAGGATTTCAAATGAAACTAGTAGGAGGCTACTTTATGGCAGAAGTTGTGTCTTTCTCTTTTGGATACACTGCTATATTTCATCAGCCTGTGGCAGACATTTTCCTCACCTCCAACCCTAATGCTTACTAGCAAGTCCTCCTCTAGGTGCCTTTCTCTGCATCCTCCCACAGCTTTTCATCACCCCCTGCCACACACACGCACACATATATATACATATGCACATAGTACACACACCTGTTTCCCTGCCTGTGAAGCAGGGTGTTGTCTGATGGACTAATTTCCCTGATGGATTAACAAATGGCTCCACAACTTTCTGTAATTCTATCATGCTGTCCCCACAGTCTTTATTACTTCTGAAAAAGCTTGACAGGGGTAGCAAGGGACTGGGGAGCAAAAGGTCTACTGAATGAAAGTGAATTAAAAGTCTTGGACACCTGTGGTGCCAGTGTTGGACAGCCATCTGTCCCTCATTTGAAAGTGCCATTCCTGTCTGCCATACCTAATGTTGCCTGTCCCGGACAAATGTGAGGATGCTGCATGTACTAGGTTAATGACAGGGCCTTGTTTTGCAAACCTGTCCTTTATTTTAAAGACAGAATGAAAGATACTGCATGAGTTTGTCTGCCAGTACATTACGGAGGTCAGAAGAGTTACATTTCACTTTAAAGCCTTTGTCTTTCTAGAACTGTTGCCACAATATAAATATTGTTCTTTAATATATACCATTCTCTCTCTCTGTATGCTGCCTAAAGCACACAAAAATCCAAGCCAAATATGACAGTATTGTCATGCATACATGTCCTCTCCATAAATATATATTTGTACATATATATATACAAACTTACTTAAAATATGTACAGCTTCACACATGCACATACGAGCTATGAAATTTTTCAGCAGATGAACGTGCTGGGAGCAAAAGACAACAAGGGAAAGCTCAGTTGATGTCAAATTCTTAAGCATACAGACCATCTAAGAGTAGAAGAAATTGGTCTTTAAGAATCTGGTAAACTTGAAAATTTTCTCCATTAACAGTGAAATATCAGCTTATCAAGATAAAATCTGCATGAGCTAGTAAGGGAAACACAAAGGGTTTGAAAAAGTATTTAATACTCTCCTTACTTTTTTAAGAGAAATTGTTATCCATCTCAATCCAGACTTATTTTTCCATATGATAGTTTTGAAATGAATTGGCAGAAGCAGTCTTTGTTTAGTGTAAGAGACACAGATTCTCAGTGCAGGAGTGCTTGAAAAATGGCCATCCCTATTTACAGCCTTTAGCAGTTATTCTTGTTTGCTTATAATCAGAATGGCTAAGGTAGAATATTGAGAAAAGATGTTATTTCTTTATGTCCCTGGAGGTTAATGGTCGGGTATGCCAGAATGGAAAGAAAGATGAAGGCCTTACTGGTCAATAGAAGACCACAGATTCTGTCAGTCTAACACCTTTCTCTACTTAAGTCATGAAAACAGAGCTGGTTTGACTGGTTAACATTTCATTTTATTTCACCATGAGGCTTTACACTTCATCTTTTAATATTATTTTACAGCTGCTCAGGAATGGTTATCAGTGAAACCAGAGATAAGGTGCTTCTTGCTACCACCACTGCTCTTACAGGGACCTCTTGGGGAGGAGGCAGCCATTGCGACATGGCTGAACAAAGAGGGGAGGGACAACATTTGGAGGAGATTTTTCTCGGGAGGGGGTGTTTGGTTTTTTTTGTTAGTATAGACAGGAAGCTAAAGATGTTATCTGCAGGCTACATTGTGTGCCATTTTAAACACAGTGCTCTTAATAAATACCGACAGCAAATCAGGACAAGAACAGACGCAAGTTGTTTCAGGCGACTTCTGTCAAGTGAACAGTAATGCGGCAGGATTAGTGGCAATCCTCTCCATATTGCAGAGAGCAAGTCGCCTGCAGATGAAGTGCTCCAGGCATTGCAGTGGGTTTATCAAGGGGTCCTTGATATTCTGGAGCAGACGTGCAGGCTGCAACATTATCAGCTGCTTTTCAATTCAGCCATCTCTCGCTGCAAATTGGGTGGCAATAGTGGTGGGAGTGGGAGGCAGCTGATTTTAATTTCAGAATCATCCTAAGGAACCCACACCCTGATGGTTCCCAGACTGCTTTCTCACCCCTGTGACTTTCCTAATGCAACTGGACATGCTCTTAACAACTAAAATGTTAACAGCAAGATATCAGCAGGGCAACAGTTTGAGCCAGTGAACCATTAACTTCCATTCCATCAGATGCAATCAAACTAAAAGTTCAATGAGGCTCAAAAGGCAATGGTAACTATCCCTAGTGTCACTGTCCTCCCTTATACTGGGTGTTCCTTGAAAATATCAGTTGAGAGGGGAACCCTCTCCAGTCTCATTTTATTAAATGAATGCTAACATCTTAAGGTCCACTATTCTCCTCTCCATCCTAAGAGAGGGAATAGGAAACTGTAGAGAGGTGGAGAGTCTCTTCTCCTAGGTAACAGACAATAAACAAGAGGATTGAAGTTGCTCCATTGGAGGCTTAGGATACTAGGAAAAAAGATTTACATTGAAAAAATTATTAAGCATTGAAACAAGCTGCCCAAGGAAGTGACTGAAGCACCACTCTTGGAGATATTTAAGAGACAAGTAGATATAGTGATTAGAGATACAGTTTAGTGAAAGCTCTTTTTAGAGTTAGGCTGATGACTGGACTAGATTATCTAGGAAGTCCCTTCCACCCAAGGTGTTTCTGTGATTCTAAGTGTGCTACTGGCTGTGAGATATCTTTTGATTACAAAGAAGATGCCTCTTGCATACTGCTCAATAAGGATCTCTTTGGACTGACAATGACAAAGTGCTGCCAGGCACTTCTTTTACTTTTTAGCAGCTTCATAACATCCCACTAACTTAAGACTGCTTAAATCCTAACACTAACAAATATTCCAGGCCTAACAAGTTCAGGCAACCCATGTAACAGAGCTACTTGTGCTTTTTTACCTAATCGCACCATCATGACTAGTTGCTGGAAGAACCTGTCTGCTCACTGGCATCTGGTTTGAACTAGTTTGTATGTTAGCAATGGGAGCTGACTCAGTCCTTGAGCACCTCATAGATCTCTTTCAAGCACAGGCTAGATTGCTTGCTAGATCCTTGTTCATAGCTGTGCATCTATATTTGTTTCTCCAATTAAATTTAAAGGAAAAGTCCTACCAAAATTCTGTGCCCATAAGATGCGTAGACTGGAAAATACCAAAAAGACAGGAAAATAAGTTAAAAGTAGAATCTCATCTGTGGAAAACATTCCTCAAAAACTGTCATTTTTTGAGATGTGCAGCACTTCTCATTAAGAGTTTTTTTAAAAGGCAATTATTTTTTAAAAGGCAATTAACAAAATAGATATTATGATCTCTTTGAAGCTCCTTGGTGAGGTTTTGCCCTGATTATTTTTTCTATAGATTCCCTGCCTTGTCCCATCTACATTTAGAGCTCAGATAGCATAGTTATGGGGAAACCAGTGTGGAACTTCTTCCTAAAACAACTTCCATTACAGCAAGAAGTTTCATGAGTTTCCGAACCTACACCTTTGATTAAATTTTTGTTGATTTTTGTTTGCACCCTATTTTAACTTCTTAAGACTTACAGCTAAAAAGCTACATTGTACATGATTTTGAAACAGTTTTCTCTATCCAGTTTTAATGCAATGTATGAAATACCTTAATCAGACACATACCGAAGGAGGCACACACACACAGAGTGAGAGACAGCAGGTGCACCTGAGACTGAAGTGCATCCTGTTCATAAAGGGAGATATAGTGCTGATGGCATTTCACACTGATGTATCCAGGGACCATCACATGGCTTGATGAGACCGAGGAAGCTCAATAGACTTTCCAAACCTAATTAGTACTTAATGATTGGAGAGACACGGATGTCCATCACCTCTGCTTCAGCCCCTCTGTTCTTCCTCAAATTCTTAATTAACCTTTAAGGAGATGATGTGCTGATGAGTTTCCTAGGATATTGCATTGATTTTTTTTTTCACATACACACTTGTGCACATGCTCATCCACACCACACACTCCAGCACACATATTAAAGAAGCTCTGGTACAAATTCTCAGCTCCAATGCACTCCACACAAGGGCTCTGCTGATCAATGTTTATTAATGAAGCACTGCCTTGAAAATTGTTAATTGATGGCAATGTACAGAACGTTGTCTGGAATTTAACCTTATTCATCACTTAAGTATGTTGGAAACCAGAGCGTGGTGTTAATTAATAGCATAAGAACAAAGTTGGATCGTTTTGCTGTGGGTTTGAAAAACAAAATCATATGCTCAAAGAGAGAGAGAAAAAAGCTGTGATTAAATATAAAACCAGAGCAGAAAAGTGAGAGAAAATGGAGCCAAAGCCAGTGTCATATTCAAGATGACTCACTTTGTGCTGATAATGAAATAAAAATTTTCTTGTGCGCTTATGTAATATTTTACTGTTATGTCATATTTAATCAAGTCTGAGTTTTAACAAGCTAAGTAGAAGGTGGGGGGAAGCTGCTACCAGTGGAGTGAAAACAGATTAATAAGTTTTGAAAGTTAATAGCCAAGTTTTCAGAATAAAATTAAAAAAAAAAAAAAAAGAAATCAACGTTGGTAGCTGAATTCACCAGGGGAAAATGACAAATGGAGAATGCCTCACTTAAAGTTCACTTCATAACAATCTAAATATGTAGTGATAGTATAGTATGCACTGTTAACAGCTGCACTCTTCCAGGCTTACCTAGATGTTTTCAATGGCTGTTTGTTCTCCAAGTTATATGCTTGATTAATGAAAACCTATCTACCTAGATCCTCATTTAACTGACTCATTAGCATGAAGTCAACAGACTTCATGTATTAGTGCATGCAGCTCCCTGGACACATTGCCTGCTGCAGGAGCTATTGCCCTTGCTGAGAGGAGACATTCGAACTGCTCATGTTTGGGGAAAAAAATTTAGAATACAGTTTCAGCCAATTGTATCAAGCAAAGCAGACCATTCCTAAGTCCCAGTCTTCTGTTCCATGCAGGACTTTCTCTTTCTACAAGGACATTTGACTAATTCTTGGTCATATCAAACATGTAGGAAAACAGGCAGAGAGCATGGACTTCCCTCATTGTCCCAGAGAGCCCTAGTATTGTGATAGTATAGCCTAAAACCCAGTTTTTGCTCACAGTCACATAAAATGTCTGTGTAGAGCAGGAACTGAAGTTGTGCATCATGTTGGATCTGCTTTCTTGTACAGTTTCTCTGTTCACACGAACTTGGGGTCTTATCCTTGAATAGATATTTGAGCATCTCCAAGTTAGAAAATGCTAAGGATGGCATGAACATGTGTTATTCTCCCCATCATGTTGTCTAAGAAAAATGATGGTTTGGGAAAACAGGGGAAATGAAAGACAAAAAACTTCTTTTTTGCATTTATTTTTAAAAAAATAAAACCCCCATACCAATGGAAAAGCGAAGACAGAAGTACTGCCAGGTTTTCATGACTTTCAGGAAATGCTGTTCAGGGATTAGAGCAGACCTCTCCTTATTGTTTAAAAGAAAGTAGTTTTGAAGAAGGAAATATTCCATCTATTTTCTGTATTTCAAAAACTATTTCTCCTTTATTTAATGAATTCTGTATGTTGACTATGTTCTGACTTATTCAGATCATTTTAAAATTTAGGTTTCTATTTCCTTTTCTGTTTGGTAGGAACATATTCTTTTATTTCTCCTTAAAAGAATAAGGCAAAAAATGGTAAAATGTGAAGCCACCCAGAGGTTGTCTAACCTATCTTCAGGCTCCAAGGGAGGATTATATTCTGAATATGTCATTCCTTGAGTCTGTAACCCTTGATTCACTCAGATATCATTGTGACGAGAATGAATAAACCCAGAAAGCCCAGAGGAGAATGGGAAATGAACACCATGGAAGGTACGACATAAGAAAGGACGATTCAGATCATAGCACCAGGGACCACAGAGCAAGTCAGTGACTACCAGATGCCATAAGAATGCACAGATAGTGGCTTGCCTAGATTTCTGAAAATGAGAACAGAGAATCTGGCATTGCATGTGCAATTGGAATTGAGCTCAGATTTCTTCTGATGAAATTAGTGACTGTGTCCACTGTGCACCCTAATGGTTGATTGTGGGAAAGTATCCTAAATGCACAGAAAGTTTTTGAGTTATCTGGATTATGTCAGGATGATGTTTTGCAAAAAGCATAAGATAAAATTCTCTGTTATGTACTTTGTAACCTCCAGGTCTAGTTTTCCTGGTATAACTCTACTGTGTGGTTTCCCTGAAAGCTGCCTCATGCTTTGTACCCTTTTCTCCCATCACATGCTTCAGAGATAAAGGGGAGGAGATCTAAAGCAATCCCCAGTGATCATGAATACTAACATGTAAATCCAGTCATATGAAAATAAATACCTCAGCTCTTAGCTGGAAAAGCTCTGGCATTGAGTTGCAAGAATGATCATCAAATCAGTGGCTATCAAATAAATTATTTATTATTTCAAAGTCATGGGACTTAATTGTTCTTCTGAGAGCAAAACACAAAAAAAGTCCAAGCAACAAAGATCCTTTCACCTGCTATCTTATGAGAAATCCTGACTACAGAAACTGGTAGCATCCTTAAAAATAGAGACAGCTTTTCCCCATTTCTCTCTATTCCTTTTCTGCTGCTACATACAGAGAAGAAGCAAGTTTTTCTCTAGTGATGTGAATTATTTTTAGAGGAACAATGAAAGTAAAAATATATTGCCTAAATCTAAGATAACAAGTGACTAATTAAAAAGAACAATGTCTTTGTATTTGGGAAGACTATTTAATGGCAGACCAGAACAGATTTTAGGTCTGTGAAATTAAATAAATAATGATTTAATTTTTTTTTTTTAATTAAAGAGGAAAAAAACTCAGCTCCCGACTCTATAAAAGCTCAGAATTATTATATTCAGGGGTGGCCATCTAGATTAACAAAGGCAACCCAATGCTGGCAACCAAATTAATGTGTTCTTAGCAATGCTTACACCCAGCCCTGGACATCAGAACCTGTTTAACTGAACAAAATAAACATGTTAATAATGATTCTGGGGATTAGCTTGTAGTCTGCTTGAAAATCATTGCAGCATTTTTGGCTACCAGATTTGCTCTTTATCAGAGCTGGTTTCACACAGAGATTAAGCACCAGCATGGCTCTCCAAAGTGTACCCAGTGTACTCCCAAGGGCTTTAGGAGTCAATGCTGAAGTACCTTGCAAACAAGCTCCTGGCATGGGTCTCTGAAGAGACTCGTCCTGATCAGGAAATAAGAGTTTTAAGTTTTAGATCAGTGCTCTTGGTTCACTTCCTTTCTTCACCGCAATGCATGATAGGACTGGGAAGGGTTTACTTTACTCCCCATGCTTCTCCCACCCATTGCCTATGTAGGTTTCAGACTCTGCATCAATGTCTGCTCCTCGTATTTGACACATGGGCCTTGGCATAGACAAGGCACTACCTTGGTCATGTTTGCTCTTGGAGCACAAGCACAGCAAAGATTCAGGTTGCTCTCTTACCCTCAGCATGGGTCAACACCACTAGAAAAGCCAAACAGAAGTCATTATTCAGCATCTGCCAGGAGCCAGGGCAATAAAGGTGGGCACAGTAGAATATTATTTGCTTTCTTAACAGTGAGGGAGAAGTTGTCTCTATCTGTCTGAGTCAGCATCTGCACCACTAATCCCTGCTTTGTATGGAGGAAAACAAGAAATTACTTTTGCTTCTGAAACCAAGTTAACTATGCTTGGTTAGCCTATGCTGCCTTGACAAGGGACCATGTCTACATAGCTTAAGGTCAGGATTCACTCTGAAGTGACTTGAAATAAGCATCTAGCCTTGAAAAGAAAGGACAATGAAGGCTTTGTCTGTCTCCTAGACCCAGGAAAGCTGTGCACAGTGGGGTTCAGAGAGGAGTTAGGAAGCAGCCAATTACAGCTTCTGTTCTGTTTTGCTAACAAATGCATTTTAATCAGGCACCACCAGTGCTGGTCAGTATGGCACTAGCTGTTCCATGCACAGTAGGATGTACTCAGCTGTCTGGGAGACATTCATAGAATCATAGAATAGTTAGGGTTGGAAGGGACCTTAAAGAATATCAAGTTCCAGCCCCCATTCACATTCACATACTATCTTGAGTAGCTCAATTGTTGCTAACAGGTGCTGGTTCAGAAAGAGCTCTTATTTCACAAATTTTAGTTAACTTTGCTAGAACACTGTCATGCACATAAAACATTCACTCCTTCTTTCCTATTCCTTGGCATCTTCCTCCAGTGACTAAACTTCTTCAGCATCCTGGTGTGCTACTTGAATGACACTATCAAGGAAACAGAAAAAAAGGCAAACTGGAGAACCTGTCTCTTTAGGGAACTTTTCTCAGTCCTTCTGCCTTGACGTGTAACATGTTGATTTCATTCTTTTCTTCTTCCTGTTGTTTCCATGCCTGCTTCCCCCTTTCTCTCCCCTTACCTCTCCAGTCATCCCTACAGGTATAAATAACTAAAAAAACATGTAGCTAGGCTTGCTGTGTCTATCCCTGCTGTGCCAATTTCCCATCTGCTGTCTCCTTGCCCCATGCTGCAGGTTGAACACACGCTCCTGTCATGCTGAGCTGAATAGCTTGTATGTCTGTGTTTGAAATTAGGCACATGCTGAAGCCTTCTGCTGAATCCAGGACCTAGGTTGTGACATTGATGGTGTACAGACAATTGCCCCTTTACAAGTGGGGACTAAAATCCATTTCAAAATGCAAATGCTGAGTATTAATGAGACTAATAGATGCAGGTGTGAAAGTCATTGAAATAGCAATGTCTAGAGCTAGCTGATGACAATAGAGAAAGAGGACTCTGCTTGATCTTCCTGAGACCAAGCTCCTGGCTTGTATGAGTCCAGAATGAATACTGACTCAATTCCCCATCATTATCCTGAGACTCCTTTGGAAATGGAGCATTTGCTGATATGGAACAAAACAGTGATTACAAATGCTGATCATTAATGTTGTGAACTTTCATGTTCACTTGTCAAGAAGCCACTCAGTTTTGTGTTCCTTGAGCACTTGCTGTTGAATTCTAATGATATTATTGTAATGGAGCTGCTCTAACTAATCGTTTGCAAGTTGTCTGGCTGCTGTAGTAAAAAACCAAAAGCAAATCAACACAAAATAGAAGTCCTCTTTGGAAGTAATAATTCATATAATATCTCTGGTGGGTATATCATCACTCCTTGTCCAAAAGTTTTTGTGGGTCAACGTAACTTTCCTGGCTGAGCAAAGTCCATGGTGCTGCAATGACAAGTTACTTTGCTCAGCATCAAAATACTACTGTTGTTATGAGAACTTTGTAAATGCTTACACAACAGTGTGGCTTTACAATTGTGAGTACTGTGCCATCACATATGTTACCTTCTTCATGTTTTATTACTTTGTGTTTGATAGCATGAGAACACATGCTGTCTGCTCACCCATTTTCTTGCTTGTAATTCAGTCTTCTTGTTGTGGAATGTAAAAATATTCAGATAATTTATCTCCCCTATCATCAGAATAGGTCTGCTTTTCTCCCTGCTGTCCCTAAGTCAGGGCTAATGGAAGGGAAATGGGCAGGTTGTTAAGAAGTCAAAAGACAAATTCATGCTGATCTGTTACAGTAGAACTCTCTGAGAAGTTATCTTAATTTTTAATATATCTTTATCTTAACAGTTAATGATAGTAACAAAGTTTTGACAAATGTTTTGAAAAAGTTTTTGAAAATGTTTTATACAAAGAAATCCAGATTTGTGTGAATTGATCCTCAAGACTACAAAGATAGTTTTATTACTGGAGGCCAATTATATAATCGGTTTTCCAATTTACTGCACCTGGAAAATAAGAGCTTATTCCAACATTATCTGTTCACAAGGGTCTAAATACCATACCAGTAGTGACATAAATAAAGAGAAATAATTTTTTATAGTAAAAATGTAAGCAATTCCATTTATGTTCTCTTTCCCATAAAAAGCTGAAAGATACAATTATATGAAGTCACTAAAAATGTTCATGGAATATTTTAATTTCATAGACAAATAATATGGGGATGCATAAATAAATATTTCTTTGAAACAGCCACCATGCTGTGAATAGTAATTTGGGTAACTAATGCTTAGATCTTCTTCCATGAACCATAATCCTAAGTTATCTATATGAGTATGACATACATACTAGCCTCCAGTCTTAGTGGAAAAAGTTAGTTTGTCATGGGAACTTTTGCAAACAAGAAGTCCTGAGAGGTAAGATACTTCTGGGGGAGACATTTCACAGCACAGACTGATGGCAGCATCTCCACACTTCAATCTTTGTTCTGAGAAAAAAAGTAAAAAAGCTTAAGAAGATTATCCATAGACATTATATTGTTTCATTAAAAAAACATAGTCCTGAAACCTGAATTTTCTCTTAAAATACTGCCTGATTTTGCAGAAAGTGGTGACTAAGACCCCAGAGAACAGGCTTCCTCCAGAGTGCAGCCACATACCACTCCTTCAGATTTCTATAGCCAAATAAAATCTGTAAGGAATAAGATTTTCCTGACCTTGTGGAGGACTCAGTGAGATCCTTGGGATCATTCTGTTTATTTCCAAGTCACATCCAGCTGCAATATTTTCCTTTTTATTCCTCATCTTTCCCCATCTTTCTCAGTGATGGGGAAAATTAGCTTTTTCATTTTGTACAACTTATGCTGATGTCCAAGATTCATATGTGACACATTGTTCTCACAGAAAAGACAATCTGTTTTTTCCAATAATTATCAACTTGTATTTAATTCTGGGCAGTGATCCTGAGGGGTGAAAAAAAAAAGAATAATAATAGTAACAGAAAGAAAGGAGAAATGGAAAAAAAAAACCAACAACCAGCAAGACCCCCTATGCATCTCTCATCACCATCGTTTTAGTTATCCTGTCCTCTGCTATGTCAAGAGACCTTCCGCTAGCAAACTCCCAGACCACTCATTTATTTCCATGGCTGTGCTGTGAAGCCTCATTGTTCAAACATAACAAATCCAGCAACTTCATGACTTGAGCTATTGCAGATTTTTCCCTATGACTGCAAATGGGAATGGTCTGTACAAATGAAAGACCAGATCTCTGCTATTGCCAGTAAGAGTCTGGTTGAAATATCTACCGAGGAATATATTTTATGGGTTTTCTTTAACTGTCCATCCAGAAAGCTCTGAATGGTAGTCAAGTGCTGTTAGGAGGCACTGATAACGGTCTTACATTTATAAACTACTATCCATCCAGATGGACCCCCAAAGTACTTTATAAACTTTACTAACTGGTTGTTCCAGCTCTACACATCACCTTATATCTATCCATCTGTTTACAGCAATAGCCATACAGAGAACATTTCTCTCACCACTAACGGGTGGCTATTTCATGTTTGGGTTATAGCAGATGTTTATGAGCTCACATCAATGTGGAGTAACAACCCCACAAGAAGCAGGCTTAGCCTTGCTTCTCTTCCATAATTCTGTTGAATCTGGCATTAATTAAAACTAAGGTGCATCAAACAATGCCACTAAAAAATCAGATCAAAAACAGGCAAGACGGTGATTCTTATGTAGTGAAGCAAAATTAGACATCTCTTTGCCATCAGCTGCCGTAAATATTAGAAGTTAATAAAAATGTGTGGAAGTTCACAAGTTCATGGAAAATCTTGGTTCTGCATACAGGTTCTGTCATGAAGATTTACAGGTGTTTTATCCCTCTTTACTACCTGTAGTGATGTAAAGTCCTGTGTCAAACTAGCATAGCACTTGTACAGAACCAGAGGATAGTAGCTGAGCCAATCAGTTTGCATATAGAGCACTAATCAAGACATGCTGAAGGGAGAAGGCTGTGGTGAGGGGTAGTCTAAGAGCCTGGAGGACAGATGTTGTGCTCCTCAGGTGAATGGAAGTACTGCTTCATTCCTAAAATTTTTCAAACAAGATGCTCACATGTGAATTTAATAATCATTTGACAGTTTGGTTTGCATTTTAGTTTTGGTTTGGATCAAAATTAGCTTCTGTTGCATTACAGTTTGTATTTCACTGCATGAGGTGTTTAGATTAGACAGTCCCTTCTCTCCTGAATATATCCAAAGATCTGACATGACTGTGCATGGTCAGACTACAGTTTTTTCTTTTTCATCCACAGGATATATCCAGGCAACAATCTGTATTTGTGTGGAATTAAGATCCATTCAGCACCCTGTAAAAAAACTAAACTAAGAGATTGTTAGCCATGATTTCCCTATTACCTATTATTTATTATTATTTTGTGATGTTGAGACTATGTTTGGAACAGATAGGAATACCATCAATTCAGATCTGTCTTTGCCCATTGGACAAGACATTCATTTGGGGCCACTTTCCATCTTGCCTGAATAGCTACAAGAAAAGAAGTATTATCAGGGAACTTCATGGTTTTGAGACAGTTTGTACATTTTTTTTTTCTTTTTCTCATCAAGGGGCACTGCAGGCTGCTTAGCAACAGAGTAGCTGTTTGCCTATACATTCATCTCGGTGTATGCACATATACACATATACACATGCAGACATACAGAGTATTTGTTCAAGGGCAAGAGCCTTCATCAGACAGGATTTCAATTGAGAGTAATTCTATTAATTAAAGCTGCGGTTACTGTCCTTCTTCAGCTTCCACCACGTTACCCCTCCTCTTCTTTCCTCTGTTGCAGCTATTACTAATTTTAATTAACGTGCCAAAATGTTAGCTCCAAACTGTAACAAGGAAAGAGAAAGACAAAAGGACAGAAGTGAGGAGAAGAGCTCTGGCAAGGAAGACAATATGTTTGGCTAACCCTTTTAGAAAAAGGCAGGTTTGTCAATGATTTCTCTTCAGGATGGTGTCCCACAATCTGGGGAGGGAGCAGAAATGCTTTTTAATGGGGATTTTCTCCCAGCTAGGAATAATCATGCCTAAAGAGACTTATTAGAGCAACCTTCTGCGTGGAGGCAGTTCTATTGTGCATCTCATTGGTATTTCTTTTCCTTTTTTTTATTGTATCCTCCTACTTTTTTTTCTTCATTTTTCTTCTATCTTGTTTAAGATGTTATGAGTCCTTAGTGTAGGATTTTTTTTTTTAAATATTGATTATAATGTTATTTCTCTACCAGAAGTCTCTATGTTAAGATTTTAATTGTTACTTAAAACACTTGATGCAATCTTTACAACTACAAAACTGAGAAACAGAGCCCAAACTTCATAGATGTAAGTATCCAAGGTTCAAGGTTGCCTCTCTGTACTTCGTCTTTAAAGAAGTTTGAAAAGATTAATTGAATACCTGTGAAGAGGGAAGGTGATTAAGTTGTTCATTGTAGGGAAACTGAGGTATAAAAAACAAGAGTGTGGCTGGGATATAAACACGGGAGCAGCACTGGCAAAAGCGTTGATTGAAACTGTGCATGTATGGATATGCAAATGGGTTTTTCAGCCAAAACAAATGCTGTGAAATGCATTCCTTTGTTGTTGCTGTTTCATTTGAGTTGAAGATGCCTGGGTGTTGATGAAACACTAGGGGAGGAGAGTTCAGGAAAGAAAATCCACTTTCAACTAGAAGAATAATGTCTTTTCATTTCCAAATGTTACCGTTCTTTATGAAAAATAATAATCTGAATGTTTGCCAGCAACTAGAGAAAAAACAATTCACACTTTTTAGTTTTCTCTTGATTCTTTCTCCTCTTCAGCCTCCATCCTGTCCATTTCCCAAAATGTGAGCAAGAAATTAAAAGCATCAGAAGCTCATGTGTTAGGAGTCCCATCCTTTCTGGTTCTGGGAAGACAGGAGTTTTTAAAGCCTCCAGCTGGCATCTGCCAGCTTTTCAAGACAAGCTGTGGAGCTGGAGCCCATCATTCTAGAGGTCCCTGATTCAGGCTCAATGGCTTTGTCAAGAGGGTGGTGACTACTTTTGCACACATGCACAAATTGGCAGTTTTCTGAACCACTCTGTGAAGAAATCCCTGACTCCCATTCACATGCGTCAGGCAGTGTCTCTCATTTCAAATGACATGGGCTTATTTGACTTTCAAATGAGAAAACTAAGTATCGTGAACAGATGAAGAGATAATCAAAACATCTTTGTCCAGGTTTTTGGAAACTGGTTTTGAAAACTGAAACTCCTGAGCTGTGCTGCCAGTCCTCAAAATATTTTTATCATTAAAAAACAACAACAAAAACATTTGCTAATCTGTTTCCTGAATCTCCTGCTTTTGGAGGCAAGTGAATTGGTGCTGATTCACCCTAGTAATAATAAAATGCAACTCAAGTTTCTATAGTCTAGTTTTTATGGAAAAGCTTGAACAACTTATTCAAAATTAAGAAAAAAATCAGAATCTGATTGTTTTCTAAGCCATGTCTCAGAGCTAATAACAGCATTGCAGGAGGCACCATTACTTCAATACTTCGGTGTAAAATCAAAACTGAAAAATAAAGGTGAAAATATATGGAAGCAGGGTCAGTAGGTTTGATCCCTTGCCACATCATGAATCATCTAGGCCCATCTTGAACTTGTTCTTATGCCTTATTACACACTTTTCCTACTGGGCTACTGCTCTAGGACTTTTCACTTTTGATGGGAGCTCTTTCCCAAATTCCTATGCCAAATTTATTCACACCTGATCAGCATGGTACCTTATTCCAAAAAATTTATATTAATGACTGGCTAATATTTAATTCACTCTTATCAAATAGTTGCATTTTGCCTCCCTTTCTCTATATTTGGGTTGTTATCCACCCACATTCACTCTTCAGTGAATATAAGCCATTTGCTCCTGTCCTTTGAAGAGAGGGCTTTCTTTTTCCCTCCACTTTTAAGATCTGGAACAGTTGGGTGGTACGTGGTGAAATTATGTATGTTTTACCTCCTGGAAATTGCTGCATTTCAGCAGCATAATGCAGGACTGGCCATATTAATCCTGATGTACTGTAAAGCATCACAGGGTTCTTTGTGACATGGTTGCAGGTGTAGTTTGGTGTAGACTGGCATTTTTTAAACAGGCACCAGAAAATAGGATATCCCCAAGAATATAATTTCATAAAGATGGGTGGTTGCTGTTGAGATGAGAAGGTCTAGCTGCATTTCTTAGGGGATTTCAGGGACTTTATCCAGCAATTCCAGAACTTCAGGCCTTGTTTGCTTATGTTTTTGGTTTAATTATCTGGTGCGAAAGGACATCTTTGCTTTGTATTTGAACAGCAACTCATCACCTGCCCTCGCTAACCTCAGCTAACAGCATTATCTCCTCAGGTCAAGTGAGAAAGGCCTGTCCTTCTGTAGCTGTAGGTGTCAAGTTCAAACCCTTATAATCATCCGTGACAGCAATTGTTATGCTTCTTTTTTTATGAGATTTTTTCAACCTCTTTATTTCAGATCCTTTATTACAGCAGATCTTTGTTTTTTCTCCTCTTCCAGTTTTTAAACCCACCTTTTTCTCCACCTGCAGTTTCACATTTCAGTTTGTCTGTCTCAAACAGTTCTCCTACAGTATTTAACACACATGATC
This sequence comes from Turnix velox, assembly GCA_013400935.1. Classification (NCBI taxonomy): domain Eukaryota; kingdom Metazoa; phylum Chordata; class Aves; order Charadriiformes; family Turnicidae; genus Turnix; species Turnix velox. The sequence continues at coordinate 121,121 of VZTY01029216.1, forward strand.
AGACTTTCAAATCCATAATGTTAATCTGGATTTGAAGTAAAGGCAGAAGCATGTTAGGGTCAAGTATGAGAATACACAGATGTCTTCTGCTTTGCTTCTTTTTCTCCAGCCTGAGAGCTGGAGCTGGAGAAACATACATCTTCACATACACCCGCACACAGAGTTCAATATGTATCTTCAACACTATCAAAATTAACCAGAAGCCACCTTAATCTTGCTTCCTCATCACAAAGTCCTCTTCTTTCCTGTGAATTCATAGCTCCTGGCCTTTTATCTCATAGGGGAAGTAAATAAAGAAGCTTAAAAAGACAACTTCCCCTCTTGCACAAACTAGACTCCAACCTTAATGATATTGGTAATGTGGTTTAAAGTGTTGTCAGTTACTGAGAAAGTCACAGTGATTATAAGAACCTCTGGCTTTGGCAATTCCTGACAAATCATTGTAGATCTCTTGCTGGACACAGCTTATCTCACTTTTTTGCTTAAACTGAGGCATGTCAACACCCTGGATGACATAGGGTGAGGTGCCCAAGGGTAATCCCTTGCCTTCACTGTGGTCTTCTCCCCTAGTTTCTCTCCTGCCATCACTTCTGCTTTGATTGCATTTTGCTCTGTTGAAAGCAGAGAGAGTCATAAGGTAAATTAGTCATAAACTGTGAGATTTGACAATTTCTGTCCAGGAAAGAAAGGATATTGTCAGGAGGTGCACTGGTTGTCAGAGCGTTCAATTTTCTGGTACCTGTGCTGAGCTGCTGGAGGCACAGGGAGGATGGCAACGCAGAACAGAAGGATGATGATGGTTGGGAGGAAAGCAGTGGGGAGATGGCATGCTTTGGTAGAGGCAAGCTTCCTTTTGTCTATGTACAGTCACGTGCTCATTACCATTCAGGCTCTACCTACATCAGTAGTGTGTTTGCTACTGAACTGTGAACAATGTTTGGTCCTGAGCAAACCCTTCCTCCTGTGGAGTGGATTGGAAAGAGCTGAGGACATCTAAGCAGTGCCCCAAAGCACCAGGAGATATGTATCGTGGGTTACCATACACTCAGCAGGCATCAATATGTGCTGGAGCCTGGTTTTTATCACACGGAAGTGCACTCATAACTTCTGTATCCTGTTGCAAGCCACCTGGATCTAGGGAAAAACTCTAATGTCATTTGATAATGCAGTATATATTAGCTCTTCTCAGGGAGGGGGTGACAGGGCTGGTTCTCTTGGAGATGGATGCAATCCAGCCTTCCCATGGAATGAGAAGTGCTGCCATGTGAATTGAGTTAGGTCTCCCATTTTGCAATGGGTGATGAGATTTTGTTGCCTGTGCCATCACTTGGTTGTTTTTCTTGGGAGGTAGTTTGTTGCGTTATTGTTGTTCCTGCTGCTGTTGTTTTAATCTTTCACAGGATATTATATAAAACAGCCACTCCATGAACCAGAACACATCTCTAGGGAATATGATGACAGCATCCGTATCTTAAAAAGCCATAAAGTAGAGTCATGCTGTAGAAAGTAGTCGTTCCCCATAATAAGAGCAGTATGACATCCAGGGAAGATACCCTATTGTGACAAGCTTGCACCCTGGTGCAAATCTGAAGAAAAATACATTGAGAAACACAGATTCTGTCATGCTTGTTATTTAAAAGAATTTTTCTTCCCTAAAATTACTTCTTCAGCCAAAGCAAAGCCCTTTAACTCTTGTCAGACTGCAGCTCGTTCCTAGTGCTCCCCAGCTGTGAATCTTACACTGATTTCTCTTGAAGTGCCCAGGACAGAAATCCTCCTCAATGCAGCTCTCCCTGCATTTTGAGGGATTCATATCTTGGTGTGCTCTGGCCCAAGGACCCTGACCTTGATGGGTGATCAAGCTTCAAAGGGGTCTTCTTCCTCCCCGATTTCATACAGAGATTCCTTTCTGGACTATAAATAGTAGATGGATGCCTGATAACAGGCTTTTTTTGGGTCTGGCAGGAGCTAAGGCAGGAAGAGAGGCTATCCAGAGCTCTGTGACTGCTCAGTCACATGGGGACAAAACCAGTCTCCAACTGTATATTTGCAAAGCATACTGCACCATGGAGCAGGGCACTCATTAGGAACAGCTGTATTTGTATCTGGAGCAGAGAGCACTGAGAATCATTCTGACACATCATCCATGCTGCAGCCCAGGAGATGGAGCAGGAAAGAGTGTCCTTTCTCTGTTCCTCCACTAATCTGCTAGGAGAATTCAGGCCACTGAGCTGTAACTACCTTGGGCCATGCTGAGAGAGCCGAAATGTCACCTACATCGTCTCAGCTAGTTAGTGAAAGAACAGGAGACTCCCAAGAGTGATTGAGACTGCCTGTGCAAGGTGACATGCAGGATCCTATCTACAGTAAGTGAATAGAAAGCCCTGGACACAGTGTAAGCCAGCCTTTGCAAGTACGTCCCCATGTGACTCAGTTTCCCCACTCTAATCAATGGGCAAATAGTAGCAGTGGCCACTGCCCTCTGTTAGGCTTTATTAATGAACTCTGGGACCATTGAGTCAATAGATCCTGAAGAAGTGTCACTGTTACAGCCATCCACAGCAAGGGAAAGCAGATTCCCAAGCAGAGAGAGTGTAGAAGGCCTAATGAACATTGAGCAGAGCACTTGCTCTGCACTCGCTTTGTCACTGCTGGGCAGCCTTGCCCTGACAGAGCTCCTGTCCAACCAGGGGCGTACATCCATTCATCATTAGTCCTAATGCAAGCTTGGGAGTTTTAAAGCCAGGGCTAAATCAGACCATCTTAATTTGCAGGCTTAATGCATTGCATATTATCCATATCCTTCCTATGGGATTTATCTTGATTAAGTGCTAATTTGTAACTGGTGGTGTACCCAGTGAAGTGACTGATGAGAAGGGTGCCTGGGCAGAGAGTCTGTGTTTTGGCAGCAGTGTAGACTGGGGGTGGGAAGTGCCATTCCCACTGCAGACACACAGGCAGGCAGCACGTTTTATGCACATCATCCTCATCCTAATAAGGCCAACTGTCCAGAAAGGTTTAACTTGGGTTATTGTGCAGCTGAAACTGAAACCAAAGGTCTGGTGTGAGAGCAAGAACCAGACTTACAAAGGTGCTTGGCCATACCTAGACAGCCTATCCTTGGGCATTTTGTGTAGCTCTGTTTGTACAGAACAGCATGGGTCAGAAAAGCTGTAGGTGCTTCAGATAACCAAGTCTAGGCAGCCCTCCATACCTTCTGGCTTGCACATCTGCAGTTGCATTTTGTATCCCTCCTGTGCAGGTCCACAGCTGCCCCATCCCTTCCAGCCCCTGCCCACTCCTCCCTCCATCTTGCTGTTTCCACTCCGTCACTGTCAAGAATCATCTGGAGTAAATTCTGAGTGGACAGCACCATTTTTGTCATGAACATGATAATGATTTGACCACAAAAACACCTCTGAGAGCCTATCAGCAACATGAAAAAGCTACTTTGAGATGGGCAGGGCTTTTTCCAAGGTACTGGCTCCTTTCATGCTGCTGATCTTCACTTTGGAATGAGAAACAAATTTCCACCTCCACAAGACACACCAAATTTTGTATCAATCTATATCAGCATGTAGATTTTATAGGTTTGAGGAGAAGTGACCTTTAAGCAGAAATGTGTCCTCAACTTCTGTTATTGCAGCACTGGCCTTTCTCTAAAATAAAAGCCTTTATTTCCTCTGCTGCTTTGATATCTGAAACTGTGTCTTGTTCTGTAACCACCTGTGCCCCTCAGTTCATAAAATCACACTGAATGTATGTGTTAAACAAGTTTTATGTTCAGAAACACAAACACACAGAAGTCAGGTCAAGCTATATCATGGTCCTATATCATAGAGAGATGAAATAAAGCTTTAAACTTTTTTTGGCATGGTAACAGTAAACCCAAGGAAGCTGTTCAAAAGTATTAATTTCTGTCTTATGCTGTACAGAGTTGTTCTACATTAGCAGGATTTTTTCTTTTGGCTGTCTTTCCTAACACTGAAAACAGTGGACAGTTTCTCAGCTGATGGGTACTGCTTCCTTTTACTTGGGTAACTAATAACAGCATTTGAGGAGGAAGGGGGTTGCTGGGTGGAAGGAAGTTAATTAATTTCAGAGGTTTTAATCTCTTTTCTTTTGTACCAAACCATAAAACAAAAATTCTTCAGGAGCCAGAACATGTACCTCCAGTAATCGAAAGAGAGGCAAGGATCTGACTAATAGATATTACGTTCCATTATATGGTCTTGAAGTCAATAAACATTAGGTTACCTTCATGCAGTGAAAAAAGACCAGATTTATTAAAAAATCTTATCTGGAGGGTTTGCATTTCAATAGGATGTGAATTTGCATATTTTAACAATAACCTCCCATCATTCTGTCTGATCTGTGCTCAGTTGGCCATACAGATCACTTTATCTTGAATAGATTATCACCGGTTTAATAAACCCTTCATAATATGCAGGTATAACAATGGTACTTCATTGGATAAAGGAGGTATTAAAGTTCTTTTTCTGGAAATAGGGGTGGCCCAGCTAGTGATTAACTTTATACCTCTGTACATCCCTGTGCTGAATACACGATTGAAGGAGAGTATTCCCATTATTCACATTCAAAACGGACCAGCTCTTCTCAAGCTCCTGTTAACTCCTCATTGCCCATGGCAGCTGTGCACACGTGGGAGTCAACAAAGCCAAAGCTGACCAAGATGTTATTCTTTTCAGTAATAACCGCTGCTTGAGATATTAGAAAAAGATGACACTTCCCCTCAAGCCAAGTCCTTCTCCATGTAGAGTGTGATCACTGAAAAGCTATTTCATAAAGGAGGAGCCATCTCAGTGCTAGGCAGAAGTAAGGTCAACACTCTGTTCAGCAGAGTCAAAAAGGCTTCTAGGCTTAGATACCTCATTTTCATTGAAAAAGTGTAATTATTCTTCTCTGTTTCTCCTCCCAGGCTTTGACTTACTCTCAGTTTCCACTTTCCATATGGAAGCTCATTTTCCACTTGTCATCCTTTACAAGAAATGAGTCCATTCCTCAGCTCCTGTGTTCTGTCTTGTCACCTCAAAACAGGAGCAGAAGGCTCAGAGCCTCTGCAGGAGCAAAATGAGTCACTGCTAAACCACAGGGCTGCCTTTTGGCTCCTGCAGTCTCCACCATGACAGAGTATTATTTACACATTCTGTTCAAAGCTCCTGACCACTTTTTCTCATGAGACCCAGGGCAGAGCATTAGTTTCACTAGAGCAACGATGGAGGTAAAAATAATTTTCATGTTGTCCTGCACTTCTTGATTTCTTCATTTTTTGTTTCTTCCTCTCTTGGGTGTCCAGTACAGAGTAGGCAGCTGTGAGCATTGACTGTTCACCTAAAAGCTTAGACAACCTTCAGACTACTGTAGTATTAAGCCTGTAGACTTTATTGAGAGGTAATGTTCACCCAGGATCAGCTCTGTGGTCATGCAGCCCTGGGAGCTGGAGTTCCTCACACCCAACCAGCTTGAACCACTGGAAAAATAGATTTTATCACTGAGTGTTCATGCATGTATGAAAAAAAAAAACCAGAGAATGTCACATTCCCCAAGATACTCTTGAGAGCAACTAGAACTTTTCATGCTCTCTCCCTCCTGTGTTTTCTTTTTCTCTGCTCTAGCTGTGTTCGTGCTTGCTTTTCCAAACCTCCCCATCATAAGCTTTTTGCTTCTTGAGAGCCAATATGTCGGTGTGCTGCCTGACAGTGGGAGCACAGCAAGGGTAGTGAATAATTGAAAGTTATTGACCTATAATAACCTGGCATTATTGACCATAAATGATTTAGTTAAAGCGCACACACACACACACACATACACCATAGCACATGAAGGAGCTGAATTTCAAATTCCCTTTGTCCAGCATGAGCTCAATGGAGCTTGTCACAGAGGGAGGAGGGGTATTTTGGTTTGGCATGAAAGTAATGTTAATAATTTCTGATGATGTTTCTGTAAGATTCTTGTGGGGAATAAGCACAGTACCTGGACCCACAAGCAAACTCTCCTGAGGCTTTAGTCAAAGCCCATGGGGACATAAACCTCTCCTGAACTTCAGCAAAGTTCACAGATTTTATGGCTGAGTAGGTCAATTTTTATGAAGCAACCTAACACCTGCCATAAGCTAGGCTAGGGGCTAACAAATATCAGGACCAACAACCTGTCATTGAACCATAGGAGAAAATTAGGTAGAAGGAGAAGCATCCCCTTTTTATGTCAGACTTCTCACTCTCTTCTTATTTTTTGTTTCTGCTGAGCCAGCTCTTCCCCTCCAATAGGTGATGTTGACATCAGCTCCTTTGGAGCCACAGCACTGGTCATCCTGCCAGAAAGCCTGCACAGCCTGGTCTCAGGCACCCATCATCTGTTTAGATCTGCAGGGTCAGGCATCTCTGCCTCTGATAGGAGCCCAACAGATTCCCATGTTTGAATGGAGCCTTGAATGGAAGTGCAGATGTCTGGACTGGTGAGCTTGGATGGGTCAGATAAAGATCTGAGTGAGTAACTCTTTAATTGAGCCAGATCTCTGAACAGGATATAATCCCAGCCACTGCCATATGTCCTCCTAAAGTGGTTGTGTTTGTGTCAGGGTCTGGATTTTGTGTCTGGCCTTTATTATGGAAACTTTATGCCCGGATTTTGACTGATGAAACTTCACAACTTGGACCTGATCCTGATTATCTATCCATGCTCAGCAATAAGCTGTAAAAGCTTCTCATTAGCTTTGTTTGTGTTTTTATATATAAAAACCCCCAAGATAAACACACAAACAAACAAAAAATTCAAAAAAACCCCACAGGCTATCTGTGACTGGCTTACTTAATTTTCTAGGGTCACATAAAGAAAAGGTTTCAGATTCATCTGACTCGGAGTTCTTGGGAGATGATGCCAGAATAAAAGTTTTAACTCTCAGTGGTGCTGACCTGTGGCATAGAAGCAGCTATGAATTGGCATTTACAGCACATAAAATTGTTGAGATGGAGGGATTCTTTCACTTGCTTTTCCAAGTTCAAGGCAGTTTTTCCTACTGACGCCAGCAAGCTCCTGGAGCCATTGACATAGTCCAAAATCATTTCAGATAAGACAACTGCTGCAGTCAAAGGTGTGATCCAGTCTGTGTACTGAAGTAACTAGCTTTTGAGTACATTTTAAGTACATAACGGAGCAGGCTTCCTGGAGTAAATCCTTAATTTTTCCACCTAGGAAATTGTCTCTGTATAATTTAGTTACCTAAATTTACAGGCAAGAGCTCCCTCTGGAGGTCTTCAGGCAGCCCGTTTCTCTGCATGGGCAAAGCAGGCACTTCAGGAAGGCATATCATGAGATATCTGAGATTTGAGAAGCTAAGTCTTTTTATGAAGCAAATAGGATCTCTCCCAGAATTTCAAGTTTCCTATTTACCGTTGGAGCTAAACTAGAGGGTAAGGCTAAATGGAAAGAAATTATTGAGTTTCTCCCTAAAGTCAAGCAAGTCATGTGAAAACCTAGTAATAACCTCCTTGTCTCTAAAAAAATCACTGGGAGCAGTGGGAGAACTGCAGTGTCTCATCTGTATGTGCACATCATTGCTTACTTGTGCATACTCCTGAGACCAGCCCAAAAATTTCTGACTTCAGCAGTACATGACACTGATGTCCAAGATGGCTTCCAGCTATGTCCTTCCTCCCTCTCTCTATAATTGACTATTATACCGGCATTATCTGCGCCTTGATACCTTGGATTTATGGAGCCTCTAACAAATACAAATTCCCCTTTGCACATACCCCATTTAATCAAAACCTTGCTGGTTTAAGCAGTCTGTTTTATTAAATTACCAACCTATGAAGTCATTAACTCAATTAGAAGCAGCAGTTCTGTAGTCTTTGAACAACCAAGGGGTAATATTGCAACGGTATACGTTATGCAGAGTATAGCACGTTATAATAACACTGAGAGCTTATATAGCATTTTAGAACTTTACAATTTTGTAAGAATAATATCTAATTAATCCCCACAATGGGCCTTAAAGGTAAAGATTACTCTCTAACCTCTTTTCCATAGAGAAAACTAAGTGGGGGAGAAGAAGACAGGTAATAGACCTCAAAGAATAGTTCAAGGCTGTATCTTTTAACATTCTGCATTCACTTTAAGTAGACTTCAGACTTTCCAAATTGCTCCATTCCTTCTGAGGAAATTAATATCAAGAGACAATTTTCTCCCCTTCCAGTCTCCATATTGAAATGAGATTATTTTAAAAAATCATGTACTGGTGGAGGGGAGGTGAGACACAGAGGGAGAACCCAAAGGGGCACAGAAACCTTACAAGAGTAATTAATACCAATTACATTTAAGCATCTTTGGTAATTGTCTTTAGTTCTTGTTGTGGTTGACATCTAGTGCTCTGGATGCTCACGGAAATCGGATGGGCATGGTTTAAACAGCTGGAATCAATTCATTGCCATAATTTCCCATAACTGTGTTAACCCAAAAAATTTTACTTTTCATCTTCAGGGTAGAAACAGACATATTTCACCTGTGTCATCTCAGTTATGTGATCTCACAGCAAATGGTGGTCAGAGGATCTCATCAAACTAGAGCTGGGTAGCTATAATCTTTCATGAAGAGACTGCAAGGATAAAGCGGTTGAGATAGAAGACATCAATGCAAACAAAAATTATGGTTAGAGTTATTTTGGGAGAAAGTAAATGACAAACATCTTCTTGGAGACTAATATCTGCCACTATTATCCCACTGTTAACAGTCCTGTGGATCTCAAATGATTATAAGCATGAGGTATTATGATCACTTGCTAAGTAAACTGAATCAAGTTCCAGGTACATCATACAGGAGACACACTGAGATGTCAACAATAAGAGGAGATCTTAAGAGCAGGGATTTCATCTAAAGAATGATATATGAACATTTTTGCCACATAAAATATAGTAAAAGTTTTCATTTTCTTTCTTTTTCAACAGAAAAAGCATTTTGGGACAGTTTTATATATTTTCACTGTATTTTGAAAATTAAATTATGCAGAAGTAGGGATGATGAATAGAAACAGGAACTGGATTTGAATTTGAAAAAGCAAGTGACAGATTTAGGATCAGTACTTTGCTTAAAGCAAAGCTTAAAGCAAAGTACAGAAAGGAAAGGAACAGCTTAAAAACATTGAAAAGCTAATAATGCTTCTAATAATTAGCATTGCTTACCGTAAAAAATGCATCAATCATAAATTATCTTGTGTAATCATGTATGATATGATAATATAAATAAGATTTTATTTGCACATATTTTTTCTCTTTGATTAGAATTTTGGGCACTATGGATATTTTGTTCTGGAATTCAAGTTCTTGTTAAAAAGTTGTTCATTTCCAGGATGAGAGGATCTAAGAAAAGTAGTACCCAAAAAAATAGAAACACTGGCAGTTCTCGTAAGAAGGGCTATATGGAGGTTTACCATTAAATACAGAGAGGATTGCATTATAACCTAACTCAAAGAATTAATGAGTAATTTATTTAAAGAAGCTGATCTAAAAAAAAACCCCTGCCACTGTACTCAGTGGTCACTGATGCAGTTTCATTTCATATTTAATCTATATAGCACCCAATGCACACTGCAGGGAGAAAAGGTACAATCTGGATCAAATTTTCAAATACGCTCAGCACTGAGTGGACCAAAAATCTTTTAATTTTCTTCTGTGCTTTTGAAAATAACCCTCACTTGAAACAGAAAGTACTTTGAGTAGTGTGAGCTCTTGCTCAGTTTCCCCACTCTGTTCTTTTCTCAGCATCACATCTTGAGAATTCTACTTTGCTGTTATTTTGTGAGGTTGCTGCTGGAAAACAGCAAGCCTTGTTCTCTTCCACAGCTCCCAACATCTTGATACTATTTGAGTTTGTTACCAATCCAAACGGAAGAGTCAGACTCCAGGAGTTCAGACCCATCCTGTCAAAAGTTTTATGGCTAATACCACTGGAAAGTTTACAGCTGAACTTCCAGTGGCTCTGATTGACACTCCATTTTTAATCAAATGCCACAGCCCAAGATGGAGAAGGAGAGACAAAAAGGCATCTGGATGAGCCTCTGTGGTTTGCCTCTTCCAATTTCAGCACAGCTGAATGCATCGTGCAAGCAAACCAGGGGGTCAGGCTGACAAGCAAGTTGAAAAACAAAGGAGGAAGTGAGTTAGCAACTTGGAGCTGTTGGTTGTGATGCCAGAGGTGGCATGCTGCTTCTGGCCACTAACAGATGTGGACAGGTGAACCTTTACACCAAATCAATCATCATATTTATTCTAATTGTATCGTAATAGTCCCCCAGGAGCTCAGTTCAAATGAGCTTGACATTATTAAAATTTTAATGCCCAGTTTTCATAGCTGAATGAATATTTAAAGGGTATGTCCCAGGCTTAAGTTATGATGATGAGGAAATTAATGGAATGTCTTGTTTAATGCTTTGGTACATGTTGATGCAAAAAAAAAAAAAAGTGGCTGTTCAGGGAAGAAAAGAAAGAAAGGCAATATTTAGACATAATTAGAGAAGGAAAGCATCAGCAGTGTATTAGTATCAGACATCAGCCTTGTCGGATACCTCTCAGCAGAGAGGAAATATTTATCATTCAGGAGGGGGGAGACCTGGGTACAGCCAGGGACCAGAGGAGAAGCAGCTCCAAACGAATCAGAGATAAGAAATAAATCCCTGGGAGTCTCCAGCCATATCCCTATGTGGTGGAGTGAGACTGCTAGCCTTTGCTGGCTGACACAGCCACAGCAAAATCCCCTTTGTTACTCAACCAGGGTGTTTGTTTATTGTAAGTACCCAGATCTACTTTGAAAGATGGCATAATTAATCAGCAATACTCATCAGTCTGGTAATTATGTTATAGATAATTGTCAAAACATAGGACCAGATGATACCAGTTGTACGTAGGTGAGGGTGAGAGTTAGCTCCTTTTGCATTTGAGGGACTGATTCTGAAGGGGTTGAAATCAGTACAGGGAATTGTATTGACTCTGAGCATCTGGAATCTGGAAAGACTGTGGGGCTTTGTTCTGTTTTTTAAGCCTTCCATGCTTTTCTCAATTCAAGAAATGTTTGTGAAGCTATAGATTTTGTTCTCTCCTTTGAACGCTGTACTAATATTTGAAAGGTTCTTGCCTGTACTCACTCATTTGTGCTAATTCATTTGCTTATAGAAACAGAGAACTAACTTGGGTGGCTAGATGGGCTTAAAATCCCCTCCTAATATACATTTCTTGTCTCTGAAAGAGGACTGAAGCAAAAGGTAATGCTCTAAGTCCTTTCACAGGAGATTTTCTTTAAAGGGGCACTGTCAAGATTAAGATAATCTCATTCTTTCCCTGAGTCTTTCCTTGTATGTTTTGTTGGGGGTTTTCTTAAGTTACTTTCTGCTATTTTTCTTTTGCCAGCTCCTTTGGGAATTGCAGCCCTGATCCAGTGCACAGCAAAGGGTTTTAACTTTAGGCAAGTTTTTCACATATCTAATTTGAGGTGTGATTTAAAATCACTTTAGACAAACCATTGAAGAAGGTGCCATGGCTGCTGAATTGTTGCTTTGTTTTTATTTTTCCTCATGAATAATGCTTTTTTCAGGTTATCATGAAATAATTAAACTGCATTTGCTCATTTATAGAGTGAAAAGCAGAGGACAGCCATACTACCTGTATCATAGTAGGAATATACCTTGATAAATGCTTGAGAAATGCCACAGTAGCCTACCTGGAACAGGTTTAGATCTGGCCCCCTTGGGGAGCAGAACTGAGGTCATGGACTGCTATCTAAGTCTCATACCTTGGGAGAAGGGAAGCTGGACTGGGAGGAAGAGGGTGAACATGTGTCACCCTTGAAAGCATGACCAGTGCTGAAGTAAAATCACTTTCTGGCTCAGAGTAGAGCTCATCCATAACAAAGGAAAACCCCGATGCAACTTTAACCCTGCAATAGCCTCTTACAGTTCCTGGGGAGGCTATGCTTTAATTCAAGCCCTAAGGCTACCTGCACATTTATATCAGTGAGGCAGCCTTTATTTCACAATTCTGGCAGTGGGTGAAAGCAGCTAGTTAATTTACATTGCTTACTCAGTTGTTTGTTAAATGGCAATGCTGTGGAAAGCATTTCTCCATGGGCAAAAGGGCTGGCGGTGGCTCTTATCTTTGTGGCCAGGCTCACAAAGCCACAAGCACAGAAGGTCTAATCTTCTTGGATGGATGGTGGCCAAGCTCCTTTTGCACTCAATGCACTGAAGTCAATGGGAGCTTGGCCTTGCCTAAAGTCCACAGAGTCAAGCCAAGCAACCATTAGTGGCAAAGGCAGCATTTGGGTCTTGCTTCAGAAGAAGAGATAAAGCTTAGAGAGGAAAGAGCACAGCTGGGAAGTGCCAATAGCCAGAGGTCATGGGCTCAGGATAAAGAGAAGATGACAACAGATGTTCATCTGCAAGTGAAGGGCAGGGGTTATGTCCATAACGCCTCTGTCTTGCTTGCCCACCCCACTCACATCCGTGCTGAAGAGGCCTCTGGCCGCTGTGAAACACTCTAAACATATTCAAAATCATGACATGCCTTATATATGAGAACATCCTGCCTTTCTCCTTATCCATACTCCCTCACCAAGGCAGATCCTGAACATACTCCAAACGGTGCCTCTGTCCAGCACCAGATGCAGGCAGTGCTGGACCACCTCAGAGCAGATCAACATAGAGACCATCTGTGAGGGAACTCAAATGGAAGGTCCAAGAGCAAGCTTTCAGCTAGGCAGTGCAGGCAGAGATAAACCTACAATCATAAATGCCAAAGCTGAGTACACACTGAAAAATTGATCTAGGACCCTTAGCATGTGTTCATATCACTCATTTAAATGAGTTCATTGTTGCCTCCTAGTAACAGATATTCTGCCTTCGAAGAGTCTGGGATCACACTGTCTAGGCTAAAGGAGAATTTGGTTGCATTCTACTAAAACAATGCAAAGCTGGTTAATAGAAAGTGCAAGGGCTAGAGAAGAATAATCTTAGATAAAAGCAGGTCTGGCCACATTTTAGAATTTGACCATCAAGAAGTAAATTCAAATGGGAAATTAGAAGAAAGGTAGGATTATGGGAAAGTATATTCCTACTGATTCTAGGGGTGAAGGGAGGAAAGGACAGAGAATTACCTGTGTTATGTTGAAACTTGATGTGTTTACAGAGTTTCACATTGCAATTACTCATGGTAACATCAGGGAATGCGCATGGTGTCTCTTCAAAACTTGTGCTGTCAGGAGACACAGACAAATAAACCCTTTTACATGGCTTAACATCTCCACTGGGCCAGTCCTGGGACTCTATACATACTTGAGCTCACTGAATGTTCAGGGGCTTATCACAAATGCAAAGGATCTGGGACTTCATATTTATTTCCAGCATTCATCAGGACCCCTGCTTCCCCAGGAAAGTTTAAGCACACAAACGAGGCAAGATCCATGCATGGATGTCCATCTGGCAGCAGTACATCTTATGTGTGGTGGCACAATCTAGTAGGTGAAAGCAGACCTATCAAAAGCCATTTTTGTAGTGTGCCTGACAAAAGCTTTAAGTACCATCAGCTTCACATGCACATCTGCAAATGAAACAGTAATTATAAAATATACTCAAAAAACCCACAGTATTGTCTATCTTGTTTTGGAAAATAAGACTTTCTTGTTCCTTACTCACATGTTTTATTTCTCATACTACCCCCCTTCAGGTTCTTTTAAAATCAGAGTTAACAAGAGGTCCAGCACTACATACTTAGCTCCCCCAAGTTCAAACAAGTGGATTTGTGCATTAGAAATGGCATTATTTTGCTGCTAGCCAGATCAGCAGTTTCTTCAACTCAAGACCAAAGTGTTTTGCAGGGAGGAAGTTTTGGATTCAAACCTTAGGCTTCTGCAAAGGAACTTAAAGCCCCCCCAAAGTTCATTCTATATACACGAGGCAAGTGGAAAGATGAATCAATAGTAAGATGGATGGATTATAATGTGTTTTATATGATATATAGAAAATACTCTGAGAGTGCAGGGATGGCCAGTAGCAATCATTCTCAGGGGTAGGCACCAGAACATTGACTGATTTGTAAAGGTCAGACCCTTCAAGATTTTTTTATTTTTCAGATCTCATGCATTCCCATTTCATGTCTGCTCATCTATTTGTGTACATGTCTGTGACACACATACCACCAGGCAGGCAAAAGAGTGGGGAGAAATTAAGAGTCCACTGCCTTGATAATGTTTAGGATAAAGTAATTTTGTATGCAATACATTACTAGCAAGTGCTTACCACAAGGAAAGCCAATGTGATTTTTTTCCACCAAAGTTTCTAGAACATTTCCTCTCCCACCCTTTTGTTAATCCAACATCAGTTCTCACTGCCCACACAAAAGTAATGTGTATTCACACAGCAATTCATGTAACCACAGCATTAACCTCTATTCCCATGGTGGCAGGTTTTGCTCTATGCCTTACAGCTGCAATATACAAATCCAGAAGGCTGGTCATGTAACTAACATGTTGAAGCAGCTTTCCTGTTTTTGCAACATTGACAGAAATTTTCCTGAGTTGAGGACCTGGGTCCTGACTTCGTTTTTTTTTTTGTTCAGAGAGAGATTGCTTTGGATTCACTCTTCAGGCTATCTAGTTTAGAACACTGTAATTCAATTATGTCACTCAGAATCAGGTACAGAGTGATTTACTTGAACTTTGCAATTACACCCACAATTCAATTGTAGGTGATTTTCTTGGCCTTTCCAACTTTGACACTAATATACTTTGCATTTCCTTAGGGCCTTCAATCATGGAAGATTTTGCTCAATGCTGTAAAAGTTATGACCTACTCCTACAGAAACATTCCTGCCAGTATCTTTACTCACATAAATAGCTGTGTTGACTTCAGAGGAACTACTGCTGCATAAATGGCTTGCCCCTGAAATGCTGCCAGGAGTGGTAAAATGAAATTCTTCATAGTGTTTTGGGGGAAGATTTTGACCAGAAAATCTTTCCCACTGAATAAGGAGTAATAAATACCATTTTCTGGAAAAAAAAACATTAAACTATTCATATCTCTAATTAACATCTGAGATGTACCAAAAGATCAATAACTACATGGCATCTTTAGGAAGAAAGATGTTCTGGGACAGTATTTTTTTTGAGGAGGCTATTCAGCATCTCCAGAAATGCAGAGGTGCCCAGTGTGATTTTGTTAAGACCTGCTACATCCCACCAGCATCCTATCCTCTGTAGTTAGGTCACAGCAGTGTTTCATCATTGATTTAGAGGACTGAGGAATGAACAATACCAAACACAAGAGAACATGATTGAGCAAGAAGAATTTGTTATTTGACATTATATCTGTACACATAATTCAGGCATAGAAATGACTGGATGCTTGCTTGCTTGGTTGTTGTCTGTGTTACATAGCACTTAGATACATTTTTTTTCATCAGTCATCTTCATGGTACATTAGAGCATCTTTGTATTTGTTGAATGCAATCAAAAGTCTAGGAAGACAAAATATAATGTTATGTCTAAATTCATCCGGAAGACCAGATGGAAACGGACCTTGGCAGATTTTAACACCTCTACTTTCTACACTGAAACAAACTGCCTGATTGGGCTCCCAAAAGCCTTAATCAACACCAACAATATTTTGTCAAAAAATATTCAAATTTCTTCGGCCCTCTGAGGAGGGATGGAAGGGCTAGATAGGTGATCACTATGGCCATCTTCCATGGTTCTACAGGTCTTTTGAAATTAATTCCTCCTTAAACATAGCAGATTATCTAGGATTGTTTTGTCTTCTGCGTTGAACATGATCTTCCTTACCATGTGCCATTTCAGTGATTTTAAGTAGTCTCCTAACTTTTCCTTCCATCAGACAATATTGAGGCTGTCTTCATTCTTTTTTATTCTTTTCCCTTTCTTTTTCTGTTTGCCTCTGCAAATGCCCATTCTTAAGCCTGGTAGAGCCTTATTCCTGGCTAGGAACACAAGTTATATTAACAATTAATAAAAATGTGAGTCAAAGAAGGAACGGGTAGTAAGAACAGTGAGAGTCAGAAAGACTGAGACAATGAGAAATCAGCTGTCTCTACTTCCTGTTCTTCTTTCCCAGGTTATCCTTCTCCCTGGTCTAAATTAATATCAAAGCCAGAGGGAGCAGTAAAGGTTGGTGGGGGAGAACATGACAACCTTAGGAAAAAAAAATCATGATGCAGAAAAGCGTCTGTCCCCTGTCTAATTCCTGCAGTGGCCTGTAGCTGATGGTGCCGAGAAAAATACAGCAGCAAGCTCTGACATTTCATTTCTGCAGAGAATTGAAAAAGGGCTTGCTGTAATTCATCGCTTCTTGTAACTCAAACCTTTTTTGACAGGAGTACCTGCGCTGTCTTTTAACAGTGGCACCACGGTGGCTGTAATTGGACATGAAAAATGATGTCGCATTTCTACTTGCAGGAAGGATTGGGGTGGGGGTAGGTGGGGCAAATGGCAAGTTGGTGTGAAGGGATGACATCTGGCATTATTTGAATAGGTTGGTTTCAGGCAAAAAGAAAGAAAAGCCAAAATGAAGTGTAACAAGTACTATCGTCTTGTCCAAGTTGTGCAAGGGTGATAGTAAAGGTGGTTTTCAGCAGGGATGAATGTGCAAAGGATCAAAGTAAAATGAGAAGTGTGATGCACCTGAAGTTCTGACTTCTGCATCATCCCAAGTGCTTATGCCTTTTGTGGAAGAGGGACCTGCAATGCCTCTTCCTGAAAAGGGGATGATTCACAGCTGTAGGGGTACCCAGCACTCACTGTTCCAAATATGTGTGGGGAACATGACACAAATTTTGCAGGAGGGCACATTTGGAACACAGCTGTGAATAAAAATTTGCTTTTCCATCCACTTGCCACCTCTTTGAAAATTGTGTGTGTCATATCTAACCAGGAACCTGAATTAAATTTTTTGACTTTTCCCTAAATCTCCTTGTGTATAAATGGTACTCAGCACACCTCTGTTATGTTACTGACGTTAAGGAAGGCATTTCAAGGTAAATTTGTGTCCCAGTTAGAGTCTGAATTAGAATAAATGTAATGTCTTGTTTTATAATGGTTTTATGACTATTAGGCATTCTGGTTCCATAATGCCAGGAATCTTCACAATTTATAAAGACTAGAAGGTTTTAGTCAGATCCTACAAAGTAGAAAAGAGGTTAAAGAGGAAATAAACTCCTCCTGGATTAACTATTTGCAAAGCATTGTACTTTTTTTCACTGTGGCAGTCCAGTAGGAATAAATCAAGAAACCATGTTCTAGTTTCAAAGGAGAGCACAAAGAACATCCATGATCAGAGGAAAAGAGGATCATTGTAATGGACAGAGCGTAATACATCCTAACAGAGTTCATCAAGTCCATCTGCCAGTTCAAATGTTGGATCAGCCTACTTAGGTCTTTCCTCATGTTGCTAAATCTCTTTTGAAGACCTCTAGAGGTAGAGATCAATAAAATCTCACAGCCACATCTGTAGCTCCCATAATCCCTGGTGGATCCACCATTATTAATCTGATTTGATGACTGGCAAGTATTCTTTCACTTTTCAGACTCTAGGGGTTCACCAGAACAAGACAGATATTAAAGATGGCCATATCAATATCCTCCTAAAAACTATTAGAAAACTGTAGTTTCTTCACTGCACTGAAGAAGAACCAACTTTGGTATCTTTGTAATAAACCTGATACAATTCCCAGCTGAAGCATACATAAAGAGCTTGAATCCCTGTTTTACCTTCTCAAGAAAGCATTTGCCCAGGCTGGGGAAAATATACTTTTCTGCCCTTTTCTTTCGTCACTTAGCCATTTTCTGCTTCCCATGCCAGCTCCTTACTCCCAGAGTGTTAGCATGAAGGAAAAAAAAATTCCATGGATGGAGAGAGAAAACTTAATTATTTTCCTCTCACTGTTTCTCCTGATAATTGGTGTCTTTCATGTCAAGATGATCTCAATTTGTATTATGGACTTCATGCAGGCAGCACTTTCTCTTTGGTTTATAAAGAAATTGTCAAGTGTATAAATCATAGTGTACATTAAATTACACTAGTCTTTTACTTATTAATTTCCTCATGTTTTCTCTGCCTCTGTTATATGCTTATTCCTTCCTGTCTTTTTTTTCTTTCTCAAGGATTGTTTTCTATTTCACATGCCTTAATATATGTATAAAAAAAAAGTCCAAAAAATACCAAAGAAATATTAGTCTCTCATTTTTTGCTAAGAGATCTGATGATCTATACCTTTTGCAAACTGACCACCTCTGACCAGATCTGCCTAGCATTTGTAAAAGCTCAATTCAAATTTTACCTGAATTTAGTGGGATTTCTACAGTCTTTAGCAGGTCTCAGATCTGTGTCCTTGTTGGCTGGTGTTCTGCATTCCAAGGCTGTGTTTGTTTTGGATTCCAGACATTGTGTCTCGTGGCTGTATGCAGTACACCTCCTGTAAATTCCTGCCTGCTGGGACTGTGTCTCTTACTGATGTCTTGGGATACAGACGATGGCTATCTTGAAGTGAGCACCAGGGAACTCTGAGCATTGGAATTAGGCTAGCCATTGCATCTGCATTAAGAACCCATAATGTATAACGTGAGTGCAACTGTCAGAAATTAACGGCAGTCAGGTCAGATCTTGGTGCGTGGGTGGTGTGAACACTAGCCTGCCATAGACACAAACCAATTGCAGCGGCTGAGCAGATGGGTGAAGTTAAAGCACAGTAAGTGAGAAGTTTGGTTTCATTTTCCGTTATTGGTTCTCAAAGGTGGGGAACATAGTTGAGACAAACAATGATGGGTTTCATCTCACCTAGCTCTAAGTTCATAGACTATGACCAGTGGAGGCTAAAAAGAGCCGAAGAATTCTGTTCATCCTTTGTCTCTCTGGCACCAATCTTAAAATTACACTTTTTAAACATCTGGGGTTACATGGCATAAATTACCCTCCTTACCTGTGTGATATTAGATCTTTAAATGTCTGTCTCAGCTAGTTGCTCACGTGTGGTTCAGAAGTCCTGTGGCAGTATGTTTATCCTGCTGCTGTTGAATACATCACTTCTGCCCCTGATAATAACTTGTGACACCTGCATGAGTGGCAGATCTTTACAGCGAAGAAGCAGGAGCTGATACAAAGTTTATTCAATACCAGGGTCTTTGTTTTCAACCCTTTAATGATCTAGAGTTTGTTGGATGATTCAGGCATCCTGGAACACAGAAATAGCTCAATAGCATCTGGAGCCATAGATCCTTCTGTTCCCAACTGTGAGTCTAACTGTTGTCTGCTTATGACCAAGACCATTTTCCTCTTGAGACAACAATGCAGCAGGATCTGAAAGGCTCTCCATCATCTTGACTTACCTGTCAGCCAGCTTGATATCTTTTTATTATTGAATATGTGTTCAGAGCAATAGAATAAATATAAATGCTTATTAATTACTTTCAAAAAAAGAAAGAATAAAGAAAAGAACTAAATCAGGAAAAAAAGGCATCCTTGCTACCTATTTGTTAATAACCCCAAATAAGGGAGAGGAAATATCACCTAAGGCATCATGGGACACTCATCAGGCAATTTGTTGCACAACTTTACTGGGAAGAAACACATTGGGAGATTCATATTGCCTTCTGATTTTCTGCTCCTTGAGATGCCTTCCTGAACTTAGATTTTCTTTGTCTGACAAATGTAAAGCATAATTTAGTTCCACTTAGGGTTGGTCACACAAAAATATTTTTCATAGTTCCTCTGTATAGTGTATGGATTGCTTTGAATAACATAGAGGAAGAGGCAAGGAAGGGCTTACTGGTAAAAATCTCGGCTGGGGAGAGAGACACAGAAAGAAACTGAGATGACAGGTTTTTTTGTATTTTCTTGTGTAAAAGCAAGAAAGTGAGATGTTTCAATTCATATCTTGTTCTCACCCCCCATGAAAAAAATCCTTAATAGCCAACCCTCCAGCAACATGTGGACAAACCACATCCCAATCCCTTTCCCCAAGAATGGAATGCAGTGTCACAGATGACTATCCTACTGAGCTAGCAGTGGAGGTGGAATTCACTTTTCCATTTCTTTTAATCATGCCAATCTCTAGAATTCTTTGCAATTAAAGTCTCACTGATCCTGAAGCTCTGACAAAGCACTTATGCTCTGGCACAGTAGTGTTTCCAGAGGAAAACATTAGAAATTTTAAAAGGTGTATTTAATATTTCATGACCTGTGTGAAATGAGTCAGATCCCTCTCTCAGTGTGATTCAACAGACCCTTTGTTGGGTAAATGGGGTGACACTGATTTACCTAAGACAAAGAAGCAACCTGTACTCTGTTGCTACTTATTTGCTTACTAATTGTTTTTTCCCCTCTTATGATGTAAATTCTGGTCTTAACTATGAAGCATGGTAAAAAAAAGAACAAATAAAGCCTCTGTATATGAATGTTTGATTCCACCATTAATTATGTTCTCTCTTTGCTCTTTCTTGCAGATGAACAGGCCAATCCAGGTGAAACCAGCGGACAGCGAAAGCCGAGGAGGTAGTTGACTGCATTGCTTTCAGCCATAGTGCTAAGTATAATTGTTGTCTCTGGCTTCTCTCAGGCAGTGTGCTGATCAATTAGTAACGTAATCACTGCCAAAGAAATTCCCTCTGCAGCAAAGATTCTCTTTATTAAATCTCTTTTACTTCGTCTCGCTTTCCTCATATTCAATTATTATTTGATTTTAAAAGGCAGGCAGGTGCCAGCAATTGCCTGGGAAACAAATAACTGCCTCGTTAAGAAGTGAAGCATCAGGCGCTGACTTAACAAAGTTTAACAGCAGTGATGGCAATGTAGGTTTTTCTGACCTACGTTGGGCTGCGCTGCAGAGATATTTAATTTGGTTAGAATAAAGTAGAAATTCTATGGTTGCTCTGACCAAGTTGTTTCTGCCTGGACTGAAGCTACTTTGCTTTTGGAAAAAGCAAATTCTGAGGTAGCAGAGTTTTCTGCACCTTTATCAGCTTATCTAGATAAACCTGTTGTAGAAACTGAAGAATTCTCTCAGTCTCTGGGAGTTATTCAGGATTTGCACAGGTGTAACTGAAATGAGAAGCCGGTCTTTTGCTTTTCCATCCTGCAGAGTGGATTTGGGAGGCTTGGTTAAGTGATTGTTCAATAGATCACCCATGATAAGGTGTTTCCTGTAAAAGGTTTTCTACCAGAACTGATGTGGTGATAGTTCACCCTACTTTTCTAATAGGAGCCTGTTTGTCAGATCAAACACAGAGCTCACTGAAAAAATGTGAGAAGGTCTATTATGCTGGATAAATTACTATTCTGCTTTTTCTTCTTATATCTGTGCATTGGTATATATACTCACATATATATAAATACAGGATACTTTCTTCCTCTCTATCCTTATCTCTTTGAGCATAAAAAAAAGGTGTGGCTTTTGCCTATATATTTGTTAGAAACACTAGCGGTTATGTATCATACGAATGTGAGAGCAGATGTTGTCATT
This sequence comes from Turnix velox, assembly GCA_013400935.1. Taxonomy (NCBI): domain Eukaryota; kingdom Metazoa; phylum Chordata; class Aves; order Charadriiformes; family Turnicidae; genus Turnix; species Turnix velox. The sequence goes on from VZTY01029216.1 coordinate 142,648, forward strand.
TTTCTTAGATGTGTACAAACTCTTCCATTTCCACCATAGACATAAACACTTCCCAATTTATGGGACAACTATCTTTGTGAGGGTATTAGTGGAAGTCCCTGGCACCAGCTGCCTAAAAGAAGTAAAATGCCTTTCAGAAAAAATGCACTGAAATTGTACTCTTTTCAGTCAAAAGCTTTGGATTTCAGAGGCTTCAGCTGCATCAGATTGAGGCTGAAACTCTCCAGTGAATCAAGTCATTGGAAGACTTTTTACATAGTTTGCAGTTAAAGGGCTAGTGTTACAGAGTGGTGAAGCTGGTGGGGCAACAGAGGCTCTGTGAGGAAGGGTTGTGGTGCAGTGTAATTGGAGAGCAGCAGAAGAACTGAGTGCTGGAAAAATGCCAGAAAGCTCAGGGATAAATATTGCACTCTCAGAGTCCCTGTAAAGTAAATTCAGGGGAATTTGGCCAACACAGAGCAGAAAGTACCTGACGGGGTCTGCAATGGGCAAGTTTTGCTACCAAGCGCTGCAGCATCTTTCTAACCTGCAACAAAGGCATGTCACATCATACATCATCGTCCAGTGGTTTTTAAGAGAACCAGGTCAATTTAGCCCCTTTCCACCCTGTCTGATGATCTGGCTCCATGTCTGAACAGGAGCGGGTAAGCCATGGGCAGTTGTCAATGCCTGTTTCCCAGGGGAAAAGAGAAAGGCTCAGCTGCCTGGGCAAATGAGGGGACATTATGCACATTCCAGTGGAGCTCATGCCGACAGCGAGAGTGAAGGGAGGGCTTTTTGTCTATTTAATTAGACATAGCAAAAAATAATAATTAGGCTGGCCAATTTGCTCAGTGCGCCTACAGGGTATGTAGCTCCCAATCACTCTATTTTTTTTTTTTTAAATGCAAATCACTAATCGAGAACACATGTCTGGCTTTCTGGGAAGGGTTTTCAAACTCTTGCTAAGAGCAGCTGCTTTCAGGAGGGGTGATTTGAACTGGAAAGGGCTCTGGTGGTGGTTTGATTCCACATTACTCGTCATGTTAGTGGATCCCTGGCCATTGTATTTTAGCTAATTATCTCCCCAATGCACACAAACCTCATTTTCCTCATCCTCTCTGCTTCCATATCACTTCTATCAGTAGTGATCATAATGCAGGGACCAAGCAGGCACACTCATCATTGGCATGAAAGACAACTTGTCCTAATTCCCCACTGACAGGCTGCTTCTGGGCTGGTGATGCTTCAGCATAGTATGACTCAAGGGCAACTATGGGAGAAAAGAACAGTTGGCACCCAAGGGAGGCATTATATGAAAACTTACGTTCTTCTGAGCCCACTGGTTACAGCAGGCACAGCAAACAGAATGCTAAAAAGGAGGCCGCTTATCTTAGAAGCACATCAAAAGACTTCATTAGGGCTGCATGACAAAGGTCAACTTCAACAACAAAGGAACTTAAGGTGTAGCTTATACCCCATCTGTGTATGGGGTGGGACAAGATGGAAGGTGAGGGCTTGAAAGATGAGGCAGTAATTCTGCATAGTAGAAGTCTTTAGTTTGCCCAATTCCCATGCTCTGAACACACCTCTATTTTCTGGCTTATAGGGAGTTTTGACCCCAGTAGAAGGTATAAAGGAAATAATGCAGTGCTGTAGTTTGAGAGGAGACTTTTATTGGAAACAATGAGCTGCATTGTTGAAGAAGTGTTTTATTTAGGGACAAATACCTGCATTTTAATAAAGCAAGAATCTTTGACTTTTCAAGCAAGTTTTTCCATGAACCGGACCTGATGGGAGTTAAAAATTAAACCCCCAAAATAGATTCAGTACAGCATATTTTTCTGTTCTTTCTGAGTCTGGATTTTGTTAGTGTTTAATCTTAATTCTCAGTTGAAGTGGAAGTGAATGAGACCGTTTAGGTTAAGGGAAGAATTCAGAATATTGCTAAGTAGAAATTACACTCAACTCAACCAAATGGAAATGCTGAGTGCCCATTATTAGTTTGTCTGGTTTTATTATTTGTTAGTCCCATATTGGACTGAGAGAAAGACAAAGAATGCAATCCTTTTCAGTAACAACTGGCATTATTTACATTTGCCTAATCCCACAGGAGATAGAAATGAATGTATTCTCAGTACATTTCTCTAGGGAAATTGTATAAATTAATGGGAAAATTTTGCATTTTGTTTTTCTGCCTGTTTGGGCACGTGTGTAGAGTCAAGCTGCAAAATATTACATAGGGGTGTTTCTTCTACAAAATACTTCACTGAACTTTAAATATCTGATCAGAAGGTCAGAATTATTTGGCATTTTATAGAGATGTTAGCAGTGGTAGAATATGATAAAAGGAAACAGTACTGTATTTTGTTATGAAAAATCACAGTGCAAATCTGAGTCTACTAAGAGTATCTTAAAAATTCTCATTGAACTTTGTGTTGTCCAGATTTAGCTTGACTGTACAGGAATTACCCCACTATAGATTAGATAGCCCAATATGTTAAATTCTGAACATAACAAATCCTACTTAAGATAGAATTTTCTATTTTTTTCATCCTATTACTGATTATTTTCTTGGTTTGTTCAACTCTAAAAATAGCCTGTAGATATCAGCGAGTTAAAGTTTTTCAAACTTAGAGGGTTTTTTCTGGTTTGGTTCTAAAATTTGGAGGCAATACTTTGTCTGCAATATCGCTGGCTTTCACTAGGCAACTCTCTCTGCAGCTGGCAGGGTTAACCTATGATAAACACAACTCAGAGGTCCCACTAAGTTGGATAGGTAGCATAATTTTTTAAAAAGGAAATTACTCTCCTGCTACTCTAGATGCACCCCTTTAGTGATGCTTAGATGCTCCATTGCTTTCACATTCCTCTCAGAGGAAAGTTTGTAAAGGAAGCAAGAAAAGACATAACACAATGTGCCACCCAGGTCCAGTGTTAGAAAAACTTCATGGTGACTTTGCAGTCCTACATTTCATGGAAGGGATACAAAGGTTTCTGGAATAAAGGAAGTAAAAAAGGCAAAGTCCAAAGTGAAACAATGTCCTGCAGGGAGGCTGTTGAGAAAATTCCAGAAAAGATTGCAATTGATCATGTTGCCTTATATTCTCCATGCAAAACATCATACATCTACTGAAGCCTCTATCTGTGTGTGCTTTCAGGCCAATTTATCTGTGTGTGTGTGTGTGTTTGGAAGTGGTATGTACAGTGTATCTCCTTTTGTCTGCTGTTTGGGGAACGTGACAGCAGCTGCTGAAAGGTTTGGGTTTCATATTTTAAGTGACTTGCATTGTTTCTCTACATGTTACTCAGCATGCAGGCTCTGAAATTATCTGCTTGGTTATAGTTTATTCCACTGTCAGAGCTTAACGTTTAAGCACTCATTTAGAGTAAACTGCAAAACAGTGGTGCCTTGCTCATGCACTATGTTCGCTTTAATTGGCCTCTCTGCAGTTTCTAAACTGTATTTTCCCTAGGGACAAAAGTCTAGATCTATTTCTTGTTTCTTTTAGGCTTTTTCTCACTAGCTCTCTGCTGCATCTGGTAGGGTTTATCAGTGAAGAACACAGCCACAGGTTCCACAGTCTGTTTTCCCTTTAACTGATCTGAATTCACAGAATCATAGAATAACAGAATTGGAAGGGACTATCAAAGGTCATCTAGTCCAACTCCCCTGTAATAAGCAGGAACATTTCATACTAGATCAGTCTGCCTCATCGAACCTGACCTTGGCTGTCTCCAGGGATGGGGTCTGCACCATCCCTCTGGGCAACCACTTCCAGTGTCTCACCAGTGTCATAGTGAGCAAGTTCTTCCTAATATTGAATCTAAGCATGTCCTTATTTAGTTTGAAACCATTGTCCCTTGTGCTATTACTATATGTTCTGAGAGTCCCTCTCCAGCTTTCTTGTACCCCCCCTTCAGACACTGGTAGGCTGAAGAATCCACTGAGCTTTCTCTTCTCCAGGCTGAACAGCCCCAACTCTCTCAGCCTGTCCACATAGAAGAGGTGTTCCAGTTTTCTGATCATCCTAGTAGCCCTCCTCCAGGTCCTCTCCAACAGGTCCATGTCCTTCTTGTGCTGAATGCTTCAGACCTGGACTTCTATCTTAAGTAGGATTTGTTATGTTCAGAATTCTGTGCAGTACAGCTGAAGGGCTGTAAAGACTCCTTTGGAGTCTTAGTATGTTCTTCTCCATTGAAAAGAGAATTAAATGGTACTTGTGTAAAAACTCTACAGAGTTAAAACAAAGTCTTTGATGGATTCAAGTAATGAAGTCTCAGCTCTTCAAAATGTTGTGATGCAATGGGCTCCTTGTNTCCTCCAGGTCCTCTCCAACAGGTCCATGTCCTTCTTGTGCTGAATGCTTCAGACCTGGACTTCTATCTTAAGTAGGATTTGTTATGTTCAGAATTTAGCATATTGGTCTATCTAATCTATAGTGGGGTAGTTCCTGTACAGTCAAGCTAAATCTAGATGACACGAAGTTCAATGAGAATTTTTAATTCAAGTGGGATTTCACAAGAACATAGTAGAGGGGAGGAAACCTCTTTCTTGATCTGCTGGCCAAATCTCTTCTGGAACAGCCTAGGATATGGCTGGCCTTCTTGGCTGCCCACACTCATCATTGGCTCATGTCCAGCTTTTCAACCACTAGTATCCCCAAGTCTTTTTCCGAAGAGCTGCTCTCTATCACATCACCTCCTGGTGTTTATTGATAGTGAGGACTGACCTGGCCCAAATGCAGCTCCCTGCACTTGTCCTTGTTGAACTTCATGAAGTTTGCACAGGCCTACCTCTCCAGTCTGTCTCTGTTCCTCTGGATGACATCCTCTCCCTCCAGTGACTGACAATGTGCTGAGGGTGGATTCAACTCACTGTCTGTATCATCTATAAAGGTATTAAACAGAGCTGGTCCCAGCACAGAGCCCTGAGGGACACCGCTTGTCACTCCTCTCCACCTGGACTTCAAGCAATTCATCACTACCACTCCGGATGTGATCATTCAGCTAGTTCCTTATCCAACAACCCACCCAATAATCCACCCATCAAATCAGAATCTCTCCTATTTAGAGGGAAGGATGTTGTGGAGGACTTTGTCAAAGGCCTTGGATAAGTCCAGATAGATGGTAACTCTGGTTTCTAATGATGGTCAAAACCTGTAGGGAAGCTTTCCATCCAGAAACCAGACAGATTCTGGCCTTTAGGATTGCTGAAATCAAGCAAGACTTGTTTGCCTTTGGCTTGATTTGGCTTCACACTAGTGTAACAACGCTATGAAAGATTATTTCCTTCTTCCTTGGACTTGTTTTGGAAAGAGGAGGTTTGTTTGCCAATCAGAAAGATGTGAGGAGGATAGTTAAGGGTAAATAAGGAGATGCCATTCTTGTCAGAGCTCAGCGTTTCCTCTCCCACACTGCTGGAACTTAGGCTATGCCAGCATGCCTGAAGCCTGGGACTGTGTGTACTTCAGCATTGTAAATTTCCAGATCTCATCTTTTGCTTATATCTGATTCACATGTGTTGCCTGGCACCAATCAGGCACCATGGAAGCCACTTTACCAGAAGTTCTCTATCTTGCAACTTTGATGAGCTTCTTGAAAAACTCAGAAGGCAGAGATCAGGCTGAGGAAATGTCTTGTTTCCAGCTGGTAGTCCTGGAATGTCTATAAGACCAGCTTTTCCTTCAGCTGCCCATCTATAATTTTTATACTCATTCACAGGAGCAGAGAGCAAAAACCCCATGGAAACATAATGTTCTCCCTCCTGAAGGAACTGATCCAAGCTTACCTGTTCATGAATGCATATCCATAAACTCTTTAAACACCATGAACCCAATATAATTCATTCTAACCTCTTTCATCTTAGGTAGAGATAGGAACAGACAGGTACTTGTGAAGTTCATGTAGTGCACACAAAGCCAACCTCTGCTGCCACCATTGTGCTTGAAAGTTCCAGTCATAGCTCCAGTGTTCATAACTTAGGGGGTTTGGGCAAGTCATTTACCCCTCCAGAGCACCATATCCCCTTTTCTTTCCCTTGGTGCTCACAAAGATTTAAATAGCATCTCTCTCCCTCTGTATCTTCCTTTACATTTTGAAATTCTAACTCCTTGCCACATCCTTCTTATCACATAGATTAACATTTGCCCAAAACATGATCCATCAACTGGTTTTGACTCTCCTTGCAGGAGGGATTTAGAAAAAAAGATAAATTCAAAATTCAAAGTAACCAAAAAAAGGCTCTCACATCCAAATCTAAGGACCTTTACTCTATTTATTAAATATCCAATATTAAACAGCACACAAGTGCTGAGTTGCAGTATCTTTTTTAAGGATAAATAGAAAGAATGACTATTTTAAAATAATCCGATATTCTGCCAAAAATCCTCTGGGAGAGGAAATGAGATCATGAGTCAAAGAAAAAAAAAAAAAGAAAAAGTGAGAATCTAGTAAAAAGATCTTGATATTAAATTGAGAGACAGCTCTCTTACCTCAGAGGCTGGAGGAGTGTCAGGACCAACAGAAAACCTTGGTATCATTACAGAACGGGGTTCTGCAGAACATTTTTCAGAGATTCTGCAGTATTAGGAGGGAGAGATACATTGAAGTGTGTTCACCTCTCTGTCTCTCTACACAAAGGTTAGGGAAGGTGCTTGTCCTCCAAAAATACAGGTTACCTTAGACACCTCACAGAGTTGAGCATTTCTCTCATCCTTCCTGGCCTGTGATTTTTTTGTGAGTTTGTGAGCAGGGATACTTCAGAATTGATAAACTGATCCAGATTTGGACATTCCTCCTTTGTCTCAGTTTAGGTGAAGCCACAGTCTTTGAAAGGCAGAACAGAGGTCTAGACTCTGTTTCGTGTGATGGAGTCTTCTACAACAGTTCTAAAAACTGCTAGATTTTATTCCAGGTCTGAATGTCTCTAAAACTCTGTAGCGTTTTTCCTACAGCCCTAACATAAACTTGATCTACTAAGAGAATTTTAGTGCTCATAGAAATCTTCATTTTCTAGCTGTGACTTATTGTAGGACTGATGACAATCAATGGGAGATTAAAATTTTCTGTTTTATTGTAGAAATTTAGGATTGCATGACCCTACTGAGAGCTAACATCCCTCACAGGGTTGTAGGAAGATTGCACCAGCATGCAAATAGATCAGTTAATTCAAAGTGGCCCTGGATGACCCCATTTATGCTCTACACTGTCTGGTAAAACTTAATTCTAATGGAGAAAAAAGGCTCCTTGTGTGTAGTGTTTTATATTTGATGACTCTGCTGAAGCCTGATGTGCTTGATTCCACACTCACCTGCTGCAAGAGTATACGGGACATCAAACTTTTGTTCATGTCTGCCCTTTCCATCGTGATTGAAATCGATGGAAGTCTGCCCATCAATAGAAACTGGAAAAGATCCACAGGACATTATATCCTAGTACATGTCCTAAGGACAACCTTTTAAAATCAAGTATTAATGGAATAGAAAAAAATAATTAAAATTGCACATTTTTCATGAAGTATCTGTAACTTGTTTACTGACAAGAAGAAGGAGGGTATGCAGCAGAGTCTGAGGGGAGGCTAATGAGGTGATCCTGTTGAGGTTTTTATATCAGTTCTATTCTCTGATATCATGCAACTTTTGATCAATTAGATTCCCTTTTCCTCCTCACCCTTCCTACTTTACCTGCCTAGGCTGTGATATGCTTTTATTCACATAACTTCTGCAGCAAGTGCCTTTGGCATTCATGCATGTCATGCTGTCAGTGTCATCGGGTTAAGACATCAGTGAAAGCCTGTAGCTGTGTCCATAATTACACATACAGGACCAAGAATTACATATGGTGTATGATGGAGGGTCCTCACACTGGAGACTGGTATGTGGAGTTTTTTTACCAACAAAACAAAACAAAAAAAGGAAGAAATTATGGTGGGGTTGGAGAGTAGGAGGAGAGTGAAAGAAATAAAAATTGTAATCTTATAAAAACTTCCATCTTTGTAAATACAGCTCAACCTCCTAGGTGAACTCAGGGACACATTACAATCCCAGTATCTTTTTTTAATGCAGAGGTAGCTTGTCAATGGGTTTTTATACAGCATTAATAATACATTTATAGATACGCTCCACAATTAATTGCAAAGCATTTATGGCACTGAACAGCTAGAATGCATTATGATAATCACTCCTCGTGCATTGACTGTATTGTAAAGGTTTTGCTGATCATTATAATTGGCTTGTTATTACACAGGGATATAATAACACCTCTCTGTATAGTAGTTTATAGCACATCAATAGCAAATGCATTTCCTTTATTGGAAGCAATGTGCATTTTATTAGAATATAGCTGAATAAGTGCAATCCATGCAGACAAATGAAGTTTCTAATGAACTGTTACACAAAAGAGTTGAAATAACAAGCCGTTTTTAATGTATTTTTCTATTGATGGACTTGTAGTTATGGTTACGTCAGCATTTCTTTAAAAAATATAAGGCATGTTTTGCTATTCCTTTGGAGAAGCATTTATGGGAAGGGAACATATAGGATATTTTTCTGCCTGATGCTGAATAGAACAAGGATAACTGATGCTCACATCTTACAAGTTTCATTTGCTTGCAGAGATCTTCTAAGCTGTTTCTTTGTGTGTTTGTTCTGACATTCACGAAGGATTGAAATGTTCTAGCACTGAGTCCTGTCCCATGTCCTGAACTGCTTACGCACTAACTTTCACTGTACTGTCAGCCCTGGCAAAAGTGTGAACGGCTTGGTTTTCTCCTTACTCCTGTTATGTGGGTTCCCTTTCTGTATTTTGCCAAGTGACATATTAATGAAAACTCACAAGCAGTCCCTGGAGCAGGTCATAGTGCATAACATTCAGCCTCTGCCCTCATGTCAAAATTCTGTTGCTGCTCATTGCTGTACCAGGAAGGCAGAGGTCTGGTGCAAAATGGGATGTACAGAAGAATGACAAAGAATTGATACAAAGGAGATTGAGGCAGCTGGCAGAAAACTTACTGGTTGCAGATAACTTAAGAATTGGGGTTAAAAGAGATATGGTTTCATATTCAACAATAAAAAATATGATAAGGCATTGAAAGCTCTAGCTCTGTCTGTCATTATCACTCTAGACCTGGATTTCAGCTCTTCCTGACAACTTTCAGCTGAATGCTTCCAGCTGTCATGGAATTAATGTGCATTTATTTATTCATCTGGACCCAAATATAATTAAGGACTAAACACTTTTAAAAGCTGTTTTTCTTCCAGATCAGGTACAGTTCCTAGAATTATACTGTTGCCCAAAGTATCTAGAGTATAAACTAAGTCCAGTGTTCCAGCACATAATGCTATGTGCCTGTTTCTAGTGGCTTGCAAAGACCCTACATGCTATAGTAAACCAGGGTCTTTCTGGACAGTGTGTTTTGTCATGATATATGACATAAGAAATTTCTGGACTAGTCAGTGCCCTTGACTCTTGCCATGCAGAGAATACAACTGAGTAGTTTAAAGTAAGACTGACAAAACAGTTTCTGGGTAGACTGAATTCTCTCTTCTCTGAGCAGGAATTGAAGTGAGAAGGATTTTGTCCCTTCCCTGCTGAGATCCCAGATTATAGTATCACAGCTTGCAAGAAGTTTTGGGACTCAGGAGATTCTGGAGGTTAAGAAAACTTTTCTCCATGGCACACACAGCATTTTCCAATGTCTATATATAGGTTGCAGTATATACGATAACACAGTCTGGGAGGCAGAAAATCCCTATGTAAATAATTTAGCTGTCTGGGTAAACTGTATCTAGTGCTTTTACCCAGAAATTGGCTCTCTCAGGAGCCTTGGACTTAGGGACAGAAGAAATTTTTAAATAAGGCTTCTGCACCACTGTCCTTAAAATATTATTTCAGGCAGGTTTCATTTTGCCTGGCTTTAGTGCCTAAGCATTAGATGCAAAGTGTAAGTTAGTCATCTATCTAGGCTCCTCCTGTGTAGAGTGAAGGCAGATCACTTCTAAACTCTGATTCACCCCATCCTAAGACAGATGGAATAAATGGTGCCTGGAATTTTCCATTCACTCTCCGCTGAATATGGAGGGAATCTATGGCAAAAACCCCTCAAATTTAGGCATCTCACTGTTAAACACCTGTAGAGAGGTAAGATGAATCAAAACTTTCACGTTTGCATGCCATGGTTTTCTATCTGTGTTGTCTGAATGATAATACATGGCTCTTCTGAAACTCTGGTTAATATAAAAGCTATGTATTGTAGGGGATACTGTGGATTTTTCCTAAAGAGGGAAGAATTCATTCTCTATTAATGTGTTTTCTTTATAATGTCAGGGAAATAATAGGAGGGGCTGCATCCCAATCAACCTGTACAATAGAGACCAACTTTAGTTCCTCTTTAAAGTCAATTTCCATTTTTATTTTTGTATCTAGATTTCTTAGCACTCCACATGGCAGAACATGAACTCAAAAAAGGAATAAAAACCACAACCAAACTTCAAACCAAAATCAGTGCATAGCATCAATGTCTTTAGATTGTGTTTTCATAATTAAGAACATATTTTTTGTCTTTAAAACCAGCCTGCTTTGGAATCTGTGATGAGAAATGAATATGGCCCCTTGTAATACCATTTGTAGAGAGGTAATTTTCAAGGCAGCACTACACTGAAACATTTTCCCCCAGGGAGGATAAACAGTTGGCTTCAATTAGTGAGGCACTGTTTCCTTTCTTTTCAATTTTAAGGGCAGTCTTGCAGCCTGATCTTGCACAGAAGAAGAGAGAGGTCTACACAGGGCAATAGACTGCAGCTTGGAAAACTGAGGCTTAACAGCTTGCCTTACCTCAGAGTTTCTCCTTGACCTTGAAGAAGTTACTTGGGGTCAGGCTATTATTCTCACTTCATTTCTACCTGGTGACTAATACTAACTTTGATGGTCTGAATATATACATAAAATTGGCCCCAAACCCTTCTCTAATTCCAACTTCCTTCTATAAAATAGCACTAGTGGTGCAAGGCTACATGCATTAAAGATTATTAGGTGCTCAGGTTCACTGATCATTAGTTCCAAAGTAGTCACTTGGTTAAATAAATAGAGAAGTTCAAAAGGGTCAGATGTGTTTTACTACTCAAAACTCACATGAAGTCAAAGGGCCTTGAGTATCCAAACACTCCTTTTAAAAATCACCCCAAATAATTGTATTTTCCCACTTAGTGAACCAGATATGGGGCTGATTCCTTAGTTTTATATTGGAGTGAAGTTCAGCTTCCTCCTGGAGCAGAAGCTGTGTCCTTATGCATGTGGAAACCTCAGATGGAGATGTCCCATGCCAGAGCAGGGTTGCTTCATAATACAAGATGACATCACTCAATGAATGAAACTAGAAGAGTGTTAAGCATGCAGGCTAAGTAACTCAAGTATATTAGGACTGGCCTAATAAGGAGGTATGTGGAGGGATCCTTTATTTTAGCATCAAACCTAATGCGCAGGAATTCGTAGCCAGTAAAATACTTCCTGCCCATGAACTGCCACATGAATGGTAATTAATTCACCCAAATATATATTTTATCCATCTCTTGAATTTCTAATGAGTGACCATATGCATTGATTGTAAACCACAGAATACGACTCTTACAAGCAGCCATTCAATTGACATGAAATTGAGTTGCCTCAATGTATCTTACATTGTATAAGTTGCTTTCTTGGATTCTTTTTCTTTTCCCAAAATTACTATGACTATTATTATTGTGAATACCTAATGAAGAACAGATGTGGGAGAATGGGCCTGAACCTCAGGCAAGGGGGAATGCAGATAGTGTAAGTTTAATGACTTTAGAGATTGGCTTGAATCAAAGCAGTCTCTCCACTCCCTAGATCAGAAATCTAATTATTTACTATCTGTCTTGCGGCTGTGTCTGGGAGACCAGTTATGAACCATGACATCAGGTTCATCACACAGTACAGAACAGATGGAGGCCTTCTTTTCCTGAGGAGCTTACTTTCACCGAGAGAACCAGATACAGTGTCTGGATGCAGACCTGTCTTGCAATGTTGACCCAGATGCTGGCACACCTGGAGGTGAAAGTAATACATCAGGACAGAGCCTGTAGTGTTTGGGTCTTCCCAGGGAAAGAAATGGCCTTAAAGAAAAGCTCCTTCTGGGGACACATTCTCTGAGATATAGCCGGTGATGCCATGAATAGTGTTGGCAAGATTTTAAGTTAATAGCATGGCCTCTTTCATAACATGGACCCTCATCCTATATATTCATACCATGTGGTCCTGGTTGTTGTATTTGGTCACAGACAAGGCCAAGCCAGCTGTCTTTGGTGTTAGGGCTTACTAGTGGAAAAGAAACTGAGGTTTGGAACTTGCTTAAGGAGCACAGTGCACTGACAGGGAGCCTATTGTGACATCATGGCTTGCTATAGGGGCAGCAGGTTCATGTGTCCCATGAGAGAAAGAAGGATGCAGGAGGAATCTGGAATTTAGCAGAGACTGAATATCAGCTGCCTCTTTAAAGGCAACTCTTCAAAGGGGCCAGAGTCACCAAGAACAAAAAGGAGTCAAACATAATGTCTCACAACAGAAATTCAGATCCTGAAGCAAGTGTATTCTCCAGTGTTTGTGATGAGCTGAATTTATCCTCTTCTCTCCTTGATCTCAGTGTGTGATTCAGCACTCTTCTCTGGTATTACAGGCAATGTGGTTTTTATTAGAGCTTGTAATGTTCCCTTATTGAAGTCTGGACTTTGAGAGGAAAGGCCAAAACATGGGAGCACTAGCCATTCTCCTGGTGTTTCTGGCTAGATTAAAAGGAAATGAATAGGTTTTAGATCCAGAAGGAATCGTTAGATCTCATTTAACCTTTTGCATAAGCTGACTATAAAATTTCACCCAGACATTCTATGCTGAGACTTCTGACTTCCATTTGACTGAAGAATAAAGAAATTTAGCCAGAGAATGACTCTTCTGAGGCTTCAGCACAACTTTGATATCAAACAGTTGGAACAGTGGAGACGAACTTTTTGAAAAGCTTTTAATCATGTTAAAAATCAGTTCTATTAGTAACGATATATTTTTACAATCAATTATGTGTCACAATTGAAAATAATGAGAAGTATTTTCCAATAAAAATAATTTTTATAGAATCTTGCTTATTGACCTAACCACACGTGCCTACCCCCCCACCACCTCCCATATGCATAAAACCACAAGGGGCAGTGTTTTGCTGGGGTAAAGTTTTCCAGAGTTTTCTAAGGAGACAGTAGAACACGAAAAGCAGGGTTATAATCCTGAAGTTGAACAGGTGAAAAACTTCATGGTGTATAAGGACACAAAGGAGCGCATTCAGAACACCAAGAGGGAAGCTTCCTGGAAAGTGAGTATTCACATGCAAAGGAAGCAATTTTCGTGGCTCCTTCTGTAGGGACCCAGATGAGCAGTGCTGTCATTTCCCTCTTACCACATTTCCATACCAATGAAAGTGTTTCTTTTCCTTGAAAAGAAACCTTTCTAGCCTCACCATGTGCCAAATAGGTGAGATATTTCCAGTGCTTTTCAGGAAGTTATGCTATCCCCATCTCAAAACGAGTATCTCACCAGCCTGGGCTGATGCTTATAGAAATGAGTCTTATTGCAAGTCGATAGACATCACAGGATGACAGGATTTCCATGGGAAAATAATCAGGGAAAAAAATCCTCCATTTTGCAGACATTAGTAACATGCTGACCTTTAACAACATTGGAGGCCTTCGCTCTCTCTTTAAAGTATTATATCCATCCTTAGGGGGAAAAACTTGTAGCTAAGGATTGAAATCAGCAGTGGATCATAATGCTCGCTGTGCTATTCAATTGCCCTGCTGTATTTAGGATCCATTTATTTCTAGCTATTTTTTTTCTGTCTTGTATCTAAAAAAAGAAGTGACCAGGCTGGCAGTGACATGTGATTAATAGATTGCACCTTTAGAAAAGAGTTAGCAGAAGGAGATTAGCATTGCAGCCTATTATTTATTAATTAAATGCAGACATCCTATTTATACCAATGCTGATGACATTAGTTCATGTCCATGCTTTGGGACTGCATTATCCATCCAGTCTCTTCGCATGGTAATGGTTATTATTAAGCCGGCAGATATTGCTGGGCTCCTTCTGTAATTTGCTTCTGTTCTTATCAGAAAAGGACAATTCAGAAGTTAAAGACCCAATGTGAAACTTTTGTTCAAATGCCTGCTCTGTCCCTGACATCCTGCATTACCTTTGCCATAGCTCTTGGCTTTCTTGGGAAATCACTGTTAAAGATTAAGTGTGCAAGGCAGAATGCTGCGTGAGAATCTTTCCACTGGTTGTAAGAGAAAGAATGATGTTTGTGGGCACACATGAACCTGCTGCTACTCTTTCAATTAGTCAGTGAGAAAGAACTACTAATAGTGTTAACATTTAGCAGAGCCAGTGTAGAATAATAGAATTCATATGACCATTGTTTTGGTAAGTTGGTCCTAATGATCAAAGAAAAGTCCTGAAGTTAATCCAGCCCTGATGTTTCCATGATTCCTAGCAGTAGTTTTCAATGTCCTTCCAGTGACTGCAGGAAAATCAGCAAAAAGTTTGTAAGAGTCTGCCATCACCTCATGGTGGCTCAGAGAAACCCATGGGCTACTCTACCAAGCACCAAGCTTGGTACAAGCTGGTTGCTATAAAACTGTCCTCTCCTGCACCCTTGAAAAAGGGAAAAGCACGTTGGTCAAAGAAAATTCTGGTTTCATATCCTTAAATTGTTCTGCTTTAGCTCCAGACAGACCATAAACAAATATATGTCCCTTGATTTAAACTGCTGTGATCACACAAACCATCAGAGCTCACAGACCATATATGCTTTGCCTTCAGAGTGAAAATGGAAATACAGGAAAACTGTCACATTTATTAGCTGACAACCTTGAAAAATTGCAGTTTGGGTATCCACTATTCAAATACTCAATTACCCCTGCAGAAGTATGTTGTAAATGCTCAGAATTGGTGGAATTGCTTGACAGGATGCAAGGTGATCTCTCCTCTCCAGCTGAATCTGGATCTGGCAAAATTCAAAGCTTAGTCTCTTAAGTATAACTTCTCCATAAATGCAGCTATTTTGACTGTTAGCAGGACTTTCTACAGCAAGGACAGACAGTCTTGTCCTAAATGGTGATTTTTTTTCAACAACCTTGTTCCCACTTTGAAAACTGAACATTTTAGCCACCAACAATTGGTAGCAAATATTGAAGAGTGTTTCAACTTTGTTTACATCATGGATGTGTGCGAAAGACATTCATAAGATGAATGAAGGGAGTAAACAGGCTGATCTAACCTGGGTTGTTTCTTATGGTGTGAAGTCTGCCTTTCATTGCCTGATGAAGTGCAAAGACACTTAGTGGATTTGATACCAGGATGGGAACGCATTCATTTCCTCTCCTGAAAATGTGCTTGGAGCTGAGATGTGAGTACAGCAAAAATAACAGCCAAAAAACCAACCATTGAGAATACAAACTCTAATTTATTTTGGCAAGCTGATGTTAAAAAGAATAGGCAGAAACTGGTGCAGAAATTGAGCAGAAGTCTTTCTATGTGTATGTATGCTTCAGACCATCTTTTTTCTTCTTTTTCTTTTCCTTATTCTGTCATTCAGTTCTTGTAGCTTTCCACATTTAGATATTACTTCCTATAGACATGCTTCAAACTCTAAATCAGTGTTGAGCATGTATTCCTGGATGCAGAAAAAAAGAGAGTGGGATGCAAAGTGAAACTGCAGTTCTCACCTTTACCTACAATGTGAAGAAGGGCAGAAAGAGAGTCTTAAAATGGATGCAGCTCTACTGGGTGGTGCAGATAACACTTAGCCCTTCTGCAGCTCTGTCAGTGGTTCTCAAAGCCTCTTTCAGCTTAAATC
The DNA here is from genome assembly GCA_013400935.1 of Turnix velox. Classification (NCBI taxonomy): domain Eukaryota; kingdom Metazoa; phylum Chordata; class Aves; order Charadriiformes; family Turnicidae; genus Turnix; species Turnix velox. The sequence continues at coordinate 158,540 of VZTY01029216.1, forward strand.
AACTTCTTTGTCTTGCTCAACGATTGTATCAGGAAACTGAGGAACACTGTCATTTGGGAGCAGCACGTCTTCTAAATCCTGTTAGTTCCTCTTTCCTCAGAACAAAACAAGCTTTGCACGAGTCTTCTAACTTTTGTAAATGTGATAGAAAGCAAATAAGAGGGCATATGTGTGCATCTGTGGGGAGGGTGAAGGGGAACTGCATCAAGGCCCAGCATATAAGGACCTCAGCATTCACTCATGTGCATCTTTCCTGTTTATGGGGCACATCTTGCTGATGACACTGCAGGAAATAAATGAAAAGACAATCCTATCATAGTAGAGAGGATGCAATCTTATTCTTAACCTCTTTGCAGCCTTTGTGCTGTTGGAATCTGTTGTCACTAGCCTGTCAGTTGTATTATCTCCTGCATACAGCCGTGCAAACATGCAGTAAAACACGTACACGTCTGGTAACAAAAGGCTCAGCAACATCTCTGTCCGAATAAAATCCACTGAACAGGCAGTGGTTTGGGACATTGTCCTTTTAAACCTCCTTTGAAGGTCTGACTTTTTTTCCTCCACCTTTTTATGTAAATCTGTTCCACCTATACCACCCAAATGCCAGGAAATCTTAGAACAGTAAATACCCCTGCAGCACAAACAAAATTGTGCTTCAGAGAAATTGTTCAGCTTCTCAAAGCCATGGCCTTGCCCTTTAAAATGAAGGGCATGCTACTGAAAAGCCTGTCTTCTCTTCCAGAACTTTGCTTTCAACACACTTGCAGCTGTACCACTTTCACCAGAGATGGTATCACAGCTTCTCAAACTCAGCAAGGACACTTGGATCAGGGAGGCATCGCAGTGACATCTTCAAAATCCAGAAGGTGCTTTGCCTCAGAGTTGTTGTCATTAAAGCAACATCTTAAGAATGCAGTGGGAGGCTATTTTCTATAAATTATCCCATTTATTGGCTGTGACCAATAAACTCCTGCTCCTTCTTACCAAAGGAAATCAGACTTGTACAATCAAACTGTTTGTAAGAGTATGCCTGGACCCATCTCTCAGTCAATCCATCAAGGGTTCCTCCTTTGAGCTTTGAACCCACTGGGTAATTTAACCTATTGTTGATGGGGTGGAAGAAGCCCCAAAGCTATTGTGTTCCTATAAATTTCATGAAAATAGGCAGCCAGGCAGACCTGAGTTCTCATTAATGCTTATAAGCCCATCTTTTATTAGACATTAATGAACTCATGGGATTTGGGACACTGGAAGAGGATTTACACATTCGGCTGCCCACGAACAAACTTGTTTCAGTGTGTGCACTCTGATACCCTGTCAAGAGGCCTTCTGTAGTAACAGCTTCTTGGTTTTAACAGTATGTCAGACAGATTCTTAGCTCCTTTCTGCTGATTTCAACAGTGTTTCACACAGCAGAAAAGTCAGCTGGCTTCTTGCTTTTCCCTTCCCTCCCCACCCAAAGCCACCAGGGAAAGTTGCTCTGCATTTTTAGCAACTTTCACAACATCGTAGGCGGGTGGTTTTCAGTGAGGAGTACCTGAAGGAAAAGAGAAAAAAACAACAAAGGCTTATGAAATGGTTCTGGTTTATCAGCATAAAAAGTGCTGTTCAAACGTGAGATGTTATCTGATATTCAGCCCATCTTCAAGCTGTCTAGATGGACTCAGGGGTTAAAAAAGATGTGTGAATAAATCTTATATTCTTCTGATGTGGTCCAGCCTCGGTCATTTCTTCTTCCACACCCTTTTGCATTAGTCTGTTTGTCATGTGGAAGACCAAACACCAAAAGTCTCAGATAAGTGTCAGTGTATCTAACTACAGGACAGGCAGTACCTTGAATTTACATTCTGAAATCCCCATATTTTCCAGGGTGGAAATCAAATCTCTGGGAAATTCACAAGCATACTTCTGTACACAGGTGTTTGCAGAATATGCTCTATTGTTCAACAGATGAAGATCTCTAGGCAAAGGTTTTTGATGTAGAGTCTATTTACCTTGGGGACAAAGTTCAAGGAATCATTGGAATTGAAAAACATGTTTGTGTATGTACATTAAAATCTTTTATTGCAATGACAGGATCAAAAAACTGGTATACACTCCCAGCCAGTGGTAGTCATATGGCAATCAGTATTTCAAAGTGGTGCTTCTTGAAATCATTGAGTCAGGGTTACTGCTTTTCATGAGCATCAGAAAATACTTGCTCTGCTTCTTCAGATCAAGATTTTATTGAGTGCATACTTATATTATTTGCTCTCATTGTAACATTCGGAGTAAAAGGAAAGTCAGTTTAAGTCCTCCTTTCAGATAAAATCACACTGATTTGAATATGTGGATTTATACATAACTGTGTGAGCTGTGTGTGCATTGTTCAGGTCCTGTGTCTTTTCTGATTTTTTAGAAGTCAGTGGCAATTTTACAGAAAAATATTTGGTTAGATTTGCAAGTTGTTAGAATAATTTCTTGTTTAGAATTCATTCCTATGTTCTTTTACTGTTAGTAGAAGGAATGTCTTATTTTCTTTGTTCCTATCTTCTTTTTTCTACCTTTCTTTCTTCAACCTGCCTGCCTGCCTGCCTTTGGTAATATCACCATAATTTCTAGAAGCCATAACAAACAGGTGAAAGAATAGGACCAGCTTTTCTTCTTTTTAAATGGCCGTGACTAAGCAGTAACTCCATGAAAGTTCTTAAAAGTCATCTTGATTTACTGTGGGGTACATTGGAGCAGGCTTTGGTATATGTTACCCTGCCAGAGAAGTTATTTATATGTATGGAAGACCAATGGGATGAAACAGCACTTCTAATTAATGAAGGAACAGAAAATAGGAGAAGAGAGAGGACAAGGGGAGGGAAGGAAAGGCAATTCCACCAGATAACAAAGAGGGCATTTCTTGTGGGAAGGATTCCGCACAGTGCTCTCTTTATAGCTGTCATGAACCAGGCAGAAGCTGGCAGCTTGGCAGGCAGAGGTGTTGACAGCGTGCCCTTTTGTAGAAATTGAGGTTTATTTCAGGCCACTTTCTGTGATGATTACTCATACAAACATTCTGGCAATTAGATAGTTTGGTCCAGATAATCTCATTCTCTTCACTCAGAACACCAGGTTAGAAATTAGGTGAGGAGTGTACTGTCTTGGATATCTCTAGTTCTTCCAGAAAAAAAAACCACCAACAAATCAGGAGGAGGACAGAAGCTTGCAGAACTGCTTCTAGTTACCTAAATGTTATGTCTATCCCTTTTATCTTATAGTCTCACTATGGGGAGAACAATCTCAGAGCAAGATCCGAACCAAGCAGGACTGGATTTTACTCATTGCCATTTAGCAGCACAGCCAGCACAAGGGAAAAATCACCTTTGCACTCAGCTGATGTTGAAACAGTAATATTACTTGTCTTGTTCATTCATATACTGCAAGGATAGTGTCCACCAACCCCTGTGAGATACTCTGTGGTAAAGGAGCAGAGCCATAAAGTGGCAGATAAAATCACTTTGCTGTCCAGTACCTGGCAGAAATCTCTGAAATAAATGGGAAAAATGGCTGAGGGCTTGGGGGAATTTTGTAGAGCTTTTTACCTGTTTCATTCAAGTTCCTCTTCCCATTCTTAAAGAGAGCCTTTGAACACACCTCTGAGCTAGGAAACCAGGGTCAACACTCCAGTGAGCAGATTCCCTCAGCCCATACTTGGCTATACCTGTTCTTGTGCTGGATCAAGTGTGCTGGATAATTTTTTAGTGGGAATACCAGTATCCCAAGATACAATCCCCTTTTAGTAACTGAAGCAAGCTGAAATTTTAACTTAAGCAGTCTTAGTCACCAAGAGATATTCAGATAGCTTGAAAAACTTCCCATAATTATCATTTTTCACTCCTTGTAATAGCCCGGCAGAAGCAGTTCATTCTTTAACTCAAGAGGTGCTAAGTCCTGTCCCAGTGCCTTCTTAGTCCTTCATGATGTCCTGTAGATAGCATCTTTGCATTAGAAGGCTATGTCCATCTCTGGGTGCATTGTTTCATTAAGAATGAAATTCAGATGATGCTTGGAAGCAATTCTTTCTTTTATTAGGCTTTTGCTGTGTTTGTTCAGAATCACCAGTCAGGTCTAGAACAAGTGAGCACTTGTTATCTGGGATGGGCAACAGTACCTGACTAGGATAGCTCATTTGCTTCTGAAAATGTAAGCCATGAGTTTAACAGACACAGAAATTTCTGTAGTAGTGATGACTACAGTCTAGTGATGGCTTTTATTTCCTTATTTTTGAATGCAAAAAGCATACATCCCTTACTCTCCTGAATTATTCCATTTCTATAATTCACTGAATAAAGATTCCATTTAATATTCTCTTTTTTTTTTTGGTGGATTAGGATGGAAACCAAACCTGAACATCGCATCTGACACCCAGTACAGTTCATGTTAGCAACTCTGGGATTATCAGTGAGCAAGGACTCCATCATGCCTCAAAAGTTTTACAAAATATTTGGGTGCATACATGCCTGTCAGACTTGAAGTGATACTCCTGGGCAATTTTAGTCTTACTATTGATAAAATGCAATAAATTCTTACTGCTGAAGAGGAGCCCTCTCAACTGTCAGAGAAGTTGTTAGTAAAGAGGTTGCTGAGGATTAATGTCTATGCCTGTGTGTGAGTGTGTATCATGGAGAATAATAATAACCACTTTATTCAGGTGTTCTTTTCAGTCTTTTTCTTTATGTCAGCTATTCTGTAGTTTTTAATATTTTTTTCCCTTCAGGGGATATTTAAGTATGAGGTACTGTTTGCTAAATAGAAGGAAAACAAATGCAAAAACAAATATAACTTGAAAACGACATTCATTCCCAATGGGTTGTGGTGCCAGGAATTTACCTAGCTTCTCTGTGTGACTTCAATTATTATTATTTTATAGACAATGGGGATATTTGCTTCGAGAAAAAATAATAGCAAAGATGATCTACTGACTCAGCTGTTCATACAAAATATCTTAATCCTGGTTACCTGCAAGGAGGAAATAAGAACCGGAGAGCCACTAAGGTTGGATGATCTGGATCAACACTGAATAATTTCTTCTTCCATTTTCCTCTACACCTTTCCCTTCTTCTCTTCTCATACTTAGCTACTGCAATATATAAAAAAATACATAAACAAAGTCAAAAACATTTAAAGTGTGACTCTGTTTGGATTTGAGCCACATTTATCCCTGACAACAGGCTAATTTTGTTGAGAGAACATCATCAGGACTGTATTTCTGTTCTCTGCTGACTTTCCCCACTCTGCACACCCAAGACCTTTTTATTTTTGTCCTAATCAGAGCAGATACAAGCTGGCTCTTTTCAAACTATGTGAATTCCAGTTTTGTCTCTGTTGTTGACCAGAAATTTCATATCAGATCTCAAAGTGTTGAGCAGGAAAAAAACATGGCATGGACAAATTAGAGACAAGAGACCAATAGATGACTGTTGGGTAGAGGGTGAACCCCTGACTAAGGGGCCTGTATGGCAAACTCTGTGAAAGGAATATTTCAGTCTCATATCTCACCCAAATAAATTTGGAGCTAATCAGTCTGAGAGAGAGACATTAGTTAATGAAAAAAATTTCTGAAGGAATCTTCATTGTCTGGTCATTTAAAAATTCTCTGGACAATGAACTGTATGAATATAGGGATGAGTGTGTGGGACAGATGAACTAATACGTTTTTTCTGTTGCTAATTGCTGTAATTCTGAGAAAGAAAATGGGATGAGACCACTGCAGCAGGGGAGCTGGTAGACCCCAGACTGGAGGGGTTATGACTTGTCATTTTTAATCATGCAGTTAGAGTCTTGTGACAGGAGGACTGCACAAGGTACAAATACAGACAGCTCATGCTGCTCTGTTTTCCCCACTGGCACAGTCTCCTTATGACTTACTGTGTTAATTAGCTCACCTGCTTCATTCTATGGTGGAGTGAAATGCACAATGATTGTCACTGAAGGAAGAGAGATGGGACTTTGTACCCAGCTCCAGCAACTTTGCTGTTCTTCAGCAGAGTGGCTTTAAGAAGGCAGCATTCTAGTCACCCCCAGGGGAGCACAATCTTCACAACAGGCAATTGGGTTGGTCCTCCTCTTCCCACTGGTTATCTGTGGCTATAACTGGGGCTTGCTGGGCTCTACTGAAGCCTAAGGAGCCACAGTCCCTGCAATTACCTTGTTCCCCACAGGCACCACCAGGTTCAAACTGATGTGCTATAGGCATGTAGAGTGGGGATTGTGTCTTTGTTTAGTTTTAAAGTAAAGCTAATTAAGAAAACAGTGTTTCCTAATTAAAATAAATTTTTTTTTTAAATAAATCCTCTTCCCCCAGATAGTTAAAACAAAAAGAGTATTTTCATCTCAAACAAAGTGAATCACATCCCAAGGAGACAAGATGTGTCAGTCCAGTGAAGGAGTAAGTGTGGCTCAGGGGAAGGAGTGTCCCAGCCAGAGGATTGAAGGTTGTTATACAAATTAATGTGGTAATTACAGTATCATCTGGAGAAAGCAACTGCGACTGTGTCCCTGTTCTGCTAGGGAATGTATGCACTATAATAAAAGAGAAGTCCTGGCATGGTTATAATCTCAGTAGACAATTCAGAAAAAATGGTTCATTATTACCGTGTCATAGATAAGGAGCCAAAGCCCAGAGACAATTTAAAGGTGCAACAGTCATCATCACCCTGGTACTGCTTGGACATACTGTGGCAAGAGTAAATTGAAATTCTTGTCAGAAGGCTGGGACATCCACGAATGCTATCAGTCTAAGCCAAAGAAATTTTATAAATTAAAATATCTTAAAAATCCCTTTCTTATTTCTGTTATTAAATTTTCTAGAGGGATTTTATCCTGAATTTCAGGAGGCAGTGAGAAAGCAAAGGCAGGATCCTTTCTGAAGACAAACAGGAATCATAACAGGAAGGTAGAGAGGGCTAAGAAAAGACAGAAAAAAATTCCATATTATTGGGTATGAGCAATAAATGTTAGCTTGGTATAAATAGGACTCTCCAAAAAATTTACCTGATAGTAAGAGGCAGAAAGTCATACAAAGAGGCTTTTTGTAGGGTAGTCTTGCTTAAGCTCTATTTTAATCAAGGAAGTAACATCAATAGGATAAGTTATAAGAAAGTATAAGCAGAGAGACAAATAGGGAATGCATGTCAGGAAGGGAAAGATCAAAAGCAACTTTTGTCCATGCCAAAATGACCCTGTTACCAGCAAAAAGAACATTAGGCAGAGATTATTAAAAAGTAATCCATTGTTCAGTAATGGCAAACATTTCACACCTCACATGGCAGAAGCAATAAATTCCATTGATTCCTCCAAGGCAATTTACAATTAAACACTGATTTGAAAATAAATAAATAAATAAATAAATAAAGGCAGAATTCATTGTGGCACCTTACACCGCCAAATCAAAGCAATTGGAGTGGAATTGAGAATAATTACCAGATGTGTTGCTTTGTGCTCAAAACAGCATCCATTATTTACAACTACCAATGATGTTCTTTATTTATTCCTCCTGCTGGTCTAATGACTATTGCCATTCAGCATTCTTTTATTTAATCATCAACATCCAAAAAAAGAAGTATATTTTTTCTCCTCTTCTTTATTTTTTTTAAGCATATTTTGGCAGCAGCAGAGAGAGAGAAGTTTTCTAAACCCCAACAATAGCAAATTACTCCAGAGAAATGTATCGTTTTTTTCAGCCTGGCCTGCAATGTAATTATGAGCACTGCCTTCAATTTATTGGCCTTTTACAGATGTGCAGTCCAAATGGATGCTACTTTAACTCCTGGAGTAATGAATATTTGTTTTCTCCTTGCCTACTTCATGTCTTTTCTATGGAGGATATTTCTGGATAGAAATTGACTGGTGGTCATAAGCATTAAGAGAGTTTGAAGCTCCCCAGGGGAACCTAGTAGTAAAACTGCAGTGCATGTAGCCATGCACACACAGAAGGAAAAGTGTTTGCAAGAGAAGAGAGTCTGAGAATGAGAATATTTTTCTTTTTCTTTATTCTTCTGTTTGTTTCAATCTCATTTGCAGGCTGGATGCTCTTTAGGCTCATTTTAGGAAGAGGACAAAGAGAAAATATTCCTTGAGGAACAAAGAGATGAAAAGGCAGAAATAAGCAGTCAATGTGATCTGTCCCCTCATATGGTGACTCCTGAACTGGCCTTTTCATGAATGTGTCCACACACTTTTTTATAGGATGCATTTACATATCCAGTTGCACTGATGTAGAAAAGGAATTTTGAAGGAAAAGGTGAAGCTGTGCTGAATTTTTCCAGTTGCAGTCTGTCCTATAAAGTGTCCCCCCTCTACTGTGAGCTCATCATTTTTAAATGGAAATTTTTGGCGACATTCCTTTACCCTGCAATTTACCTGTCAAACATGATTGCTTGTTATATACTTTTGCTTCTCTTTCAGGCTCTTTAGAATGGATCCTAGTGATTACACGGGGGTCGGCACATTTGGTGGCTCTTATGAACATTTGTATCAAATCACATCTTAAATGATAATGAGCTTTTGTCATTGTTAGTTACTTTTGGGGAGCTTCCCAAGATAAGCAAGTCCAGGCAGGTCTGACTCTACAGGTCACAGGTGACTCTGTGACAAAAGTGAATGGCTATATGGCATGAGGGCATATGATGAAAGTAAAGTAGAAGCCAGACACTGGAGAAAGAGGCTAGGTTGTAGAAACCAATGTCACTTCTGCTTTTATGCCTGGAACGCTCAAAGTTGAAAGATTATGAAAGGTATTTTGTAGGTAGTAGGGATCAGAGGACTTCATGGAAAGGCCACAGGGAAGCAGGTTTTTGACCAGCACTGATGTATATTACAGTTCTGCACAATGGACTCTCTGAAGAGTGAAGACCATAAAATCAATGTCCTTTGCTGGTCTATTGCATGTGTGAAGGCTGATGGAAGCAGGGTAGNAGGGAAGCAGGTTTTTGACCAGCACTGATGTATATTACAGTTCTGCACAATGGACTCTCTGAAGAGTGAAGACCATAAAATCAATGTCCTTTGCTGGTCTATTGCATGTGTGAAGGCTGATGGAAGCAGGGGTGTACACATACAAATTCCTGAGTGGCTCAAAATTTCCTTTCAGACAGATAGTCTCAGTGAGCACAGACATCTCTGCTCCTTGTTCTGTGCCTTTAATCTTCTGTTTTGCTCATTCTGCTCTTTAATCATCAGACGATTCATGACAGTAATTGTGAATGTCCCTGGATAACTCAGTAATAAATGTATCCTGAACAAACACGCCTGTCAGACTCTATTTAGCCTCGAGCATCAAGTTTATGACCTCATGAAAGAGAATCATTCTTAAGTTCACTAAACAACTCTCAAAGTTAATCTCCACTTGCTATAAACATTAACAATTTTCTGCTACTTTTCTCCAGAATTCAGGATGAGACCCTGAAAATTACACAGGTGCCAGACTCTAGGCTTTAAGTAGTACTTTGTAACCCAGATAACACCTCCAGGTCCAGGACTTAATGTCTGGACCATTGTGTTCTATCTCTTCTAATCCACCTTTTGGGCAAAGCAATAGCACCAGAACAATATCATAGGATGTTGTTAATGAAAGTATATTTCTCATGAAATAAAGGATTGCTGCTGTGGCATGGAGGATGAGCGCTGATTGTTTATTTGGCTTTAAGCATGTATGTTTGCTGTGAGAGTTTCCTGGAGTAAAAAAGTGGAATGGGAGAGGGGTTTCTTTCATTGTTAATTATTTGTGCTTCTGGTCTAGTGACCCAAACTATATTTAGCTCCCCATCAAAACCAAAACCCTGAAAATTAAATGGACTGGAATGGAAAGGTGGTCTTTGTGTCACTCTCTGGATTCTGTTTCACAAGATTCAATCTTCCTCGATTTCCAAAACCAATTTTCTTCAGTCATCTTATGAAAGTAGAGGTCATCCTGTGAAATGCGATATCTCACCAGTTTTTATAAAGGAATGTGCCCTTCCCCACAAAAGGAGGGTTCATTAAATCATGCAGCTGATCAAATTGCTAAAGCCTTGATTGGCCGACAGCCAGAGCAAAGAAATCCATGGGGAGGAGGCACATGGCACCATCAAAACAGGCTGATGTATTTTAATCACACTGCTATGGGGAGAAAAAAGGAATCTCTAAGAAGGGCAATATGGAGGCTTTATTGACTTTTAGGGTCAACAGAAGATGGGAAATAATCAGCCATGTACATCTGAATTCCACTGCTTAACATTTACTCCCAGGCACCACTTTACTGCTCATCAGAGTTCAGAAATAATTCATGACCCACCTCTGCCCTTGTTGTATGCCTTCTCTCCACGATGTCCTTACAGAAGTTGGCAGACTGCTGTTTGTAGACAGTACCAAAAGGCAGCTACTTCTGAAGCAGGTCACAGCAACAATGCAAAACACTTGCTGCAGGACAGGAAACCCAGTAATTTCTGAGAGCTGGCCCATGGTCTGAGAAAAGCTTCAGGCAAAATAATGCCTTAGATTAGCAGATGAGAAGAAAGAAAAACTTACATGTGCTAGATAAAAAATGAGAAAAGTGTAGGAACAAGAGAAATTAGGGAGTTATAACTTATGTCCAAGCTGAACATAAGATGTTCTTAAAAATATCTGTGGTGCAAGTGCTGGCTAGTATTATGGGGTTTATTCATTCCCCAAAGCCTACATATGATGAAAATTAGACAGTCCCAGGTTGAGTAGGCCTGCACTTCCCTGCAGCTTCCCCTGCCAGGATTGGAGGAGAAAACAACCCCCTTAAACCTAGCCAGTCTGGGGGAAGTACTTAATGGTGCTTGGAGACAGAGAGTTCTTTGCACCTCAGCCACATTAAACCAACCAGGAGAAAAATAGCTTTTCTTGGGACACTGCTTCTCTCTTCATTCCTCCTAAAGAAGCTGGAAACCTTAACCCAACCTCAAGTGAGAGCAGTGGTCCCACACCAAAGAAATATCTACTGCTGCAGTGAGTAACATCCCTGGCTGAAAAGTGCTTTGGTGCAGAAGGCTCCAACCACAACTCTAAGTTTTGAGGAGAAGCTACTGCTATGGGTGCTTGCCATTGTCTGAAAATATTCCTCTTTGATTTCTAGGAAAAGCCCTTGTGCAGCTCCTCTGAAAATCAAACCTTTCATTCTGAGACTTAAAATTTGAAGATACATGTATGTATAATTTGATCAACTAACATCTGTAGCAAAGCATTGTTTTACTTCAATCCTGTTTCACACATGGGAAACTGAGGCATGGAAAGGTATTGGACCTGTCATGAAGAATTATACTCTAGTATGATTGAAAAATGATACTATCAGATTGATCAGGGTTTTCTTCTGTTGCTGAGGAGCACCAGACTTTATCAAGGAGGGAATGAATGATTCATCTTTTCCCAAAGCAAGAACTGTGAGATATTGCCTGTTCATCCTTGCTTTTACAGCTGCTCCCAGGACCAGATCTATTAGTCAACAAAACAGAGTGACCAGAAAATGATGGCAGGAGCCAAGACAGCCTTAATTTGCAGAGGTAAAGGCACACCAGGCTCCTTCACAGGAAGATCTCCTGATTTCAGAAATACTCATGGTTATCTGTTAAAAGAAATTTCTGCCAAGTGATCCAGTTCTAAGCTGAGACCTGTAAATTCAGTGTATGAGCTGCTGATTCTCCATTCATGGGAATCAGGATCCCTCTACCATAGGATCAGACATTTGAAGGCCACGTGTCTTCCTCATTAGCCGTTGTATGAGAAGTTTTTCAACTCTTTGGAGACTATTGCTATTGATTCTGAAAAACAAGAGTTAATCTGGAGACACAGACAAACACACACAAATAAAGTGCATTTGAGTTTAAAGAAAAAAAGTTAGCATCATGCCATTGAACTATTGACAAGGCTGTCACAAATATCATCTTTTCTCAGTGTAAATAAACAAGCTTAGTGCTGTTATTCTAGAATAAAAGGCCAGAATAGGTTTTGTATTGACTTTCTAATACCCACTGAAGAGTTGGAAGAAGAAAATTAAAGATAATAATGTAAAAGTGCAAACCAAAAAGTGGAGACAGTTGGCACATGGTAAACTGTGAATCTGAGTTTTCTTCTGTGCAGCAAGCCAATTGTGTAACTCTGTAAAGGTCAGCAGTAAAGATAAGAAGTTGAGGTTGTCAGTGAATCCCCTTCTATATTTGGAAGGATGACAGCTGCAGGATGATACGATCTTGGTCTGCAGTGATTCAAAGGCTGGTGCTCATGTCCTATCCTTTCTGCATGCACTTGAGAGCTGGGTGGTGTTTCTGGTTCCTGACACATTTCTTTGAAGTTGACCTGCTCCTGGGTAGCTAACCCAGTCTACCAGGCAGTGATGGTAATGTAAACTGGTAATCCCATTTTAACTCTGTTAAGTGACTGGGCATTTATAATTCCCCTTGATAGATTCAGGTGTAATTCCAAGCTTTCTTCATTTGCCTTTACTGTAAAAAAAATTCACTATTGCTACAGCAGTCTCTTGATGTCTTTCCTGGAGCTGGTTTGTCTATGTCTTGACCAAATCTAGCCCTTTCTTTGTGTGGTTCCCTGGACTATACGCACCTTCATTTTCAGCTTCTTCTTAGAGATCTTTCTCCTGGGACTTTCCAAGCTTCTCTAGTAACCTTGTGGACTTTTTCACTTACTTTTGTTATCTGAAGTTCAAAAGAATAGAAAAATTAGTAAAGATGGGAAAGGACTGGAAAGGGAAATCTGTTCCCTTTGGACCAGCAGCTTTTTCTGAAAGGACAACTGTTTTATCCATTGGCCCTTCTCAGCACACTTTGAACAAGCTGTGAATGAAATGTTAGAGCTACAAGACCAAGGATAGCAAATAATGTGTGGGAGTCCACACATCTCATTTGGCAATTAATGTACTGCTAAACGAGCTGAGGTGCTTATAGAGTGGGTGCTACCAAATGTATGTGCTGGTTCAGAACTGCTTGTAAAAAACCTTACATATAAGAGGAAAAGTGTCTTATATGGAAAGATTTTGAGGACTGCAGAAAATGCAGAGATGAGGAGTTGCAGGAAAGTTTCAAGCTGAGGGAAAGTAGGATGATGGAGAGATTTGTTCTGACTACTTATGGGCAGCAGATATGGAAGACAGTAGCTGGAGTCAAACATCACTAAAAACAATAATACTCCAAAGCAATAAAACCCATTTCTGCCTGGAAACCCCTTTTTCCATTTGATCAAGGGAGTAAAAAGGCTTTCTCTGAACCTGATTGGTCTGCATTTTTAATCAGATCAAAACATCCTCTAGATCTGAATCGTATCATGCCTCAGGTTCTGCTTTGTTCAGCTCCATGAGTTTTCAATGATGTTGCCTCATAACATCCAGATAGCCAAACTCATACAATTAGAGGGTGTAATGGCCCATGAGTTGTTGTATACATGCAAAGTGTCCATGCAATCATTTAATTTTAATCAGATTTGTTACTGTGTCCAAATAATGACATTTAAGTATGTTTCTTTGACACTCCTTTGTGAATTCCTCTGAGATGGAGAGTCAAATGTAAAGCAAACAGAGAGGAGACATCTATTCTGTTTTCTCTTTAAAAGGAAAAGCTTTGGTTGGAAAACCCAGAAATTCCAGTTCTGTGTTGAAGCTGCAAGTCCTTAGGCAGGGAGAGGATGGAGCTGCAATTATATGGATAAATTCGGGTTCTTGTACTAGGACTATGAAGTGAAGTGCTGGGAAACATAATGGCAGCACTTCCAAACTTTGAACTTCTTCAGTGGTGGTTTGAAAGACAGGAATAGCCTTTGACCCCTCTGCCTGGCCTCGGGCACAGCGCAGTATTTAAGTTAGTGACTCTTGCATCTGACCAGCAGCTTCTTCCATGGACAGGTCTATGAAATTCCCTTGAAAAGTATCAAATCGATGGAGAGGTTTCTGTATTCTTAGTGTTAATTATTTTCACTAGTTAGTAATGCACACTAATTTTCTTCAGTTTAAACAAGATGACTTTTTTTCTTCTGAGTTTAGTTTCTCTGAGTCTCACTTTTACCTTTGTTAAAAGGTAAGTAATAAATGAAGACCCCGATTACTGAGGTAAATTAACACTACTGAGCACAAAATCTCCCTTCTTGCCTGCTTCCAAACAGCCTTTGCGCAGTGAATTTAATCACCTTCCCCAGTTTTCAAAGTCCTGCTTAAATTTCTTTGGTTTGAAGTAAGACTACTTTGAAAATACTACCCACATCCTTCTGTACTCTTGGTAAACTGGATGTAAATGTCCCAAACGAGACATTGCCTGTGAAATGATGTAAATCCACAATCTCTGCAGCATTGTTCCCACAAGTGTGTGTCATATCAATAAAATATTATCTGAGTGCAGGAATGAAAAAATAAAAATTAAGGAGAAAAGGACTGGGAATCATCCAGAGCAGGTCATTTTGGTTGGGCTGAAATCAACAAGCTAGGCTTGATAAGACAGGCATTTGAAAGAATATTGATCTCATATCTTATTTTTCTTTTTAATTTAATTTTTGCATTTTTTTTAATACTTAACACTTAATAAGCTGCTCACATCTCACTTGCTGGTTAATGTGGATTCTGGCCTTGTATTTGTTGCTCCTTGAAAGTTGTAAAAATTTTCTGTAGCTACCACACTGATCTCAATTTTACATATGGCAGATAAGAACCATATGTACTCTTTCTCTCCACACTGGCTTTGGCTGTTGCTTAATGAAGGAAATCCAGGTGTTCATGGGTAAGACAAGTATGATTCCCACACTGCATTGTCATTTTGAAATTATTTCCTATGGGAAGTATATGTTGGTACTGTGGTTTCCCTAGCTGTACGTGCATGTGTAGTCTCAGCACAGTCATTTACCTTTTGTTAGCAACTCCGGATCCCCTCTGGGGGTAGTCTGAGTATCCTGAGTGACATATTTACACGCATTAAGTCTTGACTCTCAGATTTTTCCAGGCCAAACAGAGAAGATAAGAGGGGAAACAAAGGCACAGAGGTGAAAATAACTTTTCCAAGGTCATATTGTTGCCAACATCAGAGCCTGCCTGGACCCTAGGTCTCTCAGCCTCTCTCTGTTGAGTTATCCCCTGCACCAGAAAAACCTCTTCAGGGTGATTTAAAAGGGTGCAATTTTAACCAAGCTCAAGGCCTAGTGGTCTAATGAATCTTTTCACAACGACTGGCATGCACATAATTCATCTCGTTCTTCAGGCTTTTGTGACTAATACAAGAGCTGTTCACCCTAACCTGCCTGTATGATTCATCTGTGTTTTGTACAGCCTTTGTTACTCAAACTGTAATTCTCAAGTGCAAGAGGTAAAAAACAAAATTAAAGAGTGATATGTGACAGCAGATGGAGATTTAATAATGTGAAGAGTAAAGGTTGTTCCAGGATCGTGTTCCAAGTTGTGCCCGTGTTTAGAATGGTTAGACTTGGGCCAAAAATAGCAAAAAGATTGAAATTAGAACTCAGACCTGAACTTTTTTTTTTGGTGAGTTTCTTTCCAGTATCAGCCCCTATTAGAGTGGTATACTAGAACAGAAGGCAGATGGTTCATTAGCACAGTGAGTTAAACCTTATTTCATTTGCAAATTTGGTGTCTGCTTACAATAATAAGCTACAGGTGATCTGGGAACCAGGTAATCAAAAGGAAAGACTGTCTTACATATACACCTCTTTCTCTACCTCACTTCTGGTTGGGTATGAGAATACATCAATACAGTCTACGTTTCTCTGTCACCTTCTTCCCTCAGCCAAATATGTTTCCACTTTTGCTGTTTATTTAATGAGCTTGATAGGATGACCGAAAGTTAAAATAGATGACAAATCTGTTCTGCTTTAATGTTTTGGGGTTTTTTTGCTTATAGCCTGATTCAAATGGTATGGGCTCAGAGGGATTTAATAGCTGTTGCATGAAATGGACTGCTTCCTTTTGTTAAGGATGCGCCCATGGATAAGATTTTTTTTTTCATAATTATTACTAGTACCAAAGAGTGTCAGTTTGTTTCTGAATAAGCTGTTTCACTGGAGATGAGAGGCAAACTCTGATCAGGTTGCACACTAAGAGGTGTAGCATTTAAACACCTGATGACTTGTGTTATTATTAAGTACAAAGCTGGCCATTCCAAATAGCAGCATGCAGCTCAGTTTTGCTATCCTCCACCAGCTGCCCTTTCCGGTAATGATCCCACTACTGGAAGTCATCAGGAGGAATTTTATTTAGGACTCATGTTTTGATATAATTCAAGACTATTAAAAAAAAAAAAAAGCAAAATCCCAAAGGACAAGTACTGCTAAGTAGGTGGTTAACTGATTACAAAGCACAGATCTAAAGCAATACACAATTTCAGAGAAATTGCACAACGTAAGCCCTTGGGGGACAGGCTCGAGTAAAACGAAATGGAGTTTGCAAATTCATTGAAATTAGGTGAAGCATTCGAGAGCCATCATCATTTAAAGAAATTGATGAGTCCCTGTCTGTATGCACAAGGCCATAGCATTAATCATTCACGCAGACAGGAATGGACTGTAGTTTTCAAACAAGATTTGCTGAGGGGTGCTGGGTGGCCTGGAAGATCTGTTGTTATAGCTGGGATTGCAGATAGTTAGGAAAAGGTACACATACATAGCTCTCACAGCTCTCCCTACACCAAATTACTACAATGCATCTATCTCATTCCATGAGCAAGCCTGTTTCCAGCTGACATTGGCCAGCTCTTAATACTTTAGTCACCTCACCATCAAGTAGAGCCTTAAGAGGACTAGGGAAAATACCAAGATGTGGACATTCATAGCCTGTTACATTTCTTGCAATCTTGTGCTGATGAGGAGAGTGCTGCCTGGTACGGATGGAGTAGTAGGTAGGATGGAGAACAGAAGCACCATGGCCAATAGCCAATGATAGCCAGAGAGTGTAAGAACAGGAAACAAGTCAGTCCACCTGACATCTTCCTCAGCCAAGGCTGAAGTTCAGACAGTAGTCAGAACCCTGAGCAAGTCATGTCCCTCTTGTTTCTACCCATGCCTCAGTTTCCTGATCTACACAATGTACAACAGATATGCATATGTAGACCTGTCTTTTTGAGTTGTCATGAGACAGAGGAAAAGCAACATTTGTAAGATAAAATAAATACTCTTACTGTTGGATTAGAGGAAGTCTGGAGTAGTTGCTGTTTTCATAGCTTTCAGCTCCAGCGTGCTTTGGAGTTATTCAGCTTGTCTCCTTCCTCTTTCTCCATTATGGTCTGATGCTACCACCTTTTACTGCCTGAAGTAAATGCTGCCCTTGAAAAATGTATCATTGAGTGCCATGTAGAAAAACTCCACATGCAAGGTACTAGTAGTGAATAAAGATTTCAGGCTTAATTTAACACAGCTCAAGGTACCTGTTCCCATTTCTCAGCTCTAGGCTGCCTCAAGGTGCACATCTGCGTGTTTAAAACCAGAGTCCTTCAGATAATCCATTCACTGGTGCTCCTACATCCTGCCAACCTTCAGTGATTGCTACTCAAAAAAAGCTTGAAAATACCCCAGTAAGATACAGGAAATATACAGAAGAGATGTCACCTCTGTGTCTTTTGTTTCAGTCTCCCTATAAAACAAGGCCTGTGTGTGAGCTGAGTGCATGATGACTTACAGGGTTTAACTCAGCCATACTGAGTCATTGATGTACAGGTAACTGTTACTTCAGTTCTCTGCCTTATGGCTATTCAGGTTCCCACATGTCAGACACTAATCAGCAATAGGGATTTGGCTAGTTAGCAGAATCACCTGGGAAAAGTTGGGAGACCCTTAACAGCCTCCCTATTCCCATTACGAGAACCCTGCTTCTGATAGAGATAGTCCTCAATGAACTGGGCATTTCTTTTAGTTTTCTTTGTCTGTTTCCTTGCTCTGTTTTTGTTGTTTCATAGTGTTTATATTTTTTTGATTTTTTTTTCTCCCAGACCCAGCTGCATGTCTGTAAATTCGATCTCCAAAATGGAAGCTTGGCTGAGCTGGAAGCTGTCAGCAGTGGCAGTTGGTAGCTGGCTGCATCCACTTGCCAGGCAAGGGGAAGATGGGTCTCTGGGCATCAAGGCAGCATGAAAAGTTACTACATCTAAATACTTCAGCACATGATTTCTTTCCCATTACTTTGACTCAAATCTCCCTTAATCCTCAGCTGTGTTAATGCAGTTAGTAGGTTATGAGTGCCGCATGTGGATGCCACTGTATTTGATTCCTTCACACAATTGGTTGGTAAATAATTTATTACCAGTTTTGCCTGGAATGGGACCTGAAAATAGCCAGGCTGCTTATAGCTTCTGCTTTCTCCCTTCCTGTGTTTTTCACCTCTCGCAAACACCAGGGGGTTGTTTGTGCAAGCACAGCCAGGCAGAGACTGCCATTTTATATGTCACAGCTTCTTCCTGTCCTGTCTCATCAGAATCTCTCTTAATTTATTTTCTGGAAGAGAGGGGATGGGAGGAGTGGGTCAGGTTATAGAGCTGGAGCTTTAGACAACACAGTACCTGAACACTACTTGTGGTCTTGGAACAGTAGGAATTTGCCCAAAACTCTGCCAACAAACCCGGGCTTTCCTTTAAATCTAATGCTTTCAGGATAGTGATGTATTCATTCATTTTCCACTTCTTAAACTTAGTCTATGCTAGATAGGGTAAGGTCTGACAGAAAATGCAAATAACAAAGAATATGCAAGGAAACAAGAATTCCACTAGCAAGTCCTGGGCTTTGTTGGATGGATTAAATTTCAGGTGTTGTGATTTTTTTGGGGGCACACTTTTTCTAACAATGTCCCTTAACCCCTTCCATTTCTTTTGTTCCCTGTTCTCCCCAACTATCATCAGCTATTGGCTGTAGTAGTCCTGTTTTCCACCCTGCCTATTACTCCATCCATACCAGGCAGCACTCTCCTCATCAGCACAAGATTATCACTCACCAGTGATATAAAGTGTAACAGACTATGAATGTCCCCTGTTAGTCCTCTTAAGGCTCTACTTGGTGGTGAGTTATTTGGTGCATTTCCTTACCAAGATAAGGAAACGGTGGTGAGGTACTTGTGGCATTTTTCTTTTCCTAGCCATGTGGAATGCTTGTAATAACATCACAGGGGTTTTATGAGACTCATGGGACTAATACCCTTGAGTAATGTGTGGGTGACAGAAGAAACCATGACCAAAATTTACCGCTAAATGTCCCTCGAAAGAGAGGCTGATTCAAACAAACAGCACATAGAAGCTGATGCATGACAGAAGCATGGCATATTGGTTTGGTATATTCAATAGACTGGCATAGATTAAAGATGTCCCAGATTCTTGTTTTTCTGGTGATTATTAAGCATTACGTTATCAAAGCCCTTTATTTTCCCAAACAGGGTGTTCACATGCTTATTAAGGGTGGTCTCTGCTCTTCTCAATTTCTTAATCACCAAGGGAATTATTTACTAGGATACCTAGGATACTAGGTAATGCAGGCCTCGCAGGCCATTATAATAGTATAATCTTCTGAATAACCAAGCTCCAGTGGAAGTGAAAATTTCTTTTCAACACACTGTTCAACACACTAGATCAAGGCTATGATCACAAGTGATCGATTCAGAATCAGAAAATGTGATGAGTTGAAAGGACAGTCAAAGACCATCTAGTCCAACAGCCCTGCAGTGAGCAGGGACAATTTTTACTAGGTCATATTGGTCAGAGCTTCAACTAGCCTAGCCTTGAATATCTCCAGGGGTGGGTCCTCCACCACCTCCCTGGGCACCTTCCCCAAGTGCCTCAGCACCCTCATGGTGAAGAACGTCTTCCTAATGTCTTATCTGAACCTGTCCTGCTTTATTTTAAACCCATTTCACCTTGTCCGATTAATTCATGTCTGTGCAAGCAGTGGCTCCCTAACTTTCTTGTATGCCCCCTTCAGGCACTGTTAGATCACGATGAGATCTCCCCAGATCCTTCTGTTCTGCAGGTCAGGTGTTCAGGGTGGTAGACTTATGCATCAGCACTTGCATAGCCCTCAGATTGACCTGATGCATCTCACAAAAGCAGGCTTGGGACAATATTCCCCTCCTCAGACACAACCTGTCCTAGTTCACCTTGTTTTGGTTGGTCTGCCAGCTCATCCACCTGCCCTCTTGCCAATCAACCTAGCTGTTAGTGGAGCCCAGGACCAGGCTGTCCAACCTTATGCTAAATGGTTTTTTTTGAGTCTCTTTGAACTTCCTAACTGTTTGCAGGCTCCCACCTCCCCACACCAGCACCCAAACATAGCTTTCCAAATGCCTATTAAAGGACTCTGCATGGGCATACAAAGTTACAAGGGCTTTGTCTATGAGATGTCATTTATTAATATGAGGACTTAATTATATAGCACACCTGCAGAAAAAAGAAAGCTGCTTATGCCCTGCATGGCAACATTATTGTGTGTTGGGGCTTTCACTTGCTTTCATCCTTGTCCCTTTCCTGATGGCCATTTCTTTCACCCAAGCAGTCTGAGGTGTTTTTTCAGACACACTGCAGGAGAGGTCCTCTCAATGGTAAGAACCATTTCATAGAAGGGAACACAGAAGCATGAAAAAATTAAGGTCAAAAAACTCATACACAGGTGCTTAAATGCAGCAACCTTCTTCAGCATTTAAGAGCCGGAAGTGACCTGCTTGTCAGAGATGGTTCCACTGCGTGTTTGCAGATCCTTTTGGCTCCTACATGAGCAATGGTTGCTTAGCAACTTTGAGATGAAGGCCAACTATTTTGATGTCTGAATAAGGCATTTAATTTCAGGGACCCACATTTGAGAACACTGGCGTAGGAGAGTAGATGAAGGTCGCAGACAGAGAGATAGGTTACCGAGGAGCAGTACAGCCAGAACGAAGCCTGCTCTTCAACACCCATCCCAACCAGGAGCATCTACTTGTGCCCTCTCTAGAGATGTTTTGGATCTTTGGATTTAGTAATTGTCCTCCCTCTTCTGGCATGGCTAAAGTTGGCTCCTGGGAAAAGATTTTTTGTGGAGACGAGTCAGCTGCTGCCAAAGGTGGGTGTTTGAAATTGGCTGTTCATTCTGAGTGCCTGCAGACAAAGCAGGTTTCCCCATTGACATGGTGACATGGACAGCAGAGGAGCCCTTGGGCTGGTGGTGGGGCATGGAGTTACTCATTAGGAATCTCCAGCTTGGCTATCTTACTTCTCTTGAGGGTCGCTCCTTTTGTCTGGGGATAGTGATACTTCAACTGCCTTTGCCAAGACTTTTGAGAGACTTGCTTCCCTCCTACAAATGCTATGTGAGATCTAAATAGCGGTGTTATTTCTAGTGTGTTATCCTGATAGTGTGAGAGGCACAAACAAGATCCTCATTCGCTGATGGTGACTCACTGTGAGCCTTTGATCTTGGTTCGGAAGGACTTACTCTGATGTTTTTTGCTGCTCTGAGATAGATTATTGATTCTCTTTATCTGGTGTTCGTCTTACAAATCCAAGGTGATGAACATCCTGTTAGTTTCAGGAGCACTGGTGCTATTTTTCTACTGCTTCAAGGGACAGAGCATATGATCCAGGTACCCTCAAATGAGCAAAAAAACCAGATCATCTTGGTTCATATCAATTAAAATGCCAACCTCAGGAAAAGACTAAAAAGTAAGACTGGAAAAGCAGATCTTGTCTAGTGAGAGGGTTGGGAATTTTCCAGTAAACTATAGTTTGCTTAACTTAGATAGCTTTCTTTTGCTGCTAAGCTTACTAGGAAATGGCAGATCATTGAAAACTATGCTTTTTACCTATAAAAACCACCAAACACCAAGCAACAGAATCCAAAGAGAAATCTCAGGAGACTGTCAAAATGTTTTATGTTGACATTGCTGCCAAGAAACAATTCTGATCTTTCCAGATATAAAGGAATTAGTTATTTTAGAAATGTAACCTTAGTTCCAGGTAATTATTTAAGAAAACATTAAGCAACCTGGCATGCATGTGTATATATATGTATATATTTGCATATATATATATATCCCTACACTCAGATAGTATAGATATATAGGTAGTTAACAAGATACAAAAACATGGACTTGACTTTAACAAAATGGGGATTTCACCATTCTTCACAATCCATAGCACAAAAAGGTCTCTCCAGCAGCAGCTGCAACATCAACATTCCTTTCTTTGTCACTAACCCTCCAGCCAAAAAATTCTGGGCAAAAAATTTACTACCCCTCTTTACAAAGGTGCCTAGCTTGTCTGCCCACTCCCCACCCTCTCTCACTCCAACTTATGCCTGCCTTGTAATCCTTAAGTATAAAGAGGCCAGCTGAAGTTACCTAGTTAACTGTGAAATACCCACTTGCAAACAGGTGTAACAAAAGGGCCAGTCTGAAAGGAAGGCTCTGAGGAAAGGAGGAGAGAGGAAGGTGGGGGTGGGAAGAGAAGAAAGGAAAAAAACCCTCCACATGATTGAAGGCCTTATAAATGTAAATGGGTTGGTAGAAAGAGTTTAGCAGCCCTGGGTAGAAGATTGCACTTGGTGTTTCAAGGCCCTTATTTTCAAAATAGCAGCGCTGGAGCCCTTTCAAAGCTGGTCCCTGTGTTTGCTTTTTTAATCAGTGGATATCAGGTTGTCTCTCTTCCTTTTTTTTTTTTTATCCCTACACTCAGATGTGTCAGGCTTAAATGAAACCTCAGAGAGAGAGAAAATATAAGCAGTGCTTTGGACCATTGAAAGAGCTCATGCCTTGCTGCCTTTATTACTGCTTATTTAAGAATCTCCCCCTTCCTACTCCCCTTCCTCACCAAGCCCCATCTCTTGCTGTCCCTCAGCAAATCCCACCTTCCCTTTTGGATGATTTTTTATTTATCAATTTCCTCTACATTTTTCTATATATTTTATACCCAGTAAGTCAATCAGTTTCAAATTATTGGTCCCTGAGACAGATGTTTGGTGAGTCATTTAGCTGTGCGAAGTTCTTCAGACAGTTTGCTCTTCCACCTCCTGTTCATTTAAAGCATCTTTTGAGGCTGATTTTTCCTTTTCAAAATGTCTTTAACTGCTGAACGTTTTCTCCCACCGGGCAGTCTAATGATGTTGGACACAATATGTGTGAACATCTCTTTAGAGGCCATCTCCCCTAGGCTACATTCTTGCCTATAAAATCATTGTTTATTTAGTCCTTAGGCCTAGGAACCATCTGCAGTCCCCATGGCTCCTGTTGTTTTTAAAGTCCTATTAAGTTTCTGCACTTCTCCTCAGAGCATTATTTTATTTCTAAACAACCACAGACAACTTCCTGTCAACGCAGCTTCTGCCAGGCAAATTAGAGATGACAGTTTCATTCTTCCGAATATGGTGAGCTCTCATCTGATGTTATTTAATGTGAAAAACAACTGTTATGTGGGGAGTTATTTAAAAACAACGAGGAGAAAAAAAATAATAATAATAATTTAAAAAGAGAAGAGGTGCGAAGTTGGCCCAGAAATTTCTGGGTTAAGGTTCTCAAGCAGCGCTTGCCAGTCAGGAAAACATAAGAGATTGGAAGGGTCTATATAATGTTCATAACAAAAGAGAATCAATGAGTGTTGACTTGATGTCATTTCCAATCTTTCTTTTCCTGACAGGAGCTGCAAACATTTTTGTTTGGTTTTGGTAGGGTTTATTTTTTCTTTCCCTACTCCCTGTCTTTCCCCACTTCCTAATCCTCTCCTCTGCTGAGTAAGCATCCAGAGCCAGGGAGAGTGGCTGAGCCCTGTCCCCCAAGGGAGAGACCCTCCTGCTCAGCTGCTCCTGGCCTCAGCACCCAGGAACTACCAGCTGACATCAGGGAAGTTAAAATTGATCCACAGTTGAACAGCATCTCAGGAGCAGGATGTTCTTAACATCCTGAAGCATCTACCCCTTACAAAGCACTCTTCATTGAGCTCATGTCTATACATCTGTAAATATACATCAGCTAACACTATCCACTCTCCCTACTGGGAAAGCCCCCAGGCTTGTGGTATCCCCCAAACTGTGCCCAACTATTGCCTGTGGGAATGAGAGCTTGCCGAGGTTGGCACCCTGCTGTTCTGCACACTAGTAACAAAACAGTAGAGCTGGAAAAATACCTGAGGCAAACTTGGACAATAAGCCAACCATGGATTTCTGACCTTCTCTGGCTACTAGAACTACCCCTAGAAAGTTCTGGCTATGACTCCATGCTGGCTGAAAAAAGTGAAGGAAGTGAAAAATCTGTAAGAAAAAGAAGCAACCTGTATGACCTCTATGATCCAGATAACATCCTCCTGCACCAGTTTTGCCAGCTGAAGGCCAGCTGTGACAGTTGTGTGAGGGGGATGATTTTAGTTGTGTTCATAAAGACCTTCAAGTCGTGAAGGGATAGGATTGTAAATGAAAGTGATTAGAAGGGACTGATGTGTTTGGGGAGAAAACTACACCACAGAAATTCTGTGGCTCTTTAGTAGAGTACTTAGACATCAGGAAGAAGGGTTAAGATCACTTCCATAATCTCAACTCTATTGCCTTCTTAATGTGCTTCATAATAAGTTTGTCAACCAAACCCTTACTTGGTGGAAGTCTGTGACACTGCACTGAAGTTTAAAAAAGTGTGAAATTATGTTGCTTTATATTAGCAAAGAAATGCATTACTCTAGCAAGAAAAGAAGCTGACATCAATAGAGCTATGCTGATTGACACTAGACGAATGGCTGCCTTTTCCAGCAGTCACAGGTTGGCTTTTCAGAGAGTACAATATCACTTTGGGTGAGAGTTCCTGCAACCTTAGTTGTGCCATTGCCATATTTCCACGGCAAGCATGTTTGTTTCCTTGAATGCTCACACTGCTTTTGCTCTGTCAGAGCAGACCACACTATCCTTATCAACTTAGATGGTTTATCTTCTCCCCATGGCTTGTATTGTAATCATCTAGGCTCCTATCATCTCGCCTGAATTTGCTTTTGAAACAGCAGGGTAGCCTTACAAAGGTACAATTCAAGGGGATATGGCAATTTCATTACTATGAAGCTCATTTAGCTGCACACTTGGGTGGTCTATATACTCCAGTAAATTTTCACTGTTTATGCTGTGGCTGTGAATAATCTCTTGAGTGCCATTCTCTTCCAGATAAGTTTTCATTCCATCCTCAGCACCAGCCTAGTAGAGTGCCTTCCAGTCATGCATTAAGCAATATGACCAGTTCCTCCCCAGTGCAGACTCTTCTCTCATTTCCTGCTCACAGGGAGTAAACCTATGTACATGATCACTTTGATTCTGTTGGTTTTGTTTTTGAAGTCTGTCACAGTGGCTACAATTGAGTTGTGTAGTAGAAGGCAAGTTGAGGAAATTGTTAGTCTGTGAATGTTGTAGTTTCTGTGGGAGATGCTTCTACATAAACCTGAAGGAATCCCTGACTGTGCTGCAAGACTGTGGAGTTTCAGGGCTGACACTGTCATTCAGAGCCTCTTAAGCTAGCAAGAAGTATTTCATATGGATGTAGGTGAAGATGAAGAAATTTAGAGAGGCCTAAGGCTTGGGAAGGCAATAATGAGGCTCTACTCCAATGCTGCTCAGAAGAGCTGTGGATTTCTGGCCCAAGGTGATAGGCTCAAAAAAATTCATTTCACAGGAAAGGATAAAAGACTGGATGGGATTTTCAGAATAACTGTCTTCACTCCTTATTCCTCTACCCCAAAAGTGCACGAGCCCTTTGCAAATGCAAAGTGCTCACGGTAGTGTTGGTTTCACTCCCTGAGGTGTACCCACCCACATTCAGCCCTATCTGCAACAGACTCTTCAAGTGGCCTTGGTAAGTCTGTTAGGATAGGGTTCATCTAGTTTCACTTAGGTGTCAGTAAAGTTTATCTGTGACTGAGCTAGTGGCTCCTGGTTTCTCCCTTCAGAGCCAGCAGAGAGAAAGTTCCAGACAGCCATTCGTTTCCTCCTAAAAGTATGACAGGGCAGTTGACTTCTGGAGGAGCCAATTTCAGTCCACAGAACCATGGGACACCAGTTCTGACTTGATGATGAAGAGCTAGACCTCATCTGTGGCCCTTCTTTTGGGACCAACAACAGGGAGAGCAGGTTCGAGAGTCCTGCCTCACACAATAAAGTGGAGAATTCCTTTAGAGAGTGGGATTGCATTCCCATTCTGGGAAGGAGCTGTAGAGAGGAGTTATGGGTTTGTTCAAGAGAGATGAGGTGTGTTGTGGGGATGTGGTGAGTATGCTGTGATGAGAAGTAGTTGCATGAATTTATTTCACCACACTGCCAAATGATGGGTGAGTTCTCAAACTTCTCCAGATGTCAATCACACAATATCCAGTTTTTCCCTTTATGTAGGAAAGAATAGACAGAGAAAGCAGGGGGGAAATGGGGAGGGAAGGAAATCAGTTTGAGTCATTACAATTGAACCAAGATAGTACTTGGAACTCTCTGCAATTAAAATGGAAGGTCTTTTAGATGTAGGAAAGAAATCCTGGCTCATAGAGTCCATAGAGAATGCAGTATTCAGTAACAACCAAGGCAGGCATACATTATAAATACATCTGTAACTACTGGGATAGGTGTGAAAATGTAATTAACTGGAAACCTACGGAGTTTAAATGGACTTTTACTTGTTTCAGATTTTTTATTTTTCCTTCTTCTTTAGCCTACCCCCCTCCCATTCTAAAGTTAACTTTAGACTTGTGGGTCCTCTAACTCCCACTGGCACAGTGTAATTTAGCAAAGGTTGTTCCAGCCGAATTTGAAATTAATAATTTCAAATAGGCAAATCAATGATATTTAAAAGCTCCCTCCTGTGTGTTTGTACAATCTGCACAGGTATAAAAGCTAATCACATCATGCCGGGGAAGAACATTTGTTATCGGTTTTAAGTAGATCTTGGCAGTTTGGGGGGATCAAACACCATGTTTCTTTCCAAAGTGTGCATGTGGCCCTGTAATTTAATATTTCTCATTAACTTAGTGCTCAGAAAAGGTGTCAGAGTCGACAAGGAGGAACCAGCCAACCCCCAGTAAGAGACCATCCATTTTGTATCATTCTGAGATTTGCAAATAGAAGGAAGAGGACATAGAAGAGATCATGCAGGATCAGAAGCAGACATTTAAAAATAAGATCTCTGAGGGTATTATTGCTCAGCTGGACAATGGAGATCTATGTTTGGCTTGGCTGGCAGCTGTCTAGGAGTTTGCCAAAACACAGACTTTCTTCAAATATCTCTGCAAATAGACATTAGATCATCTCCAGCAGTTCTTTTTGTCCTTTGACTTATCGTAGCACTTTCAAATATCACATACCTTATAAAAAACATCAAAAAAAATAGTGGACTCTACATATTTCATATAAAAGTTTCTTCCTAACACCACTGATTTATTTTTAGCATTCTCTTGCAACTAAGTTCTTGTAAAACCGCTATCTATATTTCTTCCATTTTATATAATTTTGAATGGTACTTTTCTGTCTGCAATTCTATCTCCTCTCTAATTCTTTTAAGACCCTCAGCTGCAATAATTTCTTGCAGCAAGGAGTTCCATAGGTCAGATCCGCAGGAGGCAAAATATAGTCTATTTCTATGCCAACTTCAATGTATAATTTATTTTCTGTATTAGTATTTTGCCTATGTTTTTACATTAAAAAGATCCCATTCAAACCAGCGCTGTCTCATATGGAGAAGAAAAGCCAGCTGGCTGTGCTGAAATACTCTTTCAAAAAGTTCCAAGAAGGAGGAAGACTCTCACATTTGTATTCTCCTTGCAACATCTCTTAATAATTTAATTCCCATTAGAAGTGCCTGTGTTGTAGGGGGGGAAAGATTTATAGAGAGATTTCACTCCAGGTTGGGTTTTTGTCTTTCTGTGTTTTCTTGGCATTTATCATGCATGTTTTAATTTGGATCTGAGTCTTGCTACCATCTGGTCATTATTGCAAAGAAATATTCATTTTCTCTGAGTGACATGGGCTTCATTCATCATGGAACTAGCTGATTGCCCTCAGTTGTTTTTTTTTTCCCCATTACTTGGAATGAAGTCTGAAGATACTTAGCATCAGACACAGCAGCAGTCAATAAAGTTTGCAAAGTTAATGGCAGCTGGTAACTGGGCACAGGGAAAATTAAGAGACTTTTTTAGGCCCTGATATTTCCACACTTTTCTACATCATGCATGGGAAGTGAGCTAATGACTCCATTTCCCCTTTGACTATCCAGCTGTGAAGTTCTGTCACCACCACAGTGAAATTTGGAGGTTTTTGCTCTCACCTAAAAACAACAAAGACAAAAGGGAGACAATTTGCCCTAGAGTAACATTGTGACAGCTAGTCTTTGTTTCTCTGGCAAAGGGAATGGGCTTCCAACCAAGACAGCCCCAGATGCAGTGGGGATTCTACATGGAGAGGTCTGGAGAACATGTTTTGTGGGGAAATTAGGCACACTCACATTTATCTTTCTACCATGCAAGAGCCCAGATGCCTGCTATTAATTTCAGTGAGCACAGGGCAGTGGGGAGCAAAAAGAGGGATTTTTGACTTATTTTAATATTATTTAGTTCATTAATTGATCCAGAATTTCATCTGCACCCCCTTTGCAAACAAATAGTTTGTGAACTTTCTTTCTCTTGTCTGGTACTTTGGACTGTCTTGCTTTGTATTTCCCTAGACTAATCTGTCTTTGATCCCCTTTGTTTGCAAACAATCCTTTGCATCCCTTAATGCAAAGCAGGAGGCTATGGGGCAGCTGGGGGCATGGGGAATGTAAGGACAGTGTCCTTCAGTATCTACATGCTGTGAGAGCTGCATGACAGTCAGAGGCTTGGACTAGCATTTACAGGACCAACACCTCTGAGCATCAGATTTGTGTACCTCTCCAAATGGTGTAAGGATAAAAAGGGCTGGCCAGGGGCAGTTGGCAAATTTGGATCAGTCAGGAACAGAGACAGATGGCAATGTGCAATTGATTGGAAGACAAGTTGGTCCATGAGATTAGCTGGGATTAGATGGGAATTGTAAAATGGGACTGGTTAGAAATGTAAGTCTGTGTGGTCACTTGTAAAGAGCTGAAAATTAGACCACTATTCTAGCTCAAGTGGCAGTCTTGGACCTACCTACCTTTCCTGACAGTGCAGAACTGTGCAGATCTGTAGAAAGCAAAGCTATCTCTCACAAATCTGGCCAATGATCTCACTATGATCTATGGATTTGATCCTATTGGTTGGGATAGCAATCTCTGTTGTTTAGTGTTCAGCAACAGTTTCCACTGTGCCCAAGGAAATATGTTTAACAGTTTTTGGACACACAGTACGTTGTGTTGTCCCATGTCTAGGATGGTTTCAAATGGAGTAGCAAACAACTGGAGAAGATGCTGGAACAGCTTGCTTCAATTTGGAGCATCTGTGCCAGTGAGATTTTGGGGTTATGAATACCCAGTGTTCCTCTTGCCTAGCAAGGTTTAGAGAGAAAGAGAGAGAGAAAGAACATCTGCGTATTTGCTGGAGGGCAAAACTAAGCCCCACATTGGGTAGAGCAGGCTCAAAATGTTGAAATGAGTAGAAGAATTTATTCTGTATCTAAACTAATTTTCATTTTTCCTATTAGGTAGCCTGTTTAGAGACTTTGCTTCTGCTCAGTCATTCAAAGTTGGTTATACTCCATCACTTACAGTGGAATCAGCTGAGATATAATCTAACACAGGCAGGAGACAAAAATCTACTACTTATTTATTTATTTCATGTCTAGGAAGAGCAACAGGATTATCCAGTGGTAGAGGAGGATGGTAGGATAGAGATAGGGGTGAGAGGCGCAATAAAAATAGAAGGCAGTCCAGATGTTGACTTCACACTAAAATACTGCCTTTCCTCTCTACTGATAGCAGTGAATGTTATTTTGCTTCTTTGGAATTCATTTTCTGAAAGTGTCTGCATGAGGAACATCTGCTCCCTCAAATCCAGACCTACAATTTGAATAAATTATCAATATCTGGCAGCAGCCCATTATTAATGGCTAGAGTTTTATAAGATTCTCCAGGATAATAGCAGAGCTAGTGGCTGGCATTTCTCCCAAAGTGACTGGTATTTGTCCCATTTTATTCTGTTCTCTTTTCTTTACTGTTTTTCTCTATGTATTTGAGCATTATTGGTT
This sequence comes from Turnix velox, assembly GCA_013400935.1. NCBI lineage: Eukaryota > Metazoa > Chordata > Aves > Charadriiformes > Turnicidae > Turnix > Turnix velox. The sequence continues at coordinate 188,657 of VZTY01029216.1, forward strand.
GATTTTTACCATGGTTCTCAGCTAAAAAAAAAAAAAAAGTGTGAGAGAAAAAAGCCATTAGTATCCTATAAATCAAAAAGAAAAATGACATCTTCAAACATAAAAGACTCCCCTGAGTGTTTTGCTATTATTACCTGTACAAGGTTGCACATGTGGCTTCAGAAACATCTTCTTCCATCAGGAATCATCAGGTAGTAAGATTTCTCACTTCCATGCTAAAGACAAGTTTTATTAACTTCCTCTTCAGCATATACCCTGGTAATTAATGATGCAGTGCACCTTTGAGGTGTCCTAATGTAGGCCGTTTATCAAAAACTGCAACTGCGTGGAAAGAGGGCTACGTTCTTTCAATATGATAAATCCAAGCACGCACTGGGATGTTCTACATCTCTCTTTTAAGTGCAGCCGCTCCCTCTAATTGCAGGGTTTGACTTTCATTGCAAGTTCTGACAAATCACCGTCTGGTGTAGAGAGGCCCTCCCATGCACATGCGGATGGCCATGCACCAAGAATAAAGCTGCTCACTTCCCACATTCAGCAGAGCACATGCCTAAACTTGCCACGAGATTCTGCAGCCTAATTTTTGGTCCCATGCTTGGGAGCTTGTGACAAAAGCCATTTCTCCTTGAGCTTTCTATGTTAACGGGGGAGAAGCACTAGCAGTGTGGTATCTGCCTGGGTTTTATGCCCTGTGTTGTCCCCTCAAACTAGCTTCTGCTATTTCACTCTGTTTATTCCCCAGAGTTTGGCACTGGGAGGTGCCTGTTATGATCTTTAACACAGATTCAGGACCTGTGCCCCTGAAGTCATCATTATGTGACTGGGCTTTTGGCATCTTTAAAACCCCTCTTTCAGGCTTTTTGCAAAGAGGTGGGAGGTGTCTGCATTTGAGCTACAGATATGGCCAGATGATTGAAAAAAGGCAGTAAAGCAGATTTCAAGGTGCTTTGGATTGGACCTTGACGTAAAAGTTCCATTGTCCCATAGGGAAAAAAAAATAAAAGAAAATAATATGATCATGTCAGCAAATATAGTTGCTGAACAAGAAACCTCCAGCCAAGTCTGCAGGGTGCCCTTTGTCACTGCAGTGATGTGCTTAGAAATGCTAGTGCTGATCTTAACAAGAGGAAAGGTAAATTTCACAGTAGGTTTCCTTACATGTAGGCTCTGCCTACAAACCTGGGCTAGGCAATACCTTGTGTCCACTGGTTCCCACTGAGGACAAAGATTTGCGTAGGTCCTGGAGGAGTAGACACACTGATGAGATTGGCAACATATGCTCAGTGCCCTCTGAGTAGCCAAAGGGCCAGGGAGTTGTCAGGAAACAGGGACAGTCTTTGAAAGGGGTGTCGCTAGAACAGGGTTTGCACAGCATCTCTCTCTGCATGTCAGTGCAGAACTTTGGGGTGAATACTGGGTTGTTACATCCCCATGTTTTCAAAATAAATACTCTGTAACATACCTGTGTACAGTGTCCTAAGGCAGCCCAGTCCTTAGGATAGGTCAACTGTTTGTCACCCAAAAATGGTCTGCTCTGGGTAGATTCATTGCTCTTCAAACTGTGTCAGACCTAAACGCATGAGCTCCCATGCTGCCTCTGTAAAAAACTCCATCTCATGCAGGGTAGTGAAGATGAATTAGTTAATTATGTAAAGTGATTTGGAGATGAAAAGAGACATCTGAGTGCCAAGTATTACTATTAATAACAAAACATATACCACCTACCAGGTATTATTTCTTCTTTTTTTCCCCTAAATGATACATTTCTAAATTCAGGTAATACCAGCACAAGTCAATAGGAAAGTCTAAGAACTTCCAGAATTGAACACATAATTGGTTAGAAGAAATCCAAAATTTCAGAAGAATCCATTTTCTCCATGTCTGCCTGTATTTTACCACCTGTATAGCATAGTGTCCCAGTACCAGTATAAAATAAAAACAGACAGCAAATCTTCCATTTAAATCTACCTTCCCTTCTTCTGGTCTCTTGTGCAGACACCTGAAGCATCTCTGCTCAAAGTCAAAGAAGGCATTTCTGTAAGGTTAACCATATGCTTGAATCCTCTTCATCAAATAACTTACATACTTAAATTAAAATATGTGCTGGGCTTGAGAAAGCTGGTTGCCAAATTCTTAGTGGAGCCTCAGTTTTACAGAAAGCCAGGAAGGAGTGAGAGAGGAGAAATTTTCTCAGAAAATTCAAGTTCGCATGAAATGCTGGATTATGAAATGAGAGTAAAAGACTGCAAAGTAGGAACTTTTGTACACTACTAAGCGAGATATAAACTACATTTCAGAACTGTGCTGATATTTAAATCTATTTTGAGTGTTATTGCTGGGTCTGTTCAAAGCTGGACCTCAGTAGCAAAATCATCTGGTCCTTATTGATTTTGTTCTATTACTACATTTCAATAGAAACTCTATGAAAGTGTTCTGTGAGACAACTGATAAATTACAAACTCTGCTGTAGCAACATATCTTATTAAAAATGTGTGTGGTTAACCCAGTCATATATGACAATCAAGGCAAATGTGATTAAGCAAATCTAAACAATACCCTATATTTCTTTTAGGGGAGAGGAGTTTGCTTTAAAGGCACCACACAGCAAGGCAAGAGTAATATATTTTGAGAATGAAGCAATTTGCTGAATACACATCTTTGTCCTCTTCTCTTTCCCACTCCCCTTTTTCCTCTCTTTCCTTCACAAAATTTGAAAGCATTCATGTAAAATGGCTCTTAGGAATATCACACAGAGTTTTATTTATGGTAAATTTATTATAATAAGGATGTTCTCTGTCATTGTCTGAGAGATTTATTTATTGTTTCACACTTTTGAAACTGCTGATATTGATTGTTTCAAGAGGTTGCCTTAAAGGAAGAGGGGGAGAAAAATAACAACAAATACCCTCACAAATGAAAAGAAATGGCCATGTTGCTATCAATTATTTCATAATGAGATATGAGGGGAGAATTTTAAACATTATCTCTAGCATTACAGTTGAACAAACAATATATTTACTGGAAATTATACTCCAGTGATGAATGGCTTGTTTTAAAATGGAGGCTTCTCTAATGGGGGCCTTTCTGAGCAGCAGTGACACAGTCCAACTCACAATTGTTATAGCATTTTAATCAAAACTGAATTCCGTATTTCTGCCAGAGTCTGAGAAGAGTGAATCCTATTTGCAAATATCTCTATCCTGATGATCCCCAAACAATAACAAATTCCAAGCTGTCCAAAAACATTCTAGCAACAATGCCATTTGCTAGTAATTCATTCTTTTCCTCCTGCTAAACCCCCTTCATTTGCTTTCTTTTTCAGTGTCCAGGTACATTTTCAATTGCAAGGATTTAATAAAAGGAATGTAACACCAGCTTTTCCCACTACCACCAAATGAGTGCAACCTCCCCACATACACACACCTCATCTTATGTAGAATAGGGAATTGGTTATTAGTCACTGCAGTTTCTAGCTATGACAGACAGTAATTTACCATTTTATTGTGATTCAGTGCCTTGGACAGAGGCACACATTGCCTGTCATGCTGTGTTCATCACCGACTGTAGAGACAAGCATTGCTTGTCAAATAGTAGAGCCCTTATAATGAGGACACCTAGGTGTAACATGAAAGATTCACAGGCAAAAGGACTTCTTATGGAGGGCTTAAAACCTCTGAAGCAGTGTGAGCTAGTTAGATAATACACAAACTTTAGTAGCAATGCAGACAGAAATTTCCACCTTACATCTATTAGGCATACCAAAAACGTTAACAACAGAAAGACATGTATACCTTAGTGCAAAGTAGGCAGAGCAATTTATTTGCATTATCTTACTACCCCAAGGAAGAGATGAAGGAGAAGTAGGAGGGGTGTGGTGCGTGGATGATACGCACAACTACACCCCACACCCCAAAACAGGTGCATGCGAGGGAAAGCCAAAAAGACTTCTACCTTTCAGTGTAGCTGTTGGATGGTCACTAATGAGATTTATGTTGATTTTCATTTGTCTTCATTTCTAGCAAGCTTAGCTCTGCATGGTATTCTTTCATGAAGGGGAAGGTGAGTTGGGCCAGCAGGTTACAACACAACCGTTGTTCCATAAGCAGCTGTCAGGGGGCAGAAAACTGACACATGAGATTGGATTAAACCTCCATCAAACCTAATTGGAAATAATGGACTGGATCCTCAGCTGGAGTAAAATGGACACAAAACCAGTGTGTTTTCCAGGGAAGCTGTCCTCTTTTACTTCCTACAGGGAGCTGGTCAATCCATAATGCAGCGTGATCACCTGCCTGTTGCTGCCTGTGAAACCCCCAGCATTTGAGTTAGTCTTCTGGTGCTGCATACCTTTGGGGTGTGAGTGTTCTGGTGGGCACTGAGGAAAGGATCTGGAAAAATTAGGAGGGAAGGTTTGCAGAGCATGTAGGCAATACTCCCTCTCATCTGCCAGATGCCATTTGAGGCTGGTGCTTTGCTCAGGGGCACTTGCTGCTATGGTGATAGGAAGGAATTGAGACTTCATGAGGAGCCTGAGAAATTGAGCATAAAGCCACAGTTATGCTTCACATACTTGGTGGGTGCCCAAAGCAACTTCTGAAGTGCAGCATGGACTTCCTAGGCTGGGACGTCCATGGGTACTGTTCCCTCTCAGTTTTCATCTCTCTCCTCCCATCCAGCCTAAGTGGGCTTTGTTCCTGTGAGATTCCAAAGTATCCTCTGAGTGTACTTCCAAGAGTGGGTGGGCTCATATGTGCATAGATGGTCCCTGGGTGTAGACCATACACTTGCCTTGTGGAAGACAATAAAATGAGACGTCCATAAACCACCTTTTCCCACTGGAGTTTCCTTGTGTTAGCCTGCATCTGGAAACTGTGAATAAATACATGCCAGTTTTTCATAGGCCAAAGGGTTAGCTACCTTCCTTGACATTTCTTCCCTGGGATGCCCCACATCACAGCAGGGACACACTATGGCAGCAGAGAACTCCTGTGGAAGATGGAAATTTCCACTCCTCTGCTCCAGGTCTTCTGCCTTCCCTCTTCCTTGGGTAGGGATGTTGAAGGAACTAAGATGCATGCAAAATCTATTGAATGGAAGCTGTAGCATGTGCTTTTATACTTTCTTATTCCCCTGTAATGTGAGCCCGCATAAGTTCATTTGTGCATTGTAATATTCACATTTTTCAGTCTTATATGCTGTGTTGCAGAATTCTGCCTCCATACACAGTTCAGCTTCTCATTTGCAGGCAAGGTTATGTTTTCCTTTAAGGATAGTTAAGAAACACAGCCAATTTTAGTACCAATACAAATTTAGGAAAGTGCATGTTCTGATAAAGGCAGTTTAAATGTATTCAGAAGCTGAGGATTACTTGAACTTTTATATTGCCAGTATCAGATACACATTTGAATATTAGTGAAACTAAACTGATTGAATTACTTTAGGGGAGGGTGAGACACAAATGCAACATTTTATTTAGTCTTATTACATTTTCATTTACCTTAAGGGAAATTGTTACTGCTTGAAGACAGCATATTAAAAATGCCCAGGTATATTTTTGCAAAATTTAGTTTTATCGCTAGATGCATATGTTACATGCTGACATTCATTTGCTAATCCTCTTTCCCATCTTTTGTCATGCCTCTCCTAAAAAAGCAAACAATATGTGAAATTGAAAAATGGTGCTCACTGAGGGGTTTAAAGACATTTGAAATTTAGAATATATTTTAAAGGTCAGTTTCAGCAGTAATTATGTTATAATGGTGAAGCTTTTAGAGAATGTGAAACACAAGATTAATATGTTGCCAGACAGAAAGTAGCAGAAGACTCTATCTTTTGTGTGTGTGTGTCTGTGTGTCTGTGTGTATGAGTGAGCACATGTGTGAATGTACATATTGCATGTGCTGAAACTTGCAGAAGGTCAGCAATATGTCAGAACAAATTCCATGAATCTAAAGAACACCAGCACTCTTTGCACATGTATAAAAGCTCCCTGACTATCATGGACAGTTGCACTGGATATAGGTTAGTGATTTAGTTTTGGAAAGGGATTTCTAATTGCAAATTTGCAGTTTCAGTTAATAACAACAGCAGTATCAGCTGATCATTGATGGAAGTGAGTCCAGTTTGAAAAATGCTGCATGGTCTGAGAATAATCCCTGTTAAACAATTCATTCATATTTACTTAAACAAGATACGGTTAGTTTTTCCTTGTATTTTTGGGGGAACTAGAGATTGACGTAAATTAAATACTCTGATTTACAATGGATATCCATGTAAAAGAAGAAATGCATATAATTCTGTCTAATTCTTGAATAAGGGATTTAGACACATGGTTATCTGTGTAATTTTATAGTTTGTCAGATTAGTTGCTGTTTCTTTGTGCATTCCTTGTTGCCTGATAACTTCATGTGCCTCAGTTTACTCAGTCGATAGGATGAAAACCCCAGATCGTGCCACTGTCAAATATGATATGAGTTTTGAGTTCCTCTAGACTGAGTTCTGTAAGAAGTTTCAGATTCTGTGATGGAAATCATGACAGAAAGCATGGTAAGAACTTGCTCAAAGTAGCCAACAAACTTTCTTACAAAAAAGCACACTGTTGGAGGCAATCCTAGCACTCTGTGAATAGCATTATTCTGAAAGCAGTCTAGGTTTTTTTAGTGGGGCCTGGTGCAGATGGGTACTTTCATCCCATCAAAGTTTCTCAGTCCTCTGGCTTCTTTTTGGAAATCCAAGTCTGAAGCATATTTCTAAGATGGAAACAGCCACAGGGATGGATCAGAGTCTCAGCACAGAGGGGAGTGTTAGTACTGTCTAGCTGCAGCTATCTGAAGCAAATCCTGCAAAAATCTGGAGGCCCCTGCCTGTCTCTCTTCATTATATAAGGGTGGGATTCATCTCCTTTATATTTAGCATTTGGAAGTCAGGGTAAGAAGTGTAAGCTGATTTTCTTTTAGGGCCCTAGGGAAAAATGGGCATGCAAAGAGATCCCCCAACTGATCCCAAGCAGGTATCCAGACTGTTGTTGTTCCCCCCAACTATACAGAGTAGGCATCTAACTTTTTGACTTAAACCTCAGATGAACATCATCTTTATGCTACTGACTCCAGATGCTCCCATGGGCTTTTAAGCTAGGTACCTAAAGACTCCAAGAATTTGGTAAGAACCCATCCCTCTAGCAAAGGTCCGAGCCCCTGTATGAGAGGAGAGCCCCTGTAACATAGGCTGTGAATGCTTTGCAACCTGCAAGGCACCTGGCCACAGCAGCAAGGCAAAGTAAAACAATGAACCAAAACATTATATATAGACATGTCCAAAAGCACATCATAAATGGTATATTTAAGCCATAAAATACACATCTGCAACTAAAATTATTCATAATAGAGATGTGAGAAAGTAGGCTATTAGTGAAGTCAGCTTATTTCATTTTAGAAGTACTGGATAAATACTTATTACACTGTGTAGGAACATCTTAAACAGTTGCTGGCTTAGAAAAGTTTCTTTCCAAAATGTCTGTGTAACATTAATGAATGTGCTACAGAGTATAGTTTGTCTTGACTCCTCTCTGACATATTTCCCATATAAACAAGGAGAAAAATCCTTACTTGCATCCTAATGAAATAATAATTCACAATGTTAAAGAGAGCTCCATAAAATCTACGTCTTAATCTATGTCCTTTGGGGCTGGATTTCTTAACAGAGTGCAAAGTACAGCTGAAAGACTGAAAGTCACAGGTCGCTTTCTTGTAGGGTAACACCTACACCTCACTTTCATGCTTTGAAACCCCTGGTTTGTTGCATGGAGTTTCTCTCCATGCAGGCTCATGCAGGGCTCACACAAAATAACAAACCTGTTAACCATGAGTGTGGTCAGACACTGTCTGCTGGCCCTGGTTCTACAGAAAGATCCTTTACTCTGTTTTATTCAGACGCTCAGACTAACTAGATTCCTGCCTTTAGGAAGAAAGATCATGTTTTCAGCACTAAAAATCTGTATCTCTGCAAGGAATTTTATCTGTTCCCTCTTCAGCTGTGATCTTGAGCCTGGGTAAACAAGAGCTGGTTACTCAGAGACAATTTAATTGTTCCCTTCTTATACTTATTCAAGGATCACTCAGATGGACCAGCCAAGAAGTGACAAGGGGGAAGAAAGAGGAAGAGATAAGAATGGTTATTGTAATCTGTTAGGTTTGTAGTTTGGATCCCATTTTATGAGGCTATGAACATTCTACAACCAGCAAAAATTAATGTGACAGATCACTTCCTAATTCTATTGTTATCATATTTTATTTTTGTTTTAATTTCCTCTTCTTTTGATCTCTCTTTATGATTTTTTTTGAGGTGATCATGCACACCTCTTGTTTCTTCTTTGTCCTCATTGTCAGGCATTATGAACTCTTCACTCAGTAGATTGAAGGGCAAAAAAATCAGGAGAAATCAATTCCCTCCATTCTGCACAAGTATGGAATCTGCCCCCTGCAACTTCTTCAGGACCTCTTAGTGGCTGTTGTCTGTTTAATAAACATAACGGTAAAACAGCCTCTCCTTATCTTCTCCTTTCAGATTACCCTGTGTTGTGCAGTAAAGGTTGGGAGCCATAAGGTGTACCAAAAGCTGGGTCATATGTTTTGCTCCAATGTTTCTACTATTTCTCCTTTGTCTATAAAGAGCAAATGGTAAATCATCTTCCTGAGAGTCAATGAGGCATTTCTGCAGCAAGTAAAAAAGTTTCAACAATGTGGCTTACTATCTCAGTCAGCCAAAATTCACCTTCCCTATCACCTGCCTAGGAGTCTTCATCTTTCTTTCTTTATTCAGATTACTTTTTTTTGGTAGTTTTCCATCTCTTTATAAGCCTTCCTGTAATTGTACTTCTTCAGTTTCAGATCCACACCTCTTTTCAGCTCTCCAATTATAATATTTTGAACTTTAGCATTAAATCCAGGGTACCTGTCTAGTATCTTTCCAATGTAGACTTCTAAGCTCTTTGCAGACAGTAATTAACTGAAGCTGACAACAATCCTGAAAGTTTAGGTTAGTGGAGGCACAGAGTGCCTGAGTGGTCACATATTTAATTAGTGGCAGAGCTAGAAATAGAGCCTGGGAGCCCTGACTCTTCGTTCCTTGATTTGACCATCTGATGTTGTCTCACACACACAAAGGACAGGAACATATGGATCAGACTATCCGTCTCCCCATCTATCCTCATCTCATTGTAATTATCCACCCATAGTTAATCTACCTCATTAATGCCAGATACCCCCCCCAACCTTTTCCAATCAATATTCAGTGATGCTCTTATTACTCTATGATTCTTTCTTCTGGTCCTGTCCTTTCCTCTGAGATATACATCCCTGCCTGCTGTAACATGGTGGAAAACAGGAGTGGGTTATAAATGGCTGCTAAAGGCTCAGCTTCACCTGCCACAGTGGGTCCAGTTAAGTAGCTCAGCACTTTATCTTTCCTCCATTTGAAATTATTCATCAGCAACGACATATTTTCCTGGGAGGTGGCATATTGAGCATTGCAGGGCTCCTTGCTTGTGGCAAGGTTTACATGTACATCTGAGCTGATTTTCCCTTCAATATGTGCCCAAAGTTTATACTGTCCCTTAATCACTGCCAAGCACACTCCTTTCTCATACATCCTGACAAGCTTACACATATATCTTACTTCATCTAGTGATGTAGGTATAGTGATCTACCATGTGAGAGGGAACATGAAATCCCTTCCATATCTATCTCATGCATTTGCATGGCTACTGATGTGTTGCTTTCTAGTTAAGCTCTTGGATTACCATTTGTGTTCTTGGGTTGGGTTGAGGGACTAATGGAGGGGTGGGAAGATGTAGCTGGAGTAATGGCAAAAGCATAGGTCAGAGCTGCATAGTAAGTTGTTGCTTCATAAAATTTCCCCTTAACAGTATGACCAACCTTCATCAGCCCCAAGCAGGTATCTGAGTAAAACTGGAACCAACAAATGCTCACAATTACTGCATCCACTTGTCTCTGTCCCTGCACTGTTTCTAGTGTTCATCATCCCTCCCTGTGCTGCCATCTCTCTGACTAATTAACAAGTGAGTCATCTTCTCCCATGGCCTCAAAATGCATTCAAACTGTCAGTGGGGCACTTATTTATTTATTTTGTTGTGGTTAAAGGCCTACTCTTCTAAACAATGAAAGGATAAATAAAATCAACTCAGACAAGGTTATTTCACATTCCTAATTTCCAACACCTTTTTTTCTGCTAAAGCTCCACATTGCTTGTTCCTGTTCTCCCCCCTTCCATCTCCCACCCGCTAACAAAAAACAAAATACATTTTCGAATCAAGATAAAGCCATCAAAGAACTAACTAAACATGATTAGAAAGGACCTCTCCTTAATGGGAAAAAAATCATGATTTAGACCTGGCTGCTTTCCAAATATCCCTGTGCAATCAACCAAAGAAACACATTTTAGAAAACAGAATTGTAAAAGTAACTTTGAAGAATCGGTTGCCTTGGAAACAGATCTGTAAATACTTAACTGCAAACATTAAGTGACACAGTGATATTCCAGAGCCCAGGATGCCTTAAAAGGATGGCAAATTTCACCCAGCTCTTTAAATAATCAACTCTGCTCTGCTTTGATTTTTCTTCTTTTTTTCCCTCCTTTCCTTTCTTTTTTTTCACACTACTCAGTGCAATCGCATCCCTGTTCTCAGGCATGTGTGATAATAGAAATGCCAGAACTATTTTATAAAAGAGGCTCCTGATCTTTTATAACATGGAGGCAGAGAAGAAGGAGGGGGCACCAAATACAGAGTCAGAGCAACCTGTGGAGTCTGAAAATATAACCCAGAGTCATTCTGTTTCCCTCTAACTGCAGGATCAGAAGAAAGCGTGATTGATTGTGTCTTTTCACTGTGAGAAAAAAGCTGCAAACGACCAGCAGTTTCTTGTCATCTGTCAGGGAAGAATCAGATGCAAGGAAATAAAAGGGTTATGGGCAATTTTAATTTAAACACAGTGGGTGCGCTTACATTGTGCCCCAGCCTTCACTCTTTGCTCAGATTTAACTCATTCTTAGGTTTACCAGTACATCTCAGGACCCAACTCATGTCACCCTCAGCGGAGTAAGAGTATCCTGCCTCTGTGGGGAGTCAGGGTCCCTCTCCATGGCTTGCAGCATCCATACCCCATTTGCTTCAGTGGTTCAGCCAAGACAGTGACTTCATCTGAAAGCCTCCAATGTTTGAGGGGCAAAACCTCTCTTCCCATGCTAAGATCAGAAGTCAACAGCACTGTTGCTTTCTCCTGGAAGAACAGTGAGGGGTAGCTTTTGATAGAGCTTTACCCAGCTGCAGGCACTGATTACAGAAGACTTTTGCAAGCGTGCTTTTCTGAGATTGTGTATGTGTTGAATTTTCAGATGTACATCAAAAGGTCTACATGTTCCACTCAGCCTAAAGGGAGGTGAGATGTGTCATCAATATCATAGCATGAAGGATAACTTAAGAGATAGACATGACACAGTGCATGAGAGCACTGTAGTTAAAAATCTAGCCCTTTAAGATTCCTCTTAATATCTTTATGTGTCTGTTTGAAGTTTTAGCAATCTAAGTTTTACTGCAGTTTCAAACCTAACATGGACAGAAGCTGACTGCAGGTTAATTTAACTTATAGAAATCTTTTAGGCAATGTGAGTCCTCCTCATCTTCTGACAGATGATGCACAGAGCCTATGAGCATCCCTACACTGCTAAAATAGCATATGGCTTTTCCAGAGTAAGGGGTTAGGAGGGAGGAGAGGATTTTTTCCCACTACAACACTGCTGATGGCAAGCACTTGGATTTGAACCAGAGATCCTCACAGCTGAGCAACAGCCTGTGAGTATCTGCAAACACGAGTTTATCTGTTGCTTTAAGAAGACCTTTAATAACCTGCTTGTTTTCATCATTCTGGTTGGGTTTGAGGTTTTCTCTTCCCTGTGGGCTGGCTATGTTATCCTACTGAAAGCTGAGCAGTATTATCCTTTAAGCTGATTTTTCTGCCCAGCTTAGGAAAAGAAGGAACAGAGAGAGGTAGGAAAAAAACCACAGAGGCCAAAGATGCAAGAAAACACAGGAAGGGACAGAGAAATGTGGTTTGAAAGGAGCCATGATCCCCAGAGTGATCACCTTTTGCTTACATTTTTGTTTGCTGGAAGCCAGTACAGTTTTAAGAAATTCATCTTTTTTTTTGTCTGGTCTTGAGGGCTACTGAACAGCTAACTACAGATAGAGGGGTAAACTTAGATATAGATAAGTTAGCAATTGATTTATATGTAGATAATTATTTTTAAGAGATGTCTTTAGCTCAGATAAAGAAAGGGTTTCCACTTGGATCTCTTCCTGGCCCAGCCTGTCTATCTGTGTCTCTCACATATGTGCCATCTCTCTAGTAATTCTGAGAGAAATCTGTGTGATTTTTGTGGAAGGAAAGTGAGGAAAAGCACTTTTTCTTTTGCCTTTCTCCCTTCTCTCTTGCCCCCTCCTCTGGGTGCATGCTTCAAGGAGATGTGTGTGTATGTGTGTGTCAGATCCCAGGACAGAGCAAGGAGAGAAGAGGTGGTTCTCATTTGCAAAATCTGTGGTATTTTCATCCTTGGCATGGTGGTGATGGGGTGGGGGAGAGGAAGGGGGTATGGCATGTCACTTCACTTTATCACTGCCTGGGCTCTCACCTTGTCATTCGGCACTTGCCATGAATCTAAAGAGAGTTTGGCCTTAATAACTTCACACAAGTACTGCATTGCCAGTGACTTTAGAGACGGGTGACAGCAAGCAAGGAATTATAATGAATTGCTGCAAATGCCTTCTTCACACAAATTACAGTTATTTTCCTCTGAGCCTGAATGCCTTCCAACATCAGGATTTTGGTTCAGAAGATAAGGGTTTGTATTTATGTGTCTAGGGAGAGACATACACATTTTACTATCACACCTGGACCCTTTCAACCCTTTCTTTCCCCACTGCCTCCCTGGGTTTTGTTTGTTTGTTTGTCTCTATCTTTTTTTTTTCTCATAGGCAGTAAGAAATTTGGGTTTTGTACATAAAGAAATACACTGTTCACAAGCCACACTGCACTTTGACTGCAAGTGGAAAGAAGTCTGGTCCTTGTTGTGACAGCAACAATTTAAGTAGGGGTTAACCTCTTCCTGTTGCTATAGTTATCCAGGCTAGACTCTGAAGGTCTCCTTTCCCTCCAGATGACCATGATATGTGGATGTTTGTCCATCCTGATAGGTGTGCCCTGGTGAAGGTGCCTTCATTAGGGAAGCTATTTTGGTCTCAGTAAGTTTGAGAACAGCTTCTACAAGCACATCTTGGCTGCTCAACACCAAGACTCCTTGTGACTGAAGCCTCAGGAAAGCATGTTCAGACTGAATGCTACAATTGTATGTAGGTAGGATTAGCTCAGTCAGTTTGTGATGATTTTGTGTGCTGGTTATTGCAGAAACACACTACTTCCTTTAGATGATTTGCACTCATGACCAGTACACAGCCAATACATGGCTTGTAGACAATCCTCCCCTCTCCACTAACTGTCTGCTCCTTAACAGGTATTTTGAGAAATAATGAAGCTAAGCAGTCTTTTGCATTTTCAAAGAAACTATTCAAATCTTCACAAATGAGTAAATTGCCCCAAAATATCATTCATGCTGAGATATAAGCAAACTCTACCTTCGTGCTCATCCTGGATCATAAAAGATCTCTTGACCAGAGTTCAGTGCATAGCTATCTTTTGATTGAGGGCAGGAGACTGCCTTTGTCAGTCCCTACACTGAAGAGGAGACTGGAGGTATCACTGTGTCAATGTCTTCCCTGTGTGTTGGGTTTGAGTGATTTCAGTGGTGATCTGCAGAGATCAGAGGGTACATCAAGAATTACCTTCAGTGAGGTGTGAAAGGAGAACCGTTAGGCAGTCACTTTGTGGGTTCTGCAAAGGTCATTTCTGCTCTTGCTGAGCATCTTCCAATAGCTCTGGAGTAAATAGGAAGATCTTTTTACTTTATTTGTTGCAGCTAGCTTCTCTCCAAGTCGGGAGAATGTTAACCTTATCAGCTTAAGGTGATTAAAAGAGTTTTGATTGAGAACACAGGTCATCTGAGCTTTGGGGATTTGGGTAGTTCAGGCAGCTCCTATCCAATTCAAATTCACTCTATCTCACTGTAATCACATACAACAAGGCCTTGCTTCACTCTTCAATTCCTGGATTGGTTTTAAAAGACATTTTTTGTGTTATTGCCTGTGTTACTTGTTTAGTTAGCAGCTGACATATGTCAGGATCAACTAAGTGATGATAATTCATTGCAGAACTATTTTAATTATTCATGGAGTTATTCTTAAGTTGTTATAAAAAAAGGAATATATCTGTCATTCAAGCCCAAGTTATCCCAGAGGTGTACACCTGCTGCTGCTGGGTCTCAGGTGCATTCAGGGCAGACATTTGATATCTTCCTGCTTTCATTCCTCTGCATGGAAATGTGTTAGTTGTTGTGAGAGCTGTTGTGAGATCAGAAAAAGTCCAGTTACAAAAAGCCCTGAGAAACAGGGAACTAAAGTGAAATACTACTAAAGACTGAGCTATTTTAGTAAAGGCATTAAAGTGGCATCCCTGCATTTGCTGCAACCCAGTGAGTATTTGAATCACCACTGACTTGGTTACTGGCAGGGAGAACGTGTTGCTGCTGTTGTGCCAATGCAGTTAGAGGGACATTGCCAACACACGCTATCTCCTCGGGAACAAATTTTGAATTACAAGTAGTTTAAGGTGCTATGTTTGCCCTTGAGTATCCCTTGCTGATTTCTGTTGTCTTGCAAACATGTTTTGAAATGCCTTTTCTTCTCTCACTGCAATGTGAAAACAGTTGACTGTCAGCTGCCGAAAGAGTGTTGCAAAGTCCATCATCAGCAGAAGGTTTTCCCTTTGGCAGTCTCCCTGTAAGAAAGCTCACAATGATGGTACTCTGCATCATTCGCCTTGTCAAAAAAAATTACCAATTAAGTTTCTAGTCAAGGAAGTCATCCTTAGGCTGCATCAGTACCTGCTCTTACAGCATTCCCACACATCCACAGCTGTTTTTTGAGACAGAAGGCACTAGCCTGGATCCATGATCTGTTCCCATGGAACCATTTGCAGGCTATGAAGTATAGCATCTTTATTTCTTTACAGTTATGTCAAAAGCTGAGCTGCATGCTTTAGTGTTCCAGTCACAATTGGATTGGGCAAGGTTAGCAGTTAAGAAAATCTGTATTTAATTTGGGGGTAACTAAAACTTACTGGTGCCATCTCACAGGTATATGATATTGTAGTGGCTCTTGTCCATCACTCTAAAATCAGGAGAGAACTTCAGTTTTTATCTGCAACAGATTTTTCGCTAGTGTAATCACACTGGATTGAAGTGTGCCTACATGCTTTAATTCATCAAAACACCAGTGTTTATAGTTGCCATTCACATTTTGTACTTCTCGTGGGAT
The DNA here is from genome assembly GCA_013400935.1 of Turnix velox. NCBI lineage: Eukaryota > Metazoa > Chordata > Aves > Charadriiformes > Turnicidae > Turnix > Turnix velox. The sequence continues at coordinate 204,156 of VZTY01029216.1, forward strand.
TTTTTTTGCACATGGGTATGGCAAAACTAAGGACATTTATTTGATAAATTACATCAGGACAGTTGGCAGAGAGCAATGCCACACATGGAACTAAAAATCTGTAATACAGGAGCTAGGCACAAAACACTGCAATGTTAATTTATCCATATCAAGTGTGAGCATGCTGCTACCTCTAGATCAGTAGGCTAGTTAGTATGGCTATGAACTTTCAAATTTTACTGTTGGTTTTGCATAGAAGAGTAGAAAATAGATTTCCTACAACTGGGCATTAATCCTAAATTCTATTTGAACCTTATGTTCACTCTGAAACTTTCTGAAACACAGTTAAAACCCTGAAAACATCAAAGACATTTGAACCAGCAGTACATAAGATCAGCACTTTGTTTCATGTGCCCTGAACTTTTTCTAACGTTTAGAAGGTACCATACACCTGGACCACTATGCCATTTAGCTGAGACCTTACTTAAAATAGTTAAGCCAAACACTAGTTCCTTTAAGAGGGCAACTGATGCCACTTCATTTTAAAACTGTTTCTAAATGGTCTGAGCAGAAGTAGAAATGTCCTCACAGACTTCTGCCTTGCTCTAACAAAATGTACCTAAATAGGAAAGCTGACTTAAGCAATTACAGTTTTGTCAACATTTGATTTTGTCTTGAATTGGAATGAAAAGGCAGAATACCAAAAACCTGCCTTGGCACAAGGAGTTCCAGAAATGCTGAAACTTTTTCAGCCTGACATCTTTGATTGAAGAAGAACATTTAGACTTTTCTCAAATTGAAATTCAATTTCCAGGCGGCCAGACCTGAGCTGTCGCAGTGCCTCAGGCAAATGCTGTGGATGGGGGGCACCATGGGATTTGTAGCCTGGCAGGGGAGCCCAGCCTTGTGAAGGATGGGGATGTGAGACAGCTAAACTATTGCTCTCACAAGAAATGGCTTTCAGCACTATTATTTGAATTGTGGGAAGAATCTGCTTTCATCAGAACTCCTTCAATTATCTTTTTTCAAACAATAGAAAATTATCCCCCATTTAAAGGAGAAAATGATCTGTGGGTTTAGCTGAGAAAAGGGGACATTTGACCTAAATCGTATTCTTGAAAGATAGAATTAAATGTTTCTTGCATAATTTTGAAGATAGTAAAAAAAGACTGAAAAAATCCCAAACATAAAACGCCCAAACTGTTTGCTGCATGTGATGTGGTGTATGTGTTTTCAATCAGTTTGACCAGCACTTTTCCATAAAACATCTTGTCTACAATTTTCAGATATCAGTGGCAGAGAATAGAAGTTATTTTCTGTTGCATAATTTATGGTGATGTGTTATTACTAATTAAATACAATAATAATTAGGAATACAGTCCTCAGGCTTCAGAAAACTCAGTGACTTGAACAGTACAGGTTGCTTTGTTTAGACTCCCCGTGTAAGTCTTTGCATTCAAAGAAAAAGAAATAAAGTACCCTGACACAGATCTTGTATTTCAAAGTGTTCTGAGTTACATCTCAACCTTACGGTGGGTGAGAATAGTCCATGAAAGGGAAATTATGAGTATTTTTCACAAAGTGAGTAGCTTCACAATTGTAGATGCAGTGATACTGGTGCTAATAGTGGTAGTAAAAATGTTAAGAAGAGGGAAAAGTACCTAAATATATAACCTGGTGAACTCAATCTCATTCTTCTAGTTGCTTAATGTAAGAGAGAGAGGCAAGAAACTGGATTTTAAGGAAATGAGAAAAGCATAGAAGGAAAAGGCTCTGGGCAGGTTGGAAGGCATTTTTAGGGCATGTGGAAAAATTAGCCTGTAAAAGAGAGAGATGTATTGTGTGAGGCTATGTGGATTTTCAAGAGGAAGACAAATGTATATGATCATCTACCCCTCTATCTTCTCCTCCCACTGTTTGCTGAAGTTCCATCATCAGTGAGGCACAGTGAAAGCTAAGCCTGCTGTTGGGAGGGCAGAACAGGGACATGCAGTCCTAGATGGAAATCAGGCAGAAGGAGTGCTTGGTCAGCTTAGCTTTGAATGAGAAAGAAAGAAGCCAAGAGGTAGAGAGAGAGGGCAAGGGAGAATCTTGGATGCTTTGTTAATTTAAAAGTGCAGTAGCACAGCAGACCCTGTACTTGATGTCACCAATATGAATTTCAGGCCTTTCTCTCACAGAGAGCAACAAGGAAGGAAATAAGAAAGGCAGAGGTGACATTCAACCTTTCCCTCCCTAAAGAGCAGAGGGAAAGGCCTGTCAGATGCAAGGAGGTCAGAGGATATCTGGCCGTTACCACCCACCACTGGGAGAACTGCTTGTGTTTTGAAGAAGACAAAGAGGTCTTGATGGAAAGACAATCCATTATATATAATGCTGTAGTGGATTTTAAATGCCTTATTTACCATCAGTGGCAATAACTGCCTACTGGTATCAAGGCATCACCAGCTAAAGATAAAGGAATCTCTCAACTGATTGTGCATGGAGTCAGGAAATAATTCTGTCTCCGTCCAGTTTTGCATAATTGCATAATGGGGAGATTACTGTCTTCCACAGTAGCAAGCACCATCTGGGCAGAAGAGAAGGACCAACACCTTACAGCTCAGTACAGCAAAATCTGGTGTCTCTCTTATTACCCACACTATTTCAGCTGCAGTACATCAACCACAACCCATCAGTTTACTTAGCTTCAATGTAGATAAGTCTACTGTTCCTCATTAGGCTTAATCTCATCCTTGTCTAAGCTAAATTCTAGTCAGAGGTGTAAATCCAGGCCCTCCATCTTTACATGCTTGCTGAAAAGCTAAAGAAATTAATTCAATTGGGGAAGTTTTCATTCTGGCTACCTTGACATGCCGAAATGCTATGACACATACCTAATATAATTAGCTCTGATTGTCCCACCTCTTCCCTCTCAATTCATCTAGGTTCAGTTTATCACTGAATAGCTGGAGCTGGAATGGTTCCTTGATTATCATCTACTTCAGCACCAGGAGGGGCTGGAGGAACTTTAGATGTACAAGATAAACTACTAGCACTAAGGAGATGGAAGCCAGCTATACTCTGCTGCTTTTGTTTGTGGCTGGTAAAGAGTAAGTTATCCCGTCACCTAGAAAAGAAAAATGCTGCACTTTTATTCCTGTTAAATGCAGGATCTTAAAACTCAGAGGGAGAGAGCAGTGAAACGATTACTGAATTATATCTGCTTTTTCAAGCAAAAAGTAGGGGTTCAGTGAGAAAGATTAGGTGTGAACTGCAGAAGCTCATCTGTTATTAATTTTGCTTAGCTTAAGCCGAGTGAAGAGATATGAGAAGATGCTTATTTTTACAGGTAGAAAAACCTGGTCCCAAATGTGATAACCCCATCTTTCCAAAACTCTGCCTATTTTTAGGAATGCAGCTATGTCCTTTCCTGAGGCAGCTACTTTCACATATCAAGTCATCTGTATTTGTATGATCTTTCTGAAATCTTTATTTCAGGCATTAAAAAAGCCTGAGCTCTTTGTTGTTCATGGCAGTCTAGGAAGAAGGATAACCCCTGGACTTCTCTACCTTAAGATTTTGTTCTTAATTCTCTTGGGATCCTGGAAAGCCACTGAAGAAAGTTCTGTGTTCAACCATCAGTAGGTTTTTTTCATTGGGCATGTGCATTCACAACTATTGTCCAGCTGGCAACAGGAAATGACACAAACATTTGCGTTTTTCAAGAAAAAACTCCAAAGCCTTTCATGGTTTCATAGTTGTGACATCCTGCAGATGTTCAAAACTGATGAATAAGATCCCCTAAAAATCACAACACTGATCAGCTCAAAAATCATTACTTTTTTTCCCTTTCATTTTCAGTGGTTAAATGTGTGGTTTCACTTTTCTTGAGGTTTTCAAGTCTTTATGACTCCGAACTTGTTTCACCTGTTCAATCTTTCTTTTGTTCATAGCTTTTGTGTCTGGAAAAGTATTTATTACTTAACTGGAAGCTGCGGTTTGCACGCAGACCAGAGCAGAACTCTGGAAGGAGTCATGGATCAACAAAGTATCCTGACACTCAAAGCACTTACTGGACTGGTAATATGGATTCATTACTGCAGTTCTAGTGATTTCTTTGAAACCAGCAAGCATATTTTTAAGGCCATTAGAGATTCAAACAGAAAAAAACACAGCCAAACAACCCTTTATAAAAGAAGCCAATGGCAAATAACTGCTTTACTATGACAAAGATGGTTCTTAAACTATGTAAGGATTTATGGGAAGTTGTTTTTTATGAGGTAAGTGCCAGTGATCTCTTTGGTTCTTGCGTCCCTGAAGAGGATATGTCCATGTCTAGAAATGTTCCTGGAGATATTAGCTGTGAATTCATGCAAGAATTCACAAAGTTTAGCATCAGTTTTCTTTAGCTCTAAGCAACCTCTCAGATGTATTTCACTTGCATCATAAGTGTAAAAGGCAGTGGCCACTCAGTGAACCTTGGATTTTTATTTCTCTTTTTCTCTTTCTCCACTGCTAAAGAGAAAGGCTTCTTCATATAAAATGGCTAAAAAACAGATGAAGAATAGACAAAACCTATGGGAGATGCTACTAAGGGTCCTCTGAGAGGACCCCTTGGCTTAAGAAGGTCTCTTTGAATGTTCAGTTCCCTCATGTTGTTCATTGATTTTCTCCTGGTTTTCCCTTATCTTTCCTTTCCTGTTGATATCTCTTTAATTGATTCCTGATTACAGATTACACCTGTTACAAACTGTTATTTGTCAAACAATGGAGCCAAGCTTCTTTCCTTGGCTTTGGGAAATGAATGCATCTCTTGATAGTTTCAGGAAGTTCAAACTGAACAAGCAGTAGGGAACATAAAATGGTCTGATGGTAATTGCTAAAGGAGGAGTCCGTACAGACTTTTCTTCAAGCATCTACTTGTTTACACTACCCAGCCTTTATACTGCTAGGAAATCCTGTATCCTGCAAGCATTACAATGCAGTAGAATCTGCAACTGAGTTCAAAATGTGCTTCTCAGACTCATTATCAACTCCAGCTCTGTTTGCAATGCTTAGCATATAAATTATTTAAATTAAACTAACTACATAAATTATTCAGGTCCCCCCCACTCCCCCTTATCTTTAACAGACACCACAGAAAGTTCAGTGCTAGTGGTGTTACGCTTCACTGCCAATCAGATAGTAGCACTCAAGATATCTTACAACATTGGCAGTGCCCAAATGACCATGAGGCTCCTAGAAGACAGCTGACAAAAGTTGTATGATAGTGACACTGGAACACCTCATCACCACTGATGGGCTCCATTCTGCTCACTAGGGTAGATAAGGAGGGAGTAACAAAGGAAATTACAGGAGGAATAGTTCTGGAATTTGTACAACCTAATCCTGTTAAATGCTTTGTATTTTATCTTTGTATGGAACTGGCCTTCTTATAGAATCGTAGAATGTTTTGGGTTGGAAGAGTCCTTAAAGATCATCTAGTTCCATCCCCTTCCTTAGGCAGGGACACCTCCCACTAGACCAGATCGCTCAATGCCTCATCCAGCCTGGCCTTATATATCTTCAGGGAGAAGGCATCCACGGCTTCTCTGGGCAACCTACAGTGTCTCACTACCCTCACAGGAAAGAATTTCTTTCTTATATCTAGCCTATTCTTGCTTTTGTTGTGGGGAACCTAAGGTGGTTATATGTCACACTGTGAACCAGCCTAGTTCAGTATGCAGGTACTCACTCTTTTATGACCCTCACCTGGCTCCCTTCTCCCCTGGTGAAATGCTTCCAAGGATTAACAGGACTGTGGTCTTTATCTCTCTTGTTTTACCATTTCCTGCCATCTACTCCGTCAAAGACTACGATGGCTAGAATGAAACTCTGACTTGAAGAAAGGTGCAAGCACGCTCTGTAAGACATAGTCAGACACCTGGTTTAGGTGCTTGGAGTAGGCAGGTATCTCCTACCAAGAGAACAGTAAATTAGAAAGCCTGCTTTAGAGAGAGAGCTGTCAGAGGCTGGTTCCTAGGCAGTCATCAGAGAGAGGCAGCAATGAAATGTAATTACAGTAGAAAACCTGAAGAGAGCCCTTGGTTTCAGTGGAACATGTCTGAATTATTCTTTATAGACAGATCTATTCTTTCATGTTTTATTCTTGCTATTCTCTTAATTTCCCATTTCAAGCATGATTTTAAAAAGCAGGGTCCACCAGGTCTCCTGATTTTTCTCTGATTGATTTGTAAATCTATGAGGATGTGGCTGAGTTGGATTTCTGACTATGCCTAGACATTCTGATACATCGTAGCTATGGGGCTTATAGGGGGAAGCATATTTCAACTGTAGGGCAACAAATTATTTTGCTTACCACAGTCCCCATGGACCATACATGTGGCAGTTCAATACTGGTCTAACCAATGAAAGGCAAAATCCAAGATCCTAATGACTAGTCTTGAGTTAGTGTAGCTATCAAGGGCTGAAACCAATCCAGGGTGCAAAGGTATAAGACAGAGAAATATTTAATGAGCTCATTTGAAGAATGTGTGGATGGCCATGGCATGATCCTTGCTGAAGGGAGAACGGAGTACAGATCATGTGTCAAGAAGAAAAGATGTTGAGAAGACTGATGAGAAGTGATTGGAAGAATCAGAGCAGCATCCCCTTCACTGCATGTCTCAAAACACCCTACAAGCCAGGCAGCAGTACCACAGTGGAAGGATTGCAGGCTGTTTTGCCACCTCAGTGAATCTGAGCCTGAAAGAAAAGCTTAGTTGATCTGAGTGCAATGTAGAGAGTACACCAACACCCTTGTGATTTAACTGTGAGTGTCATGATACTTCGCATTTTCCAGCTACTCACAGACTTTACAAACGTTTGTGCATACAATAGCCTGTTCTTCTTTCATTTAGAAAGAGCAAAAGATTACATCTTGATCACAGTATTATGGAGAATCACTGGCAAACCAGAACCCTTAAAGCACAGAAAAGCAGAAAGAAAACAAAATTACCCAAAATAATCCCTAAAAACCAAAGCAGAACAAAAACCATTTTAATCCATCCTCATGATTCAGGGCAATCAGGGAGAAAACTCTCCTATCTCATTTTTCAGCAGTTTGGAATTGCTGAAATACAAGCGGGTGAGAGATATGTCATATTCATTAAAGATGGATGTGGCATGCTTCTTTCTTTTTAGGCCACCAAGAGATGACATTCTGTGTGTGGTGATAACTAAGAGGATAAGACTGTGTTTCTATTGGTTTCATGCTTGCCTGTATTGGACTAGATAGATGCAATCACCCTGGAGATACTGTATTTACTTCTCTTTCCTTATTTACTTTGTTTCTTTTATTTCACTTTAGGGGACTAGGCTGGAATTGACATTTCTTTCTCTCCAGCAGCCGCCTCCTCTCTCAATGCCAGGTCTCTGGGCGCTGAGTTAAGCCAGACAGTGGAATGGACCTGCTGTAAATAGCGTTGATAAATTGGGTAGATAACACAGCGTGGCCTGGTTTACCCCAGTGCACAGAGTAATAAAAAGGAGCTTCCGCCTCTGAAAGGTCATCGTATCGACAAGGGGAATGATTGTGGGAATGGCAGTTGCAAGACGCTTGTCGCTAAAGCCACTTTTCCGCAGGAGATACTGAAGGGATTATGCCTTGGCCTGTTCCCCCCTCTCCTCACCCCTAAGGTCACCTGATGTAGTGGTGCTGAGCATGACCACAGAGCTGGAGATCCCTGGTGCAAATCAGGTCTGAGCAGCAACTCTCATGAGCTGGCTAAGCTCAAAAGGGACAACTGTATGGGCACATTTCTGCCTTGGCCTTATTGGATTGGCCTCCTGGGACTACCTCAGTGGACCTTAAGTACTTTGTCATCTCATCCCATGTAGCCAGAAGTGTCAGCGATAGTGACAGGGCTACCAGTAAGACCCAAACAGTACAATGGTTTAATGCCATAGAACCACAGGGTTGGAGGAGACCTTCAAAGGCCATCTAGATCAACTCCCCAGCAGTTATCAGGGGCATCCTGCACTAGATCAGGTTTCTTGGAGCCTCACCTTCCAAGGATGAGGTCTCCACCACCTTTGTGAACAACCTGTAATGTGTTCCTTTTTATGCTGTTTCCATTCTCTCAATTCAGGTGGCAGGCAGGCAGGGGAGAGCAACATAGTAGCCAACAGACCATCTACATCGTTGACACATCGTTTTAGAGATCCCAGGTGACTCATGGGTCACTTATGTTAAGAACTTGTGTTACACGCATCCATCACATAGTGATAGCCAGAGGAGTAGCTCTAACAGATAATTAGAAGTCCCAGACCATTTTGAGGATGCCTTTAACCAAAAAGTGAGTCAGGAAAAAAATATTAATTCCCCTTTAAGCAGTAAATTTGAAAGCACCAAATTTAAAGGCAGTAGGACAGAGAGAACAGCAGAGCTGATGTGTGTCCACAAATAACAGCAAACAGCATAATCTCTGAGACTTTGACTAGACTTGCATCTCCTCTTCGTGTATCAACACTTTTAAACAGCTTTCCAATTAACATTAACATGTCTAGAAATTCAAGTCTTACAAGGTTTCATTGAAAAGCAAGACTTTCAGCCTACTGACCGATTGTAATGGACCATGCCAGTTGGCATCAGGATGACATAAGTTTACATAACTGCCATTCTATGTCATATTAAAGGTCCATGTAGTCCAGTAGTTTTCCCTAAAATTGGCCGGTAGAGCATGCTAAGGAAAAACTCTCACATCAATGTGCCTGTACAATGATTTTTTGTACAGGCACTTTTTGTTTTCCAGCTTCTAGTACTCCAGATCTTACAGAATTCCTAAAGCAAACTTGTACATAAGGCACTACATACATCCATTAAAATGTATCTACAAAGAAAAGGCATTGCTACTTGTCAGGAAAAAACATTTGTTCTCCCCAAAGAAGCTAAACAAGTATGACCAAGTATTCCTTCCACCATTTTATTTCAAGAATGATGCCTGTGGAATATTAGGAAAGGGAGTCCTTCTACAATAGGGAATTTCTTAGCTCTATGATGTATTGTCCTGCCCTGATGATATTATCACAGAGGTGGGTTTCTAATAGGGAGGAGGCATGGATTTTGCCACATTCTCTGTCTTTTGACTGTTTACTTGGCTACAATATTAGCTTAATATTAGGTTCCAGCAGTGCTTATGGTCTGTTCCTGGCTAAACGTTGAACTCTCTGTTGATTTTTTTATAAATGAGATTGAGGTTTTGGGGAAATTACTGTTTTGCTTTGAGGATTGGCCCATACAGAAGACTAGAGTTTATAGATCATGCATTTGTGTCATGTACTACCATTCCAAATACAAAGTGACATGAACTTGGAAACCTCAGCTAGATGAGGAACTGCAGGGAAAGGGCCAAGTTTGGCTTGAGTGGGAAATAGTAATGCCTTGGGAAGATGACAGCAAACTGGCTCAGGAGATCTCTATGCAAGAACCAAAAGATGCCCTTAGAAAAGGCAATATAATGATTTAATACCTCTGTTCCTGAATAGCTGTGTCATGAAGCCCAGAATGGCAATCCTTGCTTGGCCACACAGCATAATCTTCTTCCAGGAGCCAAGACCAGCTCGTTAGATGGCAAGATGAGAGTTCCTTGCAAGAAGCTGGTCCCCATCCAATTCTAACTGTCTCAATCAACCTGTGCCATCTGGCTGAGAGAGTTCCCCAAACACACAGCAAAGCCTTTTTCAGAGCCCCAGCCATGTGGAAGGAACATTTCAGAGAGCTGGAAATGGTGGTTACTGCAAATCATAATGCTTGTTGCTCCAGTGGCCACTTCTGTCACAAATGTTGCTGGAGTGTACCAAGATTCCCAGGCACATCTGGAAACCACAGAATGATTCAGAAGCATAAGATAAGATCAGAAGAAGAAAACTAGAATTGGCAACCACCCTCTAATGATTAATTTTCTCCCCTTTTCATGCCTCTGAATGCAAAACTCCCTCCTATTGCCACAATAACTGGACCCAAGCTCCTTTGAAGTGAACTTAGCTCACTTCAGGAGGCTCTGAGTGATGGTGTCAAGCAAAATCATAAAGCCCTCTGCTACTCATCCTCACCTTAACCTCATCCTCTGTGTAGGCATGGGGCTTTTTTTGCTAAGACATTTGGGGTTATAAACATGATTTTCATAATTGGGTTTTAACAGACGTAGAAACCACCCAGCAGCGATAATAGTTTTGCACCAGAAGAGCCTTAAGACAGAAGAGAACAGCTTCTCTGAAGTGTTAAGAATCCCAGCACATTTATCTTAATAAGTTTTATTACAGCCTGCCAGTTTAAACCTAATGACTAATTTATTGTATAAAATACCAGCAATATATTTTTTGATTTTGCTAATTAATTATCTCAAACAAAGGTGATATTTATAAAACTGTCCAGAAATGGTATGTGCATTAAAATTGCCTTGCAGCAGGAGATGAAATTATTACTAATATGGGATCAAATTATAACTGTATTGACTTAGTTACTTTATTACCTCATAATGGATTTTTTCATTATTTTCCCCGGGATTGTAGCATTCATGATTGCATTAAAGTCTGTTAATCTATGCAAATATCATTAGGAGCTACTAATAACCACGGCAACTTTCTTCAATTTCAAGGAATGTGGTAAGTACTCTCAACACATTGTTATGTTCTGTTAGTGTGATGGGATTAACTCAGCCTCTGAGTCCTTGGGACAGTGGATGGGCAGCAGATCCCTTTGAGTCTTTTCTTCCTGGAGGATAGATGAGGTGGAAGGTAGGAATTTTCTATTTTCCTTAGGAAATTAGATGAAGGGAACCAGTCTCCAATCCACCATCCTAACCCTGTCTAATGTCAACAAACACCTTCTAGTCTGCAAAAGGGCCACATCATATGTCTTCACTTCTTTTTTTCCACCCTTGCTGCTTATCCTCAAAAGCAATAACCCTCAAATGAGCACGTGCTTTCAAGCTGCAGTGAGAATCAGTTATTTTCTAAAGGTCAGGTGATGGAGTGGTGGCTTTTCTACTTGCAGGACAAGGCAGAAGCAAATAGGTGGATTTTCAATGTTTGGCATAGCTTTTGAATATTCCAGTTGTGGGATATGCCTTCACACTGATGTTTGTGAGGTGAACTGTTTTCAAAAGGGTTTGCTGCAGAGGTGTGAGGGTGTGTGTGTCTATCAACTGCTTAAAAAAAACCCTAGAGACATATGTTAAGACTTGAATGCTTCCCTTTCTAACATCACTAGAAACTGAAGAATGAATGCATAAGTAGAAGAATAGGCAAGGGGGGTTAGGCATGCAGCAATAAGTACAAAATTGTTGAATGATGTAACTATTTATCTCAGTTACAAATTAGTCCAATTTCACATTTCCAGTGCTTAGATAATGAGGTTATAGACACCTTTGTAGCAAGGCTCATAGAATTAAATAGAAGAAAATCAGGTTAAATTGGATCACTGAGTGACAAGGATGGAATTTCACCTCCTTACCCATATCTGTCTGTCTGCCTGTCTACCTGTCTGTCTGAATGATCTAGATCCATAGCTTATGCACAAGCAAGACAGTCCAGACAGCACCTTTCTGACAATGATCGGTGCTATATTATTCCTGCTATACTAGGGCTTACATTGGGCTCTCCTGTCATTTCTGAATGGCGTCTGAAGCCTCCTCTTCAAATTGACCTTAGAATGAAATCGGTTTAGGTCCAATTATAAGAGCTACTGAACTCTGTGTGCCCTTGTTTTGCTCCATCAGCATGTGTACCTCAACTGAGAGGAAGACAGGCTTTGAAAATGTTAAAGGCTTCAGTTTTTGACACAAAAGCTGCATTCTGAACTATAAACAAGCAAAACAGGCTTGAGATGGTGGTGAGAATACCACAGCCCCAGGGGTTCCTTAGGATCTCTCTCTTTTCCCTTAAATGTAACAAGAGTCTCCTTCCCAATTTTTTTTTTTTTTATGAAAAAATTGAAGAAAACCTCACAACACTTCTGTGGTGTCAGAGGAAACCATTGCTGGATTAGGTATTTGCACCTCTGTAAATGGATTAACAAAATGTGATTGTTTGATGTTTGGCTGTCAATCTAGATTTGGCTCAGAGGGGATAATTTGAACTCAGAATGTGTTAAAAAGTAATTCCATAGATGGAAGCAGACTTGGACCCTGTGAAACTTTCAGCTTTTGTGCTGATGAGCTCACCTTGTTCTATTAAATAGAAGAGGCCCTAAACAGTGCTCAGGAAGGGAAAAAGCAGGGTGAAGCCAGAAAAACAAAAAAAAATAAAAGAAAAAATCCCACTTTACTTTTTGTGTATTCTTCCCTCTTTTTTTATAACCACTTTTTTTTTTCCCAAAGATAAGTGGCTATCCTTCATGGCAAGAGGAAAAAATAAAGTGGGATGCAAGCCCAGGAGAAATGCAGGCAGTAAATTAGATGGATTGGTTGAAGCTGTTACGCATTAATTGCATTTCAGAATCACCTGGGTCCCCTCTCCACCGAGCTGCAGAGCCCCTGTCTGCTGGGCACTATACAAATGCTGAACAAAGGCTGGTAACAAAGCAGCGCTAACAGTTCTACTGAGGGTCTCTGTGTCTAGTTTCCTTTCCCAGCCCATTGCAGAATACAAGCTCATTAATTCCCCGAGTTTAGACTGGTTCTGTCAATCAACGCTCCTACACAAAACAGCTGAGTGAACCTCCCGAATGGAACTGTTTGGGACTCCTGAGACTAGAAACAAAGGGAGTTTGTTTCCTCCGTGGTGTTTTTTTTTGTTGTTGGGGGGGTTTTTTTGTTTTTTTGTTTTTTTGTTTTTTTTAATCAGACAAGAGTCTTACCTCTGCAAAAAGAACTTAGGTCAACCCTGCTAAAAGACTGCAGTAGATTCAGACATGAGGACTCTGACATAGTAGGAGGGTCAATATCTATCAGCTGCTACCTGAAGCATTAATTTGGAAAGGGGATGGTACCCACCAGAGAGTAGTTTGGTTTTCCTGTTCTCAGTACCCCTTTTTCATCAGGCAGGGAATGCAGAAGTTTAATACAAAATGGGATAGAAAAGCACCTGCCTTAGACTGATGGGAAATTAGGAGGCAAGGTTTCCTCCTTATTACTTAAATCAGGCTTATCCACGGTGGCTGACATAGATTTTTAATATCATGATAGCTGTTAATAAAAGGATTGCTTTGGTTTGTTGCTTTCAGTCTTAACTGGGTGCCTTTAATGTAATTTGGAACAGAAAAAGTTGGTGTTCTTGTGCTGATCTCAATGCTGTCATCATGAGCCCATTTTCAATAGCAGTGAGGGGTTGTAAATATCTGTGTAAATCAGAGCAGTTCTATTGATGGTGCTGATTTACACCTTCTGAGGACCTGGCTTAGCTGTGTTACAGCAGTGATCTGCACCATCTAACCTCCCTGACACCCTTGCATGGATTGTACACATCAGTTAACTTCAGGCAAGATTTTCTTGCTTTGTCTGAATGCTAATTGCAGTTCTGTGCTGCAGCTTATATTAAAATTAATATATAATTCCAAAAAAATTGAGATAATTGAACTGACCCAAAATATAACCCCTTCCTTATTTCTTAAGCACTAGAGTTTTAGCACAAATCTCTTTTACTGCAGGGGCTTATGTAGTGCCATCAGCAAATGCAAAGAGCAATTAAACATTTAACATGATCACAAGGAGAAAAGAGAAGCTGCTGTTTAAATGCATCAAGAAAGAGAAAGACCAGAAAAAGAGTTTGTTTTCTCCAATGTAAGACTATGGAAGATTTTCATTATGGTCAGCTCAATTCATCAGCTTTGTTTATTTGGAATCCAGTATATTACGTTTAAAAACAAAATTTCTACCTTTCTGAGTTCCTTTAAGAAATATCAAACAGTCATGATGTCACAGAGATGCCAGGTAGATACAAATGCTTTCTAGACAGTAAATGTTATGATATTCACCTTCTCTTTGTTGTCCTTACTTTGGAGGGTTACCTATAGCTCAGAGAATATCTGCTTCTGGAAAAGACTATACTGCACTTTCTCAAAAAGAAAGAAAGAACAAAAAAAATCAGAACTCTGCATCCCTACTGACATTCTTCATTTTTCTGTTTCATGAATTTTCCTGCTCTGCTAAAAGCACATAATCCAACCTATGAGTCATCTTGGTCAGTGTTGCTGGCTAAAGGCACAGTATTAATAAGAGGAATTAGTTGTGTTTGTCGGTCTGTCTGTGAATGAGAGACATGGGATTAAGTGGCTGGATGATATTTGTTTTCTGTAGCTTATAGAGAATGTTTATTTAGTTGCCATAAGGACGTCGGGGTCATGCAGCCTGGTACAAATCTTGAGCAGATAGCTGCATTATACAGTCCCATTCACAGAGGCTTTGAGTACCTGTCAGGAAAAGAGATCCTGCTTTGACATTCCAATTGTCCTGGGAACCTTCCTTAAAAATGCCCTCTGAGATTGTTTCATCTATACAAAGTCATGGATAGCCACACAAGCACAAAATGGTCTTCCCTGATAGGAGGTGGATGGAGAGAACAGGTTAGTGATGGGGATCCAGGTCTGATGTGAATATAGCAAAGTCTCAACTATGGTGCAGAGCAATTTAATGGGCCTTAACAGGAATTCTCAGGATTCTCTCTCTTTTCATAGGACATTACCATTTTCATGGGACACTGTCTTTTATCAGAAATCCTCCCAGTTCTGGCAGGCAGAGAAAGGACCAACTACAGAAAATCAGATGAACAGGTTGTCAGGTCACTCATGTCCATTGTGAGATACTGCAGTACAAGCTGCTGAGATGATCTCTTTGGCTGTGTCTGACACAGAGAAGCTCTGCAATGTGGTGCTAGTTACTAGGGAGGCCACCAGCTCCCCAGAGGAGGCAATCCCCAGGATATGTAATAGTGGGAAGACAATGACATTACCTCAGTTTCCTACATTTCAGAACACCTGAATGCCAGAAAAGGTGCTCTGTTTCTTTCTGCTTTGAGATTCTTGAAGATTTATGATTCAAAGCACCGCAATTCTTCATATTTTAATGGAACCAACTTGAAAAAGTTTTAGGTTCAATGCGAAGAAAGCAGTAAAACTGCTTAACATCAACCACCTTCTACCCACAAAATTGTTTTCTTCTTAGGTCTTGCATTAACACCTAGACTCAGGCATTCCTCTGTCACAGAGCAGCTCTCTATTTGCTATCTCAATTTTTTCTTGGATTGCTATATCAGACACAAAGCAACATTTTCTCTAGTAGATTGTGCCACTAATACAATAAGGGTCTAATATATTAATGAATAAGGATCTCTAATATGCTAATATTTCTGCATCACATTAATATTCTATTAGACTAATGCATTATTATGCTAATAAGTCTATTAAAAATGCAAAATATAATTATACGTTCTGTATGGCTCCACTGTTGAAATCTGATTCCTGCCCTAGACGCATTTGTGTGTATATTTCTAGAAACTGAGTTACCTGCTGTGAAAAGTTCAGTTGATTTACGTCTGCTGTATTTCACCAAACATACCAAGCAACCCAGCTAGTTTTCCCATTCTTCCAGCACCAAGTGAAACACGTTACATGCTGTAGCAGATCTGCATTTCAGCAGTGAGAGAAACAGGCTTGCTTAAAGTCATGCTCTACACACACCTCTTTTTCTCAGTTTGGAACCTGGTATTTACCTCTCCTTTCACAGCTTGGTGAGATGGGGCCCTCCTCTTGCAGGCCATGTTATGCAAGAAGGACCTCATTCACTTACACCTTGGTTAGGAGATCCACTAATTAAGGATCAAAGCTGAGACTAGCAGAGGGATCTAGTTTGAGTGATCTCTTTCTCTGTAGTGTTTCATTTGTCAAGTTCAGAAAATTCCCTCGTCAGTGTAGTGCTTATTCTTTTATGACTTTTTTTCCTCTGATGCCATCACAGATGCCTAAGGCAGAGGCATAGCTGGCTGTGACTTCTCCTGAACAGCTAGCCTCCAGCACTGGGACACTGTGGTGCCTACATTGCTGCCTACATTCCCTCTCAGTCCCAACTCTAGGTTTCCTCCTTCTCTTCTACCATTGTTAAGAGAGAATTTGCAGAGTGCCAGCCCCTCTCCATCAACACATCCACACTCCTGTGCACTCCTGAATAATGGCATTTGGAGGAGAGGTCTCCTGCAGCTCTTTCTACCACAGCTAAATGCTCACTTGATTGCTTTTAGATGGGCCAATTAAGAATTAAAAGGGAAAGTGAACAGCATGGTTTTGTTTTGTTTTAAAAATGTCAGGTTTGCCAAGTTTATTAAGCAGGGGCTCAGAATGAATATTGAATTTTCAAAGAATGCTTCTAATAAAGTTTGGGAAAAGAAAGTGGAAGGACATGTCTTCCCCCTGGTCCCTGTAGGGATACCTTTCTGCACTGTATCAAAGTCTGAATCTTATAGCATCATTTAAGGGATGTTGCAATGGACACCTTCAATGGGAGAACAACGATGTTTCTATTGTTTGTCTGAATATCTATTCACTTAATTACTGCTACTGGAAAGAGGCAGGAAATTGAAAAGAAAAAGATTCTGGCTATGAGAAATCCTTTCTAATGGTGAGGAAAGAAAAGATGGAGAACTGGTTGGCTAGGGAGGCTGGGGTTCTCCACCACTGGATTTAGATTGAAAGTGAAAGAAATGCAGTTGTCCAGTAACAGCACAGTGGAAGTTGATCTTGCATCAGGCTCCCTCAGCTAGCACGGAGGTACCTTCCTCTGCATTCTATCAGACTTTTGCTATGGTTCTGTCTCACCTTCCATAGGCAACACACCCAAGACCTTCTGAAGAGTTTCTTAATCTCATAGTCCTCTTGTTTGGTTTTGCATCTGAAGAGAGAAGAAGTTGAAATTAGATTAAATTGTCTTTAAATAAAGCAAAGAATAGGAGGAACAATTTACAAGTTCTTCGTAAAACAGGGAACTGTTTCTAAACTGTGCTCAGTTTAGAAGATTTCAGGTGACCATAACAACCTACATGCTTCATGCAACCTGCATGTATTGCATTGCCTTGTAAGCAAGAAACTTTGCTCTTCAGTGGCTCTCCTTTCTTCACAGTAAAGATCCTGCTGTGATTAGCAGTGACTTAATTTCCCTTGTAGGTCAAGGGTGTGAAATCCAGGTCCTGGGAAGTGAGAAATCCAACCATTTTGGCAGTATTTTCTGTGGGTATTCAGTATGAGTTACATGCATGTGGGATACTTTGCATATGTGACTCCCCAGTTTGAATTTCTGATAGCAGATATGGGGAATGAGTTTGGGACTCAGTTGCAGAAGATTTGGAACAGTTTTATTTTACTGTATCATCTAACTCATATTGCTTCCAAATTTCACTGGTTCCAAAGCAGTAGAGTAATGATTATGTACTCAATGAAGCCACTCAAAGTGGTGAATACCCAAGTGTGGTCTGCAAGACAGGAACTCTGTATTTTCCACTTGCTATTGGCATTCCAGTGGCTCCATAGCAAATTCCATTTATGTCATTGTCATTATTACAGTTATTATTTTAATATAAAGCCTGTACATCAGTGTCTCCTGTGGAGTCTCCAAGATAAACATCAAGTGGTTTCAATCTTCTTCACCAACTTGAAGTTCAGTGAAGCTACACTGATTTACATCAGCTGAGAATTTATCCCAAAGTCCCTATTGAAAGTGACAGAAAGCTTTTTGCTAGGCTGTCTCTCCCTTGGAAAGAGAATGCTTTTCACAGGAAAGCTATTATTTGGTGTGTTTCCTTATGTAACAGCAAAGCAGAGAGACCAAAACAGATGAGTGTGTTAATACACACTGATAGGTTCAGGGTGCTGAAGTGAGCAACCTCTGTGCAGCCCGCTGTTATGTTGGTGTTGAACAAGTCCACACAAATAATGGGTTTTCCAGAAAATCTCCTATTTAGTTTCTGCAGATGTTAAAAATCTAAATTTATGTGGATGCAAGGCTTGCATGTAAATTATGACTCTAGCTTTTCACTACACCTGAGTTAATCTGCCTAGAGAAAAACTTGCTGTCCTACCCCACCGTCCCTAACATTTGTTTCAATACACATCTAAAATATTCCTTTTACTTCTTTAATCTTGACTAGACTACGAGTTAGCCAAGTTAGTTATCTTGATTTTAAATTGATATTTTGAATATTTTCTACCTCTTCTTGGCCTCTAATTGGTCCATCCTAAAACTGAGATTCAATTTTTCCCAGTTCAATTAAGACAGTGATTCCCATTTTTCTAGATTCTAGCTTCTGCACTAATGCTACCCCATGAAACATCTTTACCCTCCTTGACCTTACCTACTTGAGGACTTCTCATGACATCTGCATATCTTCTCATGCTGTCTTGTCACAGGTCATGAGCTCAGGTGGGCAAAAGTACCTCTTTGTGCCTCATATCTAAAACTATGCATCAGTTGCATTAGAGCACAGTTCTTATGCAAGTGTTTGTTGAACCATCACAATCTTAAAGAGCTGTGTGTACTAAAAAGTAAAACAAGCTGCTGAGGGTGGCTGAAAGGTGGTCTGTGTTGCACACATCTGTCTTAAAGCCTAGACTAGATATTCATCTACTGAAGCTTTACTTCAAGCTCCTGAAGTGGGAGTGTGCTGCAGGAATCCTGAGCTGCAGAAGCCTGGTAGTTTGCTCTGAGTGGTTTTGTCCTCTTGGGCTTGCTTCACACCAGGATTAATAAGCAAAGATTGGACTGTAAAGCTTTCACAGATTGCAATTCCCTCTCCTAATACTCTTTCTTTTGACGGAGAAGCATTTTTCCCCTTCTAACTTTCTCAGTTTTCCCCTCTCTCTAGATCCAACTTTTCTGCAGACTGAATGCAAGCATGTGTAAAAAGCCAGGGTGAGGAGATTTGCTCTCTAGGCAAAGAAAACACCGGAGGTTAATTAAAAACAAAAAGGAGCATAACAAACACCCCCACTCTCTCATCCTCTCTACCCACATGGACCCATCAAACCCAAGGGTTCATGCAGGAGTGGAGTTAGCCTGGACCAGGATGGAGGCAAGAGCCCTGGAGGAGAAAAAGGGTTTGTAATCTTTGAGTAAAAGAAAGGGTTGGGGGAGACCATCCCATCAGAGTAATCCCAGTGGCAATTTCATCTAGGCCTGTTGGTTCTTAATGAGTTTTTATCCAGCTTTAATTTGACGGGTCTTCTTTCCCAAATGAGGGCTAAGATGGCAAGGGGGAGGGGAAACAGACTAGTAGGGCAGAGAGCCAGCCCTCTAGCAATGATTTTTTTTCTTTGTTTCTCCCTGTCTTAACTGGTTGCTAAAATCTTTCTCACACTTTTTTCTATCCCTTTATTAATACTAAATTTGTGTTTCAAAATACATATTCTACATGAATGCAGGGAAATACGAACAGATGCATCAAGGCAAGTTGTCATGACCAGTACCATCTATCTATAGGCGTCAAAGGCAGTCAGGAGAATAACACGAAGAAAGACATCCACACCTTTTTCTCTGGGATATAGTCTCAGGATTTCCTTGAAGTTAGGTCCCCAGAGTGGATTTTTCACTCGTGACTCTTTCTGCTAATCTCTTTGCACTCATATAAAGTTTTAGCTTTTGCAATTTCTCTACATCAAGGAGTACCATGGAAAAACTACATTTAGGATGAATAATATTTTTCAAGAATTCCAAGCATTAATGTATCCACGTGCCAACAACTATTTGGGAGTTAATTTAGAGGTAACTATGAGTTAGTAGGCAATGAGCAAACATGGATTTGCTTTGTGTCTATTAATTCACAGACAGTTGAATTAATAACTACTTTTATCTAACAGTGTCACATTGTATCATTTCATCTTTTCTCTGCAGAGTTGTTTGAGGTAGGGTTTGGGTTTTTTTTTTTATTATTCACCAGTCTTCCCCATTTGTGTCTGACCTTTCTAACTTGCTATATTTTGTTCAGACATGGAGGCAGCATACTAGAGTTTTGAATGGGAAGGGACTATCTTTCAGAAGTTTCCAAGTACCGAATTTAATTAGGAAAGCAGATTGTAGATCTTTAATATGATGACCAAAGTCATACCATGTGTTTGAGGGAAGCAGAAGTCCAGAGCTGGCCAGTCCAACCCAGGGAGCAAGCAGCTTCATGGCACATGTTTAAGAAAATTATAATGAGAAAAAGAAATCTCTGGACCACAACTAACTAATTACATAAAGGTGTAATTGTATCTAAAAGAAGTAAGTCTCAGAACTGTTAGGTCAAAGAATGGGAAAGAATGAGCTTAAGGGATATCCATTCTTAATGGCATGGTTTAGATGTGATCTATTCCTCATGACAAAGAATGTGGGCAACTCTCCACCAAAACATTCATCACAGATTGAAGTCCAGGACAAGCAGAAGAGCAGGTTCCTATTTTGGCTCCTGAGTTTTCATACTTGTCCTCCTCCCCCTCCTTCAACCATAAGAATGCCTCCCATTAGAGATGTAAACTTTGAGTGAAATATTTTGCACATCTCTACCACTGCACTACATCCCACTGGTCATGTCTTGACAGGCTGCATCAGTCAATAACGATGCAATATTAAAAGGTAATGACACAGCCATGCAGAGTAATGAGAGAAAGCAATTTCTCTCACTATTTGGCCATTTACCAATCGATTGAATTCAAAACCATCAAGTCAAAAACACAGGGAGTGCACTAAGTCCAAGAGGGGCCAACATGTTCCCTATAATGTAGTTGCTCTGCTCAGCTGATAAACAAAAAATATCTAAGCAAGCACATTGAGTTAAATTTGGCTCTGAGTCTGAAGACAGGGAAGAGGAAAGGAAACAAATCTAGACGTGATCTTATATAATAAAAATATATTAGTTTGGAGATGAAAGTAGGTGTGAGTGTGCTCTCAGGGTCCATTTGATGAGCATCAGTTGAGGCATGTGTGTTGTTTTGGCAGAGTAATTAATATCAGTGTGTCTTTTTCTATAGTCTGTGTCTCAAGAGTGCAACTCCACTTTACAGTCCTTCCTGTGAGAATCCCTACAGGCTCAGAAAGCATCTGTGGTTCTCATGAGCTGCCCCCAGAGAAGATTAGGATGGACAAACTTATTTTACAATCAAGTAGAAAATGAAACCCAGATAAATCCTTAGATTAAGCAGCAGAATGAGAACAAGAGCCTACCTGCATTCCCTTCATGTGAAGCAAATGAAGGGAATGGTTCTGATGCAGGTAAAGCCTGAACACAAGAAAAAATTATCAGGGAAATTACTTCTGGAAAAAGTGAGAGACAGAGTTTATGGATTCTTTTTTAACTTAAAAATAAGGATGAAATTTTAAAATTTATGTTCAAAGAGCAAGAGGATAAAATCAGCACAGAATTCACAGAGAGCAAAAAGGCTTTTAGAACTGGGGTCACTGTTTTCGCTACTTCCACCAGGCAAATTCAGGCTGATGTGACAGAACCCTTCTGCACCTTCATTTCTTCTGGTTCCAAATGGAATTATCAATATTCCCTCCTCAAGAAAGCAATAAGGATATTCCTCTCTAACACAACTCCTAGAATCTTGCAAGGCTATTTACAAAATGTGTGCAGACTTTGGAAGAGAACATCAGAAAAAAAGGATGGAAAGCTCTGTATCTGGCTGATGGTCAGACGGGAGTGTTTGGCTTCGCTAAACCACAAGCATCCTGCACAAGCTGAACCCATGTAAGAAAAGGGCAAATGCACATCATATCCCAAGAGCAGTTTTATGTGAGGGGCTGCCCTAAAGATCCGTACTCAAGTAGCAGCAGAAGGCTGTGAGAGAAGGAAAGAGGAAGGAAAACCACTGCGACTCAAGAGATGGGTCATCAGAGCTTCTGGGGCAGGGAGGTGCAGAAAGCAGAGAAAGGAAGGAGATGATGGCACAGTGTCTTTTCTTCTAATTTTCTTTTCTTAGATCTGTTTACAGGTTNTAGGGTGGAAAGAGGAAGGAAAACCACTGTTACTCTAGAGATGGGTCGTCAGAGCTTCTGGGGCAGGGAGGTGCAGAAAGCAGAGAAAGGAAGGAGATGATGGCACAGTGTCTTTTCTTCTAATTTTCTTTTCTTAGATCTGTTTACAGGTTNCTGTGAGAGAAGGAAAGAGGAAGGAAAACCACTGCGACTCAAGAGATGGGTCATCAGAGCTTCTGGGGCAGGGAGGTGCAGAAAGCAGAGAAAGGAAGGAGATGATGGCACAGTGTCTTTTCTTCTAATTTTCTTTTCTTAGATCTGTTTACAGGTTTAATCCTGTAACTGCAGAGTGTAAATCCATCACAAGCCATAGTGATTATTACAGCTGGAGAGCTGGGTGTTTTTGTAACCTCTCTGCTCTATTTCAGTTACGGGAAGCTGTGAGGTAAGGGAAAGGAAAAGAGAAAAGAGAAGAAAGAGAGGGAAAGGAAGAGTGCTGTCCTCTAGAAAAAATCCCAATCAAAAGCTGACATATTTTCCCAACATTTGGTGCCTCATGAATACTGTCCAAAGTAAGGAAGAAGAAGACACTCATCCCCCCAAAATTCCTTTTTCCTGATGATGTCCCCTTTTGCATAGGAGAATGAGCTGTGCTGTGGTCCAGCACCCAAAGCTGGTACAATGTCCCAGGCTGCTGTAAGTAGGAGCTAGCTACAGTTTTGAAATCCAGCTGTATTGGCATGCAAAAAACTCCATCTGGCATAATGCAGCACAGTTATCTGCATCTCTGCCATCACAGGTGAGTGTAGAATCAGCTTGTGCTTTGCCATGCAGCTCCAGAGACTTGGTGAACTGTCTCAGTGTTCATACAAGGAGATTGCCCAGCCTTCAGACACATTGAAAGGTCCTTTCTGGCCTGAGAGTTTGAACCTCCATACAGTCTGAAAGTATTAAATGATTGTTTAAAAATATTCTGTTTTCATTCTTCTATTTTCTTTTCTTTGAGGTATTTGGGGATGGAAGTGTTGAGCAATCTGTCCCTTCATTTGAGATTAAATTTGAGATTAAAACATAGAGTCTCCCCAAACACTTGACCACACCAGGGCATCTTTGCTGCTCTCTGTCTGCCTTGGTGGACCTTCCAAAAGAGTCACAGGGTAGATGAGCATAGGTAGGATATCTTTTAGCTAGTGGAAACTGATGATCACTTGAAATGATGCAGATGAAGAAACCAGAAGCAGTCTTCTGCCAGCACTGCTGTATGCAGGGCATGGTTTTGCCCATGGAGTGGTGCCAGTTCTGAGAGGAGAGGACACGACTACATCCCTGCAGTGTCCTTAGCTAAACAGGCTGCTGATGCCCTGGGATGCATCTGTGCAGCACCTAATCCAATGGGGCTTCTAACTGCAGTCATAATAGAAATAACATATAGTAATAAAGTAAATAGACAGTAAAACTGTCTTCCATAATGTTATTCTCCAGGCAAATGAGATGCCAAAAATGAACAAACAGCCTCCAAGTGATATTAAAATGTCTTTCACTTTTAATAATTTAAGGGACACACTAGTGAGAAAGATAAGGAAACTTTAAAATATATTATTTTTCAGCCTGACGGTCCGTTCCTCAGACTCTCTCCCGTCTGATCCACTGAGGACTCATTAATATATCTTAGGCTGAAGCAGAGCATTTTCATAAGTTATTGGGACAAAGAGTTGTTCTCTTTATTTTATTCTGTAAGTTTTCCTTTAGAAAAACTGACTTGGTTTGGGTGCTTTGCTTCTGTAAATAAATTTCCCTTCTCCCTCCCTCCTTCATTCCTATCTTCATCCCTTCCTTTGCTTCTTTCTCTGTCTCCCCTCCTTCCCTCACTCATTTCATATCTCTTTCTCCCTCTCTCTTTTTCTTTCTTTCTTTCTCTCTTTTTTTTTCTTGGTTCGAAAAGCCCTAGACTGTCTCCTTGAGTGTTAAGGACAAACTGGCAATAATTTATGTTATAGCGTGATATGAAAAAAATTACATTACACTATAAATTATAATATGAAGGGTGAAATGCCAGGAAGGATGCCAAATGCCGGTGGAAGTCCCATTAGACAGCAGTTCTACTGCCTACCGCTCCCCACAGAAATCTTTGAAGACTTGCATGAAACTGTTTGCTGTGAGGGGGGGACCTTGGAGGGGGAGGAAGAAGAAATATAACATATAAAATGTGTAATCAGTCAACTGAGATAGGAAATTTTTACTAAAGCTTGAAAAGAAAGGTGACTGTATAGAGCTATAGCAATTTCAGATTTAGCCACTTGGGATATTGTATCACTGCCTCAAACTGGAACAGAGGCACTAAGGAGGAGCTGTGTTCTGTGTATGTAGCAGTGTTATTCGAGGGGCTTTGGGATTTTATCCGCCCAGAGAAGTCCTGCTGGGTATCACAGAGGTTTCTTGGAGTTTTATGTATCATTGTTCATTGTTGCAGACCCAGGTGGCTGTTTGTGGCAATGCCAGAAGCTGCCTGAAGCCATGCCACACTCTGGTGGTTCTTCTTTGGGAATTGGACTAATTAGTGCAAGTTTAGAAAGGCTCTGAGAGGAAAATGGCACCAATGGAGACATGGGAATCTGGACTCCATCTCTGACCTTGTGGTGGTGTGGACTGCTGTTAATGTAGTCAAATGGCTGGAGAAGCACAGGAGAAGGGTCAGTTCATACTTGGCTGCCCCATAGCGTTCTAAACACTCACTCCTCCCTAGTGTCTGAGAGGATACCAGGGACTTATGGGCTACAAAGCAGAGCTGTGCAGTCATCTTCATCTACCAGTACTGGGTCTAATAGATTTGTGCTATGTGTCCTCTGACTATCATTTAATACAGGCTACCTAAAAATCTTCAAGCATTGGCCCTATCCAATCTCAGCCTATGTTACTTCTCTTTCTCAGATGATGCCAAAAATGTAAGTTGGGTTATATGAAATATTTTGTACAACAGACAGAGACGGTGAATTTGCCATGGGCTGGGATGGGTGGTAAAGTTGATGTTTCATTCCCATCTCACATCTGGTGAAATAACTACTTCAGTTCAAACCTACCATCCAAATTTTGTAATACTGAGGTTAGGGGAGAAACTGAAGTTCTTTCTGTATATCAAGTAATGAAATGTGATGAGTTCATTCTAAGAAAGAGAATGCTTTTGTTGCAGACCAAGAATGAGAATATGTCTGTTTTCCTTTAAAGATAAAAGAAACAAAAGACAGAAAGCCAGATTATTATTTTATGTTCAAAAAAACTAGAAAATCCAAAACCACAGCCAACATCCCAATCAATGGAGAGAAAAGCAGCTTTGAGTGCCTTATTGAACTGACCTACAGAAAAAGCTTCAGAGCTTCAAGCCCAAACAAGTCCCTGATAAGATGTGAAATGCAATGGAAAAATCATTGAGAGAACAACAGAGAAGCTGATTTTGCTCTAGTTTTACAGGTCAGTTCAATAAATGTTTCTGAACTCTCCTTCCTGTGTAATTCTAAAGAAGGATCGTTTAATTAATATATTTATCTGGAAGAAGAAAAAAAGAAGAGTAACGGGAGAGAAAAACAAATTTAAAACAAAGATTGTATTACACATTGGACGTTGCAGGTCTTGGTTGAGCCTGCTTAGCACATGAACTCTGTTGGTATCCAAAGGCCTTCTTTCCACACAGTTGTTCTCTTAGAGTAATCTTTTAATTTAGTGTATAAATTATCACAACAAAAATTAAGTGAAATGAGGAAAAGACACATCCAAACACATTTCTTACTTCTGTTTTCCTTCATTAGTTGTTATTAATTTAGTGCATTTTGTCAGCCCTCCTGTGTTTTTGGAAAGTTGAAAGACATCCCAAATGTTTTATTATTTCACTGCCAGACTCCAGATCTGGCAGAGCTCAGGATACCCTCTTCTGTGGGACTTTTGGATGTAAAACTGTAGGTCTTAGTTTCTGTCTTCTTCTGCCTTTGCTATACACCCCGCCCCTACCCCCAGTTATGGCATAGCTGTGTAATCCTCAGTCCACCACAGACTCCCAAGCCTAGGGCATCTACACCATATCTGGCTGAGGGAAGAGATAAAATGGATGGAAAGAAACTGTCTTGACAGCTCCAGTTCTCATGCAGGCATGGCTGCTAAGGAGACATGTAGGAATACAGTTCATCTACCCTTAAGTTTGATCAGGGAAGGCTATTCCCATCTTTCATTGCCCAGCCTGGGAGATTGAACTGCACAACCCAGCTCAAGCTGAGCACTAAAAAATTTTCACACCCATTGCAGGTTTAATCCTGCCTCAAAGAGAGAAAATTTCTGCAGCCCCAAGTGTCCTGAGAGCATGGGTCCATTATACAGTGCCCTGTGATGTATATCAACCACTGCTTAGGAATTACAGCAGTAGATCATACTGCTGAGATTTTGCATGCAAGAACAGGGCAAAACTATTTTAAATACTGTGTGAGCACAGTTGTGATACTCCCCACCACGTTGGTGAAGGTGCACTTTGTCCAGAACTGGGCTTGGCATATTTGTGTGCCTGTTATAAATGGAGTTATTGGTGCCATCTGTGTTCCTATGGCTTCTCCATGTTATTTTTGTGTCACTGAAAAATGGAGAGCATTTTCCTCTTCCCCCTTCCAAATAGCCCCTTCATAAAAAGGTTGTTCTCCACCAAGGGAAGAAAAGGGTTAACAGAAAACTTTTTAAGCTGAGAAAGAGAAAGCTAAGTCTTCATGCTCTTGGGGAAATTGAACTGTTGAGAAGTGGGGGAAAAGGCTTTCTTCCCCCGGCCCACCACAATGCAGCCTGCCTTAAAAAAACTGAAAGATTTTTTTTTCATGTTCCTCCAAATATCACTTCTGCTTGTCAAAATATTTATAAAAACCCTCTTGCTATCTCAAGCTGCACAGCCTTTGGCTCAGGTTCCTGCTTATGCAAAACAGGGTCATAATCATGTCACTGTGTATTTGATAAATCCATCTTCCTCTTGTCATTGTCACCAAGAAGCTGAGATGACGGGAGATTACTCCGTCAAATCGCCGTGGAAACGCCTGCAGAGTTTATGAATTTTCATAGGATGTAAGTCCTCTTTAATGGGAAGTGGGACCCAGTGAAAGCTTACTATTTTTACTGAAAAGCACATGCATCTGTGAGTCTGTATCTGTGTGAAGGAACATACTGTACAGCCAAGTATTTACCCAACATACATTAGGAATCATACCAATGGGTCTCAATTCAGAGCATCTTCCTATTTCCTTGCATCTATTTCTCTCTCTATGACCCAAACCCACATTTATATTAAGGCTTCCTTAAGCCATGCTGTATATGTAAAAAGGATGTTAAATAAGTGCAAATGCCATTAGAGTTTATTTACTTATCTAACACATTTCCTGTGAGTGTTTTCATTACCACATTTTGAAATTCTTTCCTCTGTCCCTCCTTTTTTTTTTTTGCAATCTAGTGAAGATACCAACCCATCTTCAGTGAGAATTGCCTCTATGTCAGGGTTCAAAGGCCAAATGGCTTCTTCTTTCTGAATCAAAGCTTAAAACCAAGATGATTCACAGTTTTCCAAATAGAAAAAGTGTCCTATTCTCACTCCTCACTAGACTAAAAAATGGCTACAGGGATTATGCTCAGTCTTTGGAAAAATAAGAGAAAACAGATAAATATGGATGTTAACTCTCAAGTATGAAACTCAGTTGTTACAGGTGCTTAGCTCTGCTCAGAAACTGAAAGATGCTTTGAAGTGCATCACAATTCTCAGTGCAGGACATAGGTCCTCTCTGAAGTACTTGAGTGCATCACAGTGAATGGCCAGCTCATGGAGACAAACCAGAACACACCTTGGTATCACTCTGCAGTATGAAGAGAGATAGAATGAAATATTAGAAGGAGATCACTCAAGTGCTCATAGAATCACAAAATCACAGAAAGTCAGGGATCGGCAAGGCCCTCAAGAGATCATCTAATCTAATCCAATCTAATCTAATCTAATCTAATCTAATCTAATCTAATCTAATCTAATCCTCCTTCCACAGCAGGAACACCTAGATCAGATCACACAGGAATGCAAGTTTTGAATGTCTCCAGAGAAGCAGACTCCTCAGCCTCTCTGGGCAGCCTGTTCCAGTATTCCATCACCCAGTATTGAATGGGATGAAACTTCCAAAGGTCTCTGGTCCAGCCTCTCCTTCACCATGCAAGGTCAAGTTAGCAATCCCTTCATTTAGGCTGCCTCAAGAGTACATTGGGTGGGATTAACAGAGTTCACAGGTGCATTACAGAAATTCCCTGGGATACCAGAGATGTTGCAAAGGTACCGCTGCGCTCAGGACAGACTGACAGCTGGTGGCACCTTCTGCACTTCAATAGGATTTTAACCTTTTTGCTACTTTCCACTGCCATCCATGTTGCTGCAAATGCACAGCTAACACTCAAGCCAGGGCACTTAGACTTAGTTCTGCTATGTAGGCTCATCTTTTGGAGCTTCGTTTTTATTTATGACTTGTGGTAATATGTCCTATGATCCCAGAGCTTTCTCTTCACATTAAAGTTGTTTTGCCTTCAGTCTCCAGCATGTTCAAGTAGTGCAGCCTCCTGCTGGGACAAGAGTATGAAAGGCTTTTAGGCCAGTACCTCTGTGTTAAGCTACTATTACTGCAGTGCTCTCAAAATCACAACCCTCCTGAAATAGCTACCCATGTATGAAACTGCAAAAAAAGGGGGGATGGAGCTGTTTCCTGGCATACCAAGTTTTAAAGGGAGCCAACAATGCACCTTTGATCCTCACTGCAGCAGTTACTACAGTACCTACAGCCTTGTTGTTTTAATGCATTTACTCAAGCAAAGTAGTGACTGTGTCTCTGTTTTGACTAAAGTAACCACTGTTTGTAATCTGTCTGTACCTGTATGTTTCTATGTAAGCCATTATGTATGTGTTTAAACCAGTGTGGTGTCCAGGAGAGCTGGACTTCAGTGGGATTTTTATAGAAGTGATGAGATGAAGGCCTGTCAGGACCTTTAGTGAGCAGTTGCCATGTGCATCAACACCAGGGGATGAACTTGCCTGTGCTAGGTCTTTAATTGCCACTACCTGGGTGTCTGTGACTAAAGCATTAGCTTTCAAACTCCTGCCTACTTTATACCCCCATTGCTACACCTCCATAAATTTCCTGCCAAAACCGAGAGTCTTTACCATGAGGAGTAAATTCCTCTGTACACATATCATGACATCCCTTCCCTGTGCCTTAAAATGATGCTGTCCTCAATGTATTTTGGAGATGATGCATTCTAAACTGCAGTAGCAAGCCACTAAGAAGTGGAGCAGGAAAGAAGGAATACCTGGCAAAGCATTACCTCATATCAGAATTCCATGTGTTCTCCAGCAGCTGTTGACAGCCTCATATTTTCATTTGGGGAGAGGGCATACGGCATAAGGAAGTCTAATAAAATCAGGAATATAGCCATTATTCAGTAATTTAAAATTTTATGCCTGGCAGTGAAGTCTTGGAATCTGTCTTGATGTTTTGCAAGCAAAAAACAGCAGCTTATCCTTCTCAGACTTAGTGTTCATACTTCTGGAGGATGGAAGTAATTTCCAGAGAATTTACAAGAGAAGCCTATTCATTAGCTTATAAGTTAAAATTAATTAAAAATTGGATTCTTTAAGAAATGTAACATCTGTGCTCACATTCTCTCCATCCAAGTGATGTCAATAAGAGAATAACTCAAGACTTCAAACTTTCTGTGTAGTTGCAGTTAATTGAATTCTTATGCTTGGGGTATTCTTGAAGAAATTAGGAAGTAATTAGGCTATGCTATTAACAATTGTATCTAATTGATCTGATGCTATAGCTAACAAACAGG
The DNA here is from genome assembly GCA_013400935.1 of Turnix velox. Classification (NCBI taxonomy): domain Eukaryota; kingdom Metazoa; phylum Chordata; class Aves; order Charadriiformes; family Turnicidae; genus Turnix; species Turnix velox. The sequence goes on from VZTY01029216.1 coordinate 233,903, forward strand.
CCAAGGTCAACAGCTTATTCAGCTCTTAATCTTGATGTGATCTCAGAGGCAATGCAATGAACTCTGTACCCTTCTCTTTTGTGAATTAGCTTGCTGGAGCTCTTCTGGCTGTGCTGGGAATTATGCCACCATCTTTGGGCCAAATCTACCTTCTACCATATGGGGTCCACCACTGTATGCCAGGTTAGGCATCTGTGTGTGGAAAACTGTATGGTCTTGCACCTCACAGCAGCCAGCACTGCAGCATCTTCTCCACTCTCCAAGATGCTTCTACTTGTAGGGCTCAAGCAAGTGGGAAACTCTCAATGCATAGACCAACATTGTGAGTGGAAAGTGACATCCCAGACCTTCACCTGACTCCAGTCCATGTTACCCAGTCACTAAAAAGGCAGCCAAAAAACAAAGGTTAAAGTCAGCCATATGGTTTTGCTGCTTGCATGCCTGTAGCTCTGAGCAGTAGTTGCAAATCCAGTTTAATATGCCAGCGCTTTGACTCTGCATTGATCCAGTACATCAGTGGATGTGTTCTTAAAGAATGAAGTCAAAACTCCCTTTGGCTTTGCCAAGGTCTGGCTTTCACCCTGCAGAGCTACAAAATCAATAGAAGCGTCGGAAGGCAGAACTCGCTGTAAATGCCTCTGAAGGGAGAGGTATGGAAAACGCAATTTCACAGAGAAGGAAATAACAAGACAAGGGATTTTTATTTGCTTTTGTTCCCTCCACCCTTTTCTTCTTATGGTGGAGAGTAGTATCCCAGGAATAAATAAGAAAAAGTATTTGGAGAATTTTATATTTCTTCCAAACTGAAGTAGCAAGAATGTCAGAAATTTTCTTACAGACAGAATCGCAAAGATGCAGATGTATGACATCTTAGGAATTTCCAGCTTGTTCAGCAATGACATCAGTAGGAAAAAAAATATATCTGTAAAAACTGTCAAAATGTGGGATTAGAAGAATATCACTGAGTTACTTCATAGTGTCACTGATAAGTGAGCATCAGTGCTATTTGTGCTAGTAGTGGATATGGCACAATAGTTGTCTCCAGGTGCCTAAAAAACATTATTAGGGTAATGATGGAATCACTTTAATAATATTAAGTTTCTGGTATATATTCTTAACCTTTAACATCATTTTAACAATGATCTTGGTTTCTTGGTTGCAGTTCTGTTTTGCCTTTCTACTCACGTTGCAGTGAACGACTTTGATTGCTGTTCTTTAGTCAGAGGCATCACTACTTTGGCCACTTTGGAAAAGGAAGGAATGTGGGACATGGTTTCTGTACATACATATCTGAGTTCATGTGTTTCAAGTGCAACTGCCTCTGGAGTTTAGCACGACAGCTTTTTAACAACTTCCAGTAGTAAAGAATTGGTTCTGCAAGTCAAACTGATTGAGGGCTATCTGACAAGGGGAAGGGGGAAGAAAACACCATGAATTATATATGGCAATCTGTCTATTTTATCATTACATACCCACGCTTGGAGCAGATTCATTCCTCTTGCACTTCCCATTGTGCAGTCATTCCCAGTGTACATTCATTTCTATTGTTTCTCCTTCCATGTATTGTACATTCAGACCCTGTCTTGACTGTGCATTCAGGCTCTGTTTGCAGGAGATCCATCCATGGGCTCAGCTGTTTCACAAACAGATCTAATAGCTGTAGTGTGCTCAGATGAGCATGATGGGTAATAGCAGAGCAGATTGAACTATATTGTCCCAGGAGTTCATATATTTTTATACACTCATAGGGTACACATCATCTTGCTATGACAATGAGGCTAAGTCAAGCATCTCGGGAATGCAATAAAGCAGATTACAATACCGTTCTTTCACTCATTTTCAGCACACTTCCCCTCCCACTTTAGTTTTAACGACATTAATCAATGCCAGGCTACTTTACACCCAATTCCCAAATGGTGGCTTGCTTTATACTCTCCCCCAAGTGCACACACACACACAAACACACACACACACACACACGCACATGGACAGTTAGCTCTTATCCTTCCTGAAACAGGTTTCCATTAAGATAAAACTAGGAATTCGTTAAATACCAAGGAAAGTTAAGGACATGAATTTCAGAAGAAAATCACATAAATTCAGGCTTTAAAACGGCAAGATTAAAAATTTTTTTACTCCCCAAGCCCTGTCACATTAGTAAATGAAATAAAGCCAACAAAGGATGTCATATACAAATAGTCAGTTTTCTCATTTACTGCATTTCTATTACCATGTGTCTTTCTTGTGCAGACATGTTAAGCAATTCTCCCCTCAGACACAGGCAAGGTGCTCCCCAACAACTCAGTGTGTGTTCCAGCAGGGAGCAATGATGTGAACTCAGAGAGGTGAATCATAGACTTTGCCAAAAGTTGGAGAGAACTTGTCTTCTTTCTCCATTTGGGGCCCACTTAGTTATGTGACAACTGTGTTCATCTTTTGTCATCTGGTGCTATGTAGAGTTTCACCACTTGCATTTCAGGCAGAGTAATACTCAGATCTCATGTGCATCAAGCAGGAAAATTGGCTTATGCTTTTCTTTGCTGGCACCTACTGCAGTATTCCCAATCCCAAACCATTAAAATCAGGAATTGAGATTTGCCAGAAGCATGAAAGCTGCTTTAAATCTTGTGATGTTTTTTAACAGACATAAATGGAATTCTTTGAGCTTTTAACATGTCTTGCTTTATTTGTTCATTTATTTTTATAACTCCCAGAGCTGATGAACGGGACGAGAGGGGAGTCTAGTGATAATAGTGGTTTGAAACTTACTGTAGAAGTAAGCCTATAATGCTCACTTCATTACAGGATGGCAGGTGCTAGTTTTATAAAATTTCAATAAAAGTAATAAAATTTATGATATGATAAAATTTATTACTGCAAATGACACACTGTACAATGGCAAAGTCAATGAAAAGCTGAAGTCCTTTTTTCACACAGAGCACAGACTGTCCAGGACTACAGAACTGCTAAAGCAGCATAGACCAACTTTTGACCAGAGCAACAGACATATAGATGCTCCTGTCTTCTGGCAAGAAAAATAAGCTCCTTCTGCATACCTTCTAGCCCAACAGTTCTGGCTGCCTGTGCACTTAGTTCCACTTTGCATTCAGATGGTCTTTCCCACCTGAAAACATCCCACTGAGCACAGAAAACCATATACAAGGAAACGCATCTTCCCAACACTGACATCCACCTGTCCCGAGGCAGCCACAAGCATCTATCTTAATGACCCGCAACACCACCAGACAACAAATACCAGAGAGAACCTGAGATGATGGGCTGGTGTAAAATGAGCCAGAGCAGGCTCTGTATAGATTTACACCAGTGGTAAGTCGGGACCAGGGACAGAAAATCGTTACTACGTGTGGTGGAAAGTAAATGTGTACCTTGGAAGGCCAAATACTGGATTGAAATGGGAGATTAATTGTAACATAGATGGAGCTTTAGAAAATTTATTGAAACCTACAATCATCCCTAATAATACTGACTCCTTTCATGAGGGTGAGTGACATTTGTGCTGTCCTATCAGAGAGGCACCCAGAGATGCTCTGCCAGCAGTAGTCATAGAATGCATCTCAGAAAGGACACAGCCTTCATCTTAATGTTCCTAGTAATAAAGAAAATGAGGCAAAATGATAAATCAGAGAATGACAGTGAAATAGGCCAGTTTAACAAATTGGATGTGATTTGCTCTCTTTTGTTTCTAACCTTTCTCTACTCCATCACTCATCTGTTTTGTTTTGGGACAAACAGGACAAACACAGAAGCATCAATTCCCCTGTTACACCTGTCCTTCAATGAAAAGAGTTGATTGTGATCAGGGTGAAACAAATACAAAACATACACCAGGAAGGAATTAAACTCTATGCAATTCAGGGAGACTCAAGGTCAAAGCTGAACCTGAACTTAGCGAATGCATTCCTGACAAGGACATTGCATTGCCATAATCCTACAAATCAGGCCCCAAAGTGACAGAAACTTCCCAACATCATGATGATAGTTAGACGAGGTTAACATATTTTGTGAGACATTTTCCTGTTATGGAGCAAGTGAATATAAATCAATAGACCACTGCTCTTTTGCACCTCTCTGATGTAGGCCCTATATATTTTTGCATTAACATTGGACTTCAGGTGCTTTTTTATTCCAGCCATCAAAGTGAGTCATTTAAAGATATATGAATGCAAATACTTTCAGTCATTTTCTGTGAACCCTCCCCACATGCTATTGCAATTTATTTCATTGGCATAAGCTGCATGTCAGAACTCTGGATTATCAAGAACATCTTTTTAAAAAAGATCTTGGTTAATTTAGTGGTATAATTTAGTGGCTCGAGAAGACCTGTACTCCCTGATCCCTTGTACTTCATTCAAGTAAGCTAGCATGAATCCCAGCCCCTGGTCAGCGCTGCCTCCATCACACTCTGCATACTGGATTTATGACCTCAGTTCTGTGCCTCACTGGTTTCCCTGTAATCAGGCTGAGTCTGTCACACCGATACTGAGATATTTAGGTTTTTTGTATCTGTTTGCCATGGATTTCCATTTGGTCTGATGTGCTAAGATGGATGTGCTGGCTGTGCTGCTTCAATACTCTTCTCTGATTCTTAATGTTTAGCTCCAACACAAAAGCACTGGTTATGCTTATTTTTCTTGTTTTTCTTTTATTTTTTTTGCTAGACCATTCAACTTTGTTTGCTAAATTAGATGTGACAGGCAGGGATTGCATCATGGTTTTACAACTGTTCATTCACTTGCTCTCTGTGGTGCTGATCATTCTTAGGATGGAGAAGAGGCAGAGTTGAATTTATCAAAACCCCACAGTTCCTCTAACCTGACTTCTTTCAAGCCCAATTCCTGGCATCCAGTAAGAAATTACATAGTGCTTGTTGGCTGGGTTTTGGAAAGGAGGGAAGATAGGGAAAAGAAATAAGAAAATGAACTGTAAGATACAGAGGAGTCACAGTGAGCTGTTAGCAGGACTGAGGAAGATAATGCTATCTTTAAACTTTCATGTCTCGCTGTCGTGTTATCATTACTACACGATGCAATCTTAAAACATATATCTACACTAGTAAATTAAACCAGCCAAGGCCCATTTTCTGGACCAAGGAACAAGAGACACGAAGCAGCTTTTATCCACCTACCTAAAATCTCTTCCCCTTGTACCAGGGGGAGTGACTCTTAATTCTTTCCTGGAAAAGGTGCCTGTCCTGTAACAATCAGGATGGCCATGGAATAGTGCCGAAGTCCATGCCTCAACACAGGTTAGCTGATAGATATAAACACAGACAAAGCTATAGTACATAGGAAGATTTATTCTTAAAAGTCTTCGTTCTCATTTCAACATTTATGGAAGAAGGAAAATTCAGCAAACTACTTTCCATCTCTGTGCACTCTCCTCCAACTTATACTCCAGTATAAGTATGGAAAAGCTATACTTTGTAAGAGGAAAGTTACAAGACAAGGAGATGACATGGAAGTAAAGGATTTGTGTTGTGTCTGAATCCTGATTATTAAAGGAAGAGCTGAGCCTAAATTATATCCAGAAATCTGAAGACTCTACCTATGTCAATGCTGGCTTTTCTGGTTCTTCCTGCTATACAGAACGGAGACTAGAATGGGGCTACAGCCCAGAAATACACATGTCTGACGAAGGTCAGAGATGTATGAGTCTGAAAAATGGCCCTAGATTCATCTCTTGTGAAGACTACCCTATATAAAATCCATTGTATGTGAATATCAGGCTAAGTCTTTCTACTGGATAGAAGAGTGTTAGAGAAAGGGCAGAAACAAACAGATCTGTTAATGGGCAGGAAGGAATAGATGGAATTAAGGGATTGAGGTAACAGTAAGTTCAGCCCAAGAGAAAAGGTTATTATAGTAAAAGCAATTCAGAGAGTGAAGTGAAATGTGTGGGGATGGGGGAACCTCTTTATAGTGGTGCTGCTCAAGGCTGGACAAGACAGTAGTTCAAGCACTGGTCATGTTGACATAAATCCCAGCACTGCAGAGATGTGAGGTGCTCTGCTACCATCTGACCCTCCAAACCCTGAGCTTTGCCTAATCCCCTGCTGGGTGCTGGGTCTTTGCATCTTTGTGAAGCTGTCCATTTCCGAAAAAGTGCAGAATTTACTACAGGGAGGAAAAAAAATGGAGCCCAAGCACCATTAATAGGATCTATGGCAGCATTCTGTAATACATCAGTCCTACTTATAACATAATAGCCGTATAACTCATACAAGGCTCTGGCTCATGCGAGGCATGGAGGTCTACATTACACAGGGGAGGAATAAGCAACACAGTCACATATCCTGCAGCTGGGTAAGATTACAACACAAGCAGCAGGCTTTCCAGGCCTTAAATGCTGGAGGAAAGGACAAGGCATAGAAAGTGTTCAATCCCTGTTTTTCATGAAAACTAGAGCATTTTCTTTATAGGAAGAATCAGTGATTTTTCTGTAAACCTGTGTGTCTGTGTATGTGTGTCTGTGTGTGTGTGTCTCTGTGTGTGTGTGTGTGTGTGTGTGTGTGTGTGTGTGTGTGTGTTTGTGCGAGTCTGTATGTGATCAGCAGTGATTGTTAGTTGCCTTGCAGTGAAAGCAATGAATGAATGGGTGATGGGAATTAAATTTACCTTTTTCTTCTCTCAAGAGTTGATGCCATCAATGAATGAAGAGTTGAAATGAGACATACTGTTAGATGTGGTACAATTGCTACAGCTTGGCTGAAGTTAAGGGTCCTCAGTTCCTTTATACCAGCTGAGGATATATTGAAGAGTGAAATTATAAAGAAAACTGTTGTAGCAGACCAGGTTTCCTCAAGGAAAGAGAGACCTGCGAACTTGTGGTACAACAGCTTTTTTGCAGTCTTCATAGTGGGGTGACCAACTTCAGATCAGCCAATGAACACATGCAGTCTGAATCCAGTCCTTTTTATATTTTTTTCTTTATGACCTGAATTCAAAGCTTTAGGCATCCACTGCAGCAGGTGATGAACATTGCAAGTAGCTACAAGTGAACCTTTTAAGGCTTGAGCCTTTCAGAGAAAGCAACCTTTGCTTTGGAGACTCAGTATCAGACCTTAATAATTCATGTGTTTTAAGCCCAGAAGAGACCGGTTTGACAATCCAAGCCAGCCTGCTACCTAAAGCAGACCTTCAGACTTCTCTGAATCATTTCTCATATCAAGTCCAAGAGATACTGTTGAACTAAAATATATATTTTAGAAAAACATCTGATCCCGTTTTAAAGTAGCTAGTGACAGGTTATCTTCTACAATTCTTGGTTAAGATTTCTAATAGCTAATTACACTCAAAAAGGAGCACTGTATTTCCTCTTTGCATGTCAGGCTTGTTATTTTAGAATTTGGTTCTAAATCCCTATCTGCTCAAATAAAGAGTCATGTATTCTCACAATTCTGCTCCACAGAAAGCTCTTAATTTTCCCTTGGAGAAACTAACTTGTGCCTTTATTCTCTCCTGATAAACCTGGCATATGACAGATGTATGCATAACGGAGTGTCTTAGGTAGTCATTCACTGCTGCTCCCATTGTAACACCTGGGGTCCATGGAACAGAATTTTCTGGCAGCACACTTAAAATAGATCCAGGGGAGCTCATTTTTAATAGGATCCTGTCAACTATAAGATGGTGGAATTCCTTTTCTGTTGAACATGTGAATAGGCCCAAAAAGTCATTAAACATGTTCTCCTTGCCCTGATTTTTTTCTCTTTCTCCGAATATCTGTTTCTACTAATCCTATGGCAGTGTCTCATGTGCCTCTATTTACCCTGTAGGTTTAGATGCTTTGTGGGTCAGATCCAGATTCAAATTGGGAATAGCTTTCTTTAATGAAAACTGAGGAACAAGTTGGGTGACTTTAACAGGATTAGTTCTAGTACTTGCCAAACATTCAAAGTAGGACAAATAGCAAAGAGGAAGCTTCTTTCTGCGCTCGAAATTTCAAGGTCCAGCCACTGAGATCTGAGTAGAGGTTAACATTTCAGTGGAAAGATTGAGGTCTTGAGTAGAAGGTGATAACTATGTGCTCTCTAGGACAAAGACAGTGCTTGTAGATTTTCTTCTGCGGCATGAGGCTTCCTTCCCCTGGGTGTCCTCACTGGCAGGCTGGATAGGTGTTATGTGGAAGCAGGTGTGAGTATACCTGCAATGAATACCTCAGCACAGGAGGAGAAGGATAAACTTTATCATTCTCCATCCCCATCCTGGGTAATGGATGGGTAGCCTAAAGCAACTGACGTTAAAAACTGGAATGTCTACCCTGGAATTAAGCCATAAGGTCTGGCTGGACAGGGAGAGGAAGAGGAGGGCACAGATAATTGTACCCATAGGGCAATTAGAGTTACAAGCAGCAGTGAAGCTCCTCTTTAGTCCCAAGCGTGTGATTAATTGGCAATAACAACCCCCCTGGAGTTGCCTCATTGCTATTATAAAGCCAAGCCTTTATTTTTTATTTTATTATTTTTTATTTATAAATGAAATATTTAAGTCCATGACTTTGATCGCCAGGATCTGCTAGTTAGTGCCGGCTTCAGCCACAAGGTGCCAAGATTAAAGATTCATCAAAGGCAAAGGATTAGCCAACCCTGCTGGAATGCCAAGTAGCTGGTCGAGGAGAGGATGCTCTGCTAAAGGCTTGAATGAGTCCTTCTTTACTTGACTTGCTCTCCAGGACTTCAGTGTCTTCAGGACACAGGAATTTAGTGTCTCCCCATTTGCTTCACTACTTCTTACCTCCTTTACTTTTCTGCTTGCTTGGAAGGAAAAGGCTGGTGGCAACACTAGAAAATACAAATGCTCTACTGGAATGGAGTGTTCTCTTGAAGGGAGATGGTGGTTGCAAACACCTTGCAATGTCTAATATTGGGGAAGCAACCTCCTCAGTCTTGCTGGGTCTTGTGGAGAGTGGACTTGGATGCCACTCCATTCATAGAGCACAGAATCCAAGTTCCCAGAGGGATTGAGTCTCCTCATGAGGAACCTACAAGAGGATAAAAATGAGAAAGCAAAATCCCATCATTTCTCCTTGCCATATGTTACATTTTCCCTTATAAACCTCCTTTGTTTCTGCTAAGTCCTTGCAAATGCTAAATTGTTTCAACAACAACAACCCCCACCCTACAAGGCATCACAGGAAAACAGAGCTGTGTAAGCATTCAGACATTAGCAACAGCCAACAGGGCTCTGCACACCAGTTAACACAGTATTTGGCTTAATGGGATCTGTCAAGATGTGGAATAAATGGGGTGGGAGAGGAGACACCTTGGATGTACATGAGCTCATTCCAAAAAGCTCTGTCTGTCTGTCTGCAGCCTGCTGGTCTCCCTGTACTGCTGATGCTCTTTCCAGGAGGAGGATAAATATTTCCTTCTCCTGTTTCTTTCTAATTTTCTTTTTTATAATTTTTTTCTTTTGCTTCTCTTATATTTTTCTTCTCCTTTCCTCTTCTCTTCTCCTCTCCTCTTCTCGCCTTTCCTCTTCTCTTCTCTTCTCTTCTCTTCTCTTCTCTTCTCTTCTTTTCTCTTCTCTTCCCTTCTCTTCTCTCTCTCTCCTTTTCCCACACCTTTCCTTCTCTTGTCTTGTTTATTTTCTTTCTTTATTGCTGTCCAAATAAAATAATTGGCAGGAGCTTGGGAAGACTTGAAATTTTGCTGGCATCTAGTTAGATAAGGTTTCCTGCTCTATTGCTTTTCCCCTCTCTCTTATATGATGTAGCTAAGGAGCCCAGCATTCTGTCTTCCCTGCCAGATACCATCATGCATTTGGAAATACAAGTGTTGTCTTTAGGCAGATGGTGATTCTCATCCTTTGATCCTTTCACTAAACTCATTAGAAAGCCTGGACTCAGATCAAACCTTAGAAAGGAAGAAAAAGCAGAGACAAATAAATACCACTGAGATGAAGGTGGTATGTAAGACACCTTATGGAACAGAGTAAAAGCACCTATTCTATCTGTACTTTCATAACAGGGATTTTTACCTTTTGAAGTTTGCAATTTTTTTTAATACTGATCAGGTCCTAATGGCCTTTACAAACACACATGCATACAGGCATATACATATATATATATAGGTCCAAGTGAATGTACATGTGTGCTTGTTTGCATAAAGGTAATCAAAGACATTTACACTTATTTCAGCCCATGTATGGAATATAAGAGCCTAGTGAGGGACTCACTACACTGAGGTGTGTGTTCCCATGATACAGTTTGCTATATCTCTCATTTTGAAAATAAAGGTTATTTTCAGTGGTGCTGACCATTACAAATAGGATGAATTGCATCAAAGTGATGGCTAACATGGCCTCTGTGCTTATCAACCTAAGTTAAATCCCTGTACACTTGGCAATGCAAAGTAAGCACAAAGATTCTGCCCAGCCACGAATTATCAGCATAGTTCAATGCCCCTCCCTTGTGTAGAGGCAGATTTATCCAAGTGTGTATTTGAGAGAGGAAGACCAAGACAGGAGGAAGCAGAGCAACATACTGTTGTTTTGAATGTTGGGAGAAACCCAAGGACAAACCTGTAAAACAGGATCACTATGAGATGACACAAATGCACAACAGTCTTCCTCTAGTTCTCAGATTAAGATAACATGAAGTGTTAAACATATGTCCAAGATGAAAGTGTTGACACAGAGCTGAAACACAGAAACACTTCAAAAAGACCCCATTGTCACAAAGCTGAAGTAGATTTCTGTGACTTACAACTTTCAACATCTGTGAAAGTGAGGATCTCCACACTCCCTCTTTTCTGCTGGGGCAAGGGAAGGAATGTGAGCAGTTATTCTCAGTCTCCATAAGGGCAAGGGAAATCACACCTCCCAGAAGCAATGAGCAATTATTTGTATAGTACTCCATATCCCAGGCTGAATTAAGAAGTGCTGGATACCCCCAGATCCCATCAGTGGGGGCACATGTGTGTCATTTCTCTGAAATACTGACCTAGTGGGGTTTTCTCACTAGCACTGAGATGGTGTCAAATACTGTGACTGGACTTTTTTAAATGGATTGTATAATTTTATGACTGTCAAGATGAACAAATAATTTGCAATGAATAATTTATCCAACAGATTTTGATTCTTTTGCAGCTTACTGAATATCCATGAGCAGACCTTGATTTTAGCTGGCTTATTTATTGTTTGAATTTATTTTACATGTTCTCTCTCTTTTTTTTAAAAAGAAAAGAAAAAACAAACCATCAACTGATCAGAGACAGCTCCTGAAAGTGTTTGATGGTTTGCAGTTGAAATTAGTTGCAGCAACCATGAATCAGGAGGTGGACAGTGCAATGTGTAGAAATTTCTCTTGAGCAATTTGGAATTAATTCCCAGACCTTTTCACAGACTTCTAAAGTGACCTTGTTCAAGGAAACAGGGAGCAATGCTGTCACTAGAAAGATGTCCTTAAGTGACTAGTCCAAGGACTTAGATGAGAAGAAACACAAGACTGGCAAGGCTAGATGAGCTTAAATATCTGCCTTGCCTGGTATCCTGTCTTTGATTGTGGCCACAGTATATGTTTATGAAAAAAAAATTAAAAAATTGAAGCAAGCAGGTAGTGATTATCCCCCAAAATATTAATTGCTTCATCTATAATTAGTAGGAGAAAAAAATCATGAGTTAAAGGTGATGCATTTTACTTCACATTAGGGACATGAACCTAAGGCTGGAGAAGACATTGGCCTCTGGTGTAAATTCTGTGATTTATGCTATCATAGACTACCCATGTTATCTTGATCAAGTCAATTAGGATGAGATTTATCTACCTCATATAACATTAGCTATTTAAAAAAACAGAGCTCAGTGTGAGCTAGCTAGGTAGCTGAAGAGATACCCACATACTGTGTCTGGGGGACCACCATCAACCCATTAGATAGATAAGACTGATGAGTGCCTGGACCATCAGGGTCTAGACAGAGTCCTACTCACTACAGCAGAGAGAATGCTCCCCTCCTCCAGAGATTTTGATTATCCTCATGTCAGGGGTACACTACAAGTAAGTGGAACAAACAAACAAGATGAGATAACAAACTGAACAGCAGTGAGAGGGAATGCTGAATCCAGGATTATGTCTGACTTTGCCCATGAGAGGCAGCCGTGTTTTGAAGGCACCGAAGCAAAAGGTAGATTTTAATTCAGGCTCTTTACATACATGGGCTCTCTGCCGAGATGAAGGAGGCATCTTAGTCCCCTGGGAGCAGAGCTATCAAATTAGCTGGATGGATCTCTCTGTCATAAACAGCATATTTTATGCAGTATAGCCACACTCTGATCTGTTATGGTAAATGAGCTTTTCCTTCTCTGATGTTGTGTGCAGTTTTGCATACCTGGGTAGAGAAGGGGAGGCAAGAATGACCCAGGTGGACACAAGATGTAAGATGCTTCTTTGTCCAAAAGAGGGGGAGAAATGCTTGTGAACAGGTGGAATTGAGCAGCTCTTCATGTTAGGTGTCTACACTGGCTCTTAAGGTTATCCCCGAGGGCTCAAGACCAGGAGATCACCCTCTGTACAGATAATGAGTATGAAAGAATGGCTTAAGCTGTATCAAGTATATTCCCACATGAACCCTGAAGGCCCAGAGGTACCTGGAGAGTTAGTGTGCTACCACACAGGCCCACACAAACTCTCCACAGGCAGGCAGCCTGCAGGAGGTGGAGTATGCCATGTTTCCTGCTGCTCCAGATGGTGCCCTTTCAGAGTAATGTAGATGTAGCCACTGAGGTCCTGCTGAGAGACAACCCTCTCCTGCTGGGCAGCTGTACATAAGTTCAGCAGAGCTTCCCAAAGAGCTTGTGTGCTGGCCAGCCTGTCCCTGCTCTAGTCAGGAGAGACTGTCATTAGCCATCTCTCTGATCAGATTAGCATGGGTGCTTTTGGGAAAGAAAACAGTCCTGCAGGTCTCAAGGTATGACAGGGAAATAGCAGATTTATATTGTTGTCTTGAGGCACAAGGGTTGGTTGTTGTTTTTCTAAGGTGTAAATGCAGGGGTGAAAATACTGGTCATTAGTCTTTCTGTCCTTTTTCCACTGAAGGCAAGGGGAACCATCTGTGCCAGAATCACAGCTGGAGATCTCCGTCCTGAGGTAATTTTCAGACTTACTGCAGCCTGATCTGAGATCAGAGATGCCAAACTGACTGTGGTTCTTGCTCTCTTACCTCATCTTTCTGGAGACTCATTTAGTTTTCATTGAAGATCTCAGTAATCTAGAGTAACTCAAGCGTTGTCAGCACTTCCCTCTACACCCTTCTTCTCCCTAGACCACATGAGATCTCCCTCGTTATCTTTCCTTTTATGTTTTTCTACCTGTAACAAGTTCTGCTGTGCTCATTGACCCAACTATACTTCCAGTACAAGTACTGTCCTTTCTTTCCGGTTGGTGTATTTGTTTTGGAAGTTGTCTTGACCTAATTATAAGTGTTTGTGGACTGAATTTATTAGCTACTCAGTTTTTCAAAAAGTAATTTGTTCCTGAATCTCAAATCCAAAAACTTACTGTCAATTTTGTGTTGTGTTCTTGGTGACTGTCTCACTGAAAGATAGTCACATATCCAAAACTAGAACCCAGCTGTTACTAACTCTGAGGAAATAAACCTGAGGTGCAAAGAGGCTTTCAGAAACAAAGGTAGTCTGTTTCCAATGCCCCCTTGGATGAATTGGTAGAAAGCAGCCTTCAAATTTTCTAGCCTTTCAGCAGTACTTCTAAACAAGATAAGTACTGCAGGTGACATCCCATGGCTCCCACTGCTCTCAGATTTTAAGAGCTAGTCTCATCTGCCTGTGAACAATGTGCAGAATTCAGCAGACACCATGGTTTCTGACACAAAGATGACCACAGGGGTGCTAACAATAGGGCTTGGTAGCATTTTCTGACAATCCAGCTGGGGCAGGGTTCATCTTCCCTGATTCAGGTGTCCTACAGGCCAGATGTTTAATCTGGGTTAGTCATATCAGGCTTTTCTTGCAACCAGTAAAGAAGAACAAATACCTCTACAAGTTATTTAGTTGCATCCAAACACAAGTGCATAAGAAAAGCTAGATAAATTGCCTTCAGGAACTGTCTTTACATCCAAAATAATCATAAAAGAATCCTAGGATGACCAGTTTAGACATCTAACTTATCTGGGAAAGATGGATGTCAACTCTACTATAAAATCTAGTTGCTAAAACCAAAACAGTTGAAGGCAAAATGTTGGTTTCAGCACATCTCCCGGTGACATTAGATATCCTGATGGAAATAGTGTAAAATTCATAGTTTCAGTTTTTAAATATATATTTATGTTTGAACTGGCTTTGGTTGTTGAAGAAAGCACTAGGTTATTGCACTGAAAATGTACTGGAAACATATTAAATGCAGGCGAAGCTGCAGGGAATAGAGTTACCGTAAAAAGCACAAAAATGTAAAAGGTTAAAATCATAGCACAGCAGTGTGGTATTCACATAATTATGGAGATGGAAAGTAGCAGAGAGCTTAAGCTGGGAAAAGGCTTTTTCTTGTTCTTTAGTTTAGCTTTAGAGAAGCAGTTTAGCAAAAATACTGCACCTTTTACTCCAATTCAGAAAAGGGAATATTTTTAAATGTAATTTTCCTTATTTTCCTCTAAAGTTTACTACATTAATGCAGGGTAGCAGACTCATTACTTTATAGAATATTTCTGGATCTATAGCTTAGGTAGACATTAAAGGCAGGTGATGAGTATTATGTTTTCCATCAATGAAAAACTTTGCAATTAAAATTAAGATTTTTGACAGCATAAGATTTGGGATTTTTTCTGACATTCACACCTGTTTTCTGAAGGAAGGGAAATGCATCATCAATGACATTCAGGCACTGCGGTGAAAATCTTGCCCATTGAAAGGGCGGGGTTTGTTTGCAAAAACATGAATGAGAATGGAAAAAACACATACATGGGATCTGAGGGAAATGCAACAGCAGACTAGAGCTGAATAAATGGCTCCAACATTCCACATTTATGTTGATCTTATGACAATGGCTTCTGGAGGCATTTATATATAACACAGTAGTATACTTACAGAGGCGATAAAGATACTTTCCTTCTACTTTTGTCTTAAAATCCAAAAGGTTGTTACTACCCTGCCAATATCAGTACTGGGGGCAGAATAATAAAAATATGACTTAGGGGCAGCACTCAGCTATCTCTGATGCAGGTAAAAGTCCATCTGTCTGATCTCACAGTGAGAATCTTTCTTGTTCTTTAAAAATCACAACTATTAAAATGCAGCCATGGCATTTACACTGCTTCATCTGTCCATTGCAGGAAGTCAAAGACCATTGGTAGTACTGATTGGCTTAATCTCTCTGGCAATGGAAAGCAGAGCTGTGAGCCAGTACTACAATAAAAATAGTTCTCATTTACAAAGAAGTGGTTAAATTTGCAGGGTAAAAATTGTATCAGGTGAAAAACACCGACTTTCCGGTGAGGAATCAACCAGTTTGTCAGCTTTGCCTGCCTTTTTTGCAGGGGAGGGGATTGAGGAGATGTTGCCTGCAAGAATGCTGAGGAGAGACTGTTTGCAAAGGCATGGAGTGACAGGATGGTTTTAAACTAGAGCAGAGCAGGTTTAGGTTAGATATTAGGAAGAAGTTCTTCACAGTGATGGTGATGAGACTCATCCCTGGAAACAGTCAAGGTCAGGCTTTGAGCAACCTAATCTCGTGCAAGATGTCCCTGCTCACTGCAGGGTGATTGCACAAGACGGCCTTTAAAGGTCCCTTCCAACTCAACACATTCTATACTTCAACAATTGTAGCTCTTGTTAGCAACTCCTATAAACACCCTGCAGAAAAAAATCATAAGATTAAGCCCCCTAATATGTCTCTCTGCCCCAGATAGCACGTACTGAACATAGGCAGAATAAGTTGTCAGTTTTGGCCTGATCCGACAGTCTGACCCAAACCTACTGTTGATGAAACTATCAGATGAAAGTTTCTTGACCTTTAAGAAGCTCCACACCTTAGCTCTGGGGTAGCATGTTTTTGCTGCAAGTCCATTCAACCAGGGAAGTAAGAGGGTATAATAACATTTAGAGGGGGAACCAAAGTAGCTTTGAGCCTAAACAAGATTTATGTCAGTCAGATTAAAGGGGGAGTAGGAAACCAGGCAATTACATTCCAAAAAAAGGTGGAAGTATCTACATGTATGTACCTCGCCCAGTATCATCTCCCCTGTATAAGAAGAAGCATAAGATTGGCCTTGTTCCAAATCATGTTGAACACGCCACCTGGAAGGAGCAGAGACATCTGGAAAATCATTCCACAATCTCTGAGGAAATTACAGGAGAAATACCGGATGATTGGAAGAACAGCCCTTTGTGGGATTCTTACTTTATCAGCCAATTTCACTTGGAATTTTTTTTTCTAAGTAGCATATGTTCAGAACTTTAATAAGAAATCTTTGAGTTCTGGGGGTTTATTTATTTGTTTATTTAATTTCCCCTGTAAACGATAAAAGTTGTAGAAATTTCACAGGTGGCAGGACAGGGTATGGGGAAAAGAAATATCCAGTATTTCATACACTATGGTGCAACAGTGAGTATTGCTTCCCCACCTGATATGTGGAGCAGATTCACTGAGCCCACACTAAGGTTCAATGTACTGGGTGGCAAGAGATCTGGTTGCAGAAGGAGGGGTCCTCGGTCAGTTCTTCCCAAATTCCTCTTGTAGATGTGGAGGGTTGTTTCAAAAACCAAGCAGAGATATCTCTGGTAAGAAGGAAGTTGTAGGTAAAGCTTAGTCTCTGGGTGCTCATTCAGAGCACTGATTGTGGTGTCCTCTGAATGTAGGAGAACAAGGTGAAGAGGGTGTCCCTACACAATCTGTAGTTTTAGTTTTGATGCAGTGTCTCTGCTGCAGAGCTGCTCTGTCCTCTCCTGTTGTGTTGCAGTTATTATACTTTGGACTATAACACCAGAATTAGAGTTACATGCTCCTACTGGCTCAATTTCCTCTCTAAATTGCCTTCTAAAATGCAAAAAGTGCCATGTGTACATGGACCGAACAGGAGGTGACCCCAGCCTGCATCAGCCCAAACTGCTCTCTCATATCACTAGATTTCATAGCATAGCAGGAGGTGACGAGGGAGAAATCCAGACCCCCAGCTTCATATGAATGCACTTACTACTCAACATTTTATTTTTATTGTGATTAGAGGAGGTGTGCAGGAGTGTGGAGAATGGAGGATGACAAGAGATAGATCCCAGTTCATAAACATCTTGAACATTTGGAAGCTTTTAAGCAGCTGCTATGCTGGCAGATATTTCTGAACCAGCCACCTGCATATGTTTTCTGTGTTTATTAAACTAAGCCCCAAAGATGAGAAGATACAGGTGGAAGCTTTGAGCTTCATCCTTTTCCCCACCTCCCCTTGTGTATTTTAATCCTAATCCCTATCAACAAAGATGAGTTGCTTCTTTAACACATGCAGAAATTACACTGAAGCCCACTGAGACAAACGACGAGCTTTGATTCCATAATCAATTGCTAGGAAATTCATTAGTGCCAGCACAGATCTTTCATGCAGGAGGAGCTTTCCCAATGGACCTGCCTGCATCAGAAGATCACCGTTCTCTTCCGTTACGCTGGGCTTATTCCCATGCCAGGGAATAGCCCCTTTGCCTCCTTCATCTCAAGGAAGAAAAGCTCAAGAGCTCTAAGACTGAAAACTTGTCTTCACTACTAAATGCCCTTCACAGCCCCTCTCTCTTCTTCTGTCTTTCATCTCAAACATGAACAGATATCCCAACTGCTTTGGTGTCATTAGAGACTTTTAAAACAAGCTTAAGGATGATGCGGAGGGATGAGTGCTGTTATAGATGAGGGATTCAAATGGAAGTATCTACTTTTTTTTCAATTTGTGTTTTGGGTCAAAAAATAATTATCATATTTTCAAAATGTGTTCAGCTCCCACCAGTTTCCAAGGATTTCTTTGAAAACAGGTGGGGAGGCAGCACTATTAAAAATTGGGGACAAATCGCTTAAAAATAATTCTGATTTAAATATATGCACCATGGGTTCACTTGTAAAATTTAAATTCTTTCCTTTGTTTTCAATTGACCTCTTAAAAAAGATTTAACAAACCAAAAACAGAAAGAGAGAGAGAACACATCCTACCAAAACTCACATGATACTTAGAACATGAATGTACTTAATCCTAAGTATTTCTAATTGTGAGGTGCCCTCCATGTTAAAGTTAACAGCTGAGACAGATATGTTAGCCCTCCTCAGATGCTTAGTTAAATATGGGGAACTGCTCAGTATTTACCTTAAATACCCTCTGGTAATATTAGTTAAACTCTACTCTTCTCTGTAATGCTATGTGATGAATGGCAGAGGAAACATTAGCTGGGGTCATGGAGACATCTGATGAAGCCAAGATGTATAGAATATAGGAAATTCACAGGGATCTCCACTGAAAGGCTTTATTTCAGATCTTATTCTGCACTTAACAGTAATACTTACAATTTAGCATACTTTCTGTATTGTATCTATTCAGCTTGCCTCAAGATTTACCTGAACATTCTGTTATCTGCTGATACTATTTCTGCTAGACTTGTGCTAAGGTTCTGGTCTGCACATTTTTCCTCTACTGACTTGAATAATTTCTGTCATGAAATTCACTTTCTTATCTGGGGCAAGACTCACTCTCAGGTGTGAGAAGTCTGGATCTCTCCCTCAGTAACAGAGAGAGCTTGTGTGGTTCAACTTGACTTTACTCCAAATTTCAGATACGTAGTGTTAGCTGAAATGAGTCTCACACCTAGAGAGCTTGGAGATTATTCTGAAGTCCAGTGAGGACAAGGGAAAGACTCTATTAACTGCATCAGACTTTGTTCTAAGCTCTCAGCAAGTTCAGCTATCAGTTGCCCCTCCAGGTTGTCTATCACTCTCACAAACAGCTCCTCAAACCTGAACCATGTTGACAGCACAGAAAAGAAACCAGGTGCTGTATCACGGCCAGTGTTTTGAAGGGACATATTTTGTAACAACAGCAAGCATAGACACCTACAGGCTCCCTTGGCTTGCAGCTCTGCTCAGTGATGGACATACGTATTCCTTACAAACTCTGAAATGTAGAAGAGCACTGTGCAGACTGGGACAAATACTAGTCTTTGTGTGCTGTGTATCTGCCCACATCCAGCTTTGGAGAGGGGAATCTGCTGTGCAGAGCTAGGAAATTATGTCCTGGCAATTAGAGTAAGTCCTTTTGGACAAGGAAAACACATGAGGATCCTTTGCTCTCTGCCTGGCCAAGAGAAATGAGAGAAAAGATGCTAGTTAAACAGCTTATCCAAAGGAGAGGCTTTCTCTGTGCACAGACTCCCCCAGTCCCTTAGGTGAGGGCCTTTATAAGATAATCCTGGCCACTGAGGTACACACTCCTTTTGACGTAGCTCTTTTCTTCCTTTCCTCTTCCTTGACCTTGTCATTCAGTTTCTTGTGAAGTAATCCTAAAGCATCTGTTGTCTCTTTTGTTTAATTTGTAAATACTCTCCCAGAGGGCTGTCAGAGCATGTGTGAGCCAGAGAGGCTACCACTGTGTCAGTCACCATGTCCAAAGGCAGAAAGGCAAGTTCCTGTCCTCCAGGAGATGCCCTCCATCCTCATAGGATGCTGCCCATGGTACATCTGCTGGAAAGGCATTTTGAAATGGGCTTGGGAGATGGTTTTCATGTGCTTTTTCTTTTGCATGTGGCCAAGGCATAATAAGGAACTGTACATGTGCCTCGGATATCCCTGGCATAGGTGGACATGGTGGTTAAAATGGATCTTAACTGTGCTCAAAGATGTTACATCAGAGACTTATTTGGACCAACAAACCTTTTTTTTTCTATAAATCACACACATGTCTCTGATTTAGACCAAGTTAGTATGCAAAATAGATCCACTCATCTATTCTTACTATACCTCATGTTAAAGATTCATTCATGGAGGGCAGAAGACAAAATTTGTGTGTACAGAAGCCCTTCCTGATGCATATTAGCTACAGCAAGTAGAGTCTTCACATTCCCTTTGCTGTATTATTACCAAGACAGTCCTTGGACTGCAGTTTAGTCATTTACTCAGTCCTTGAGACAGCAAACTTGTCACCACCTTATGTGGTCGTTCTGCCCCACAAAAGACCATTAAATGCCTCAAGGTTTCACCTGTGATTGTTACGATTACTATAAATTATCTTTTTATTACCCGCTGAAATCCTCAGACACCAAGCACCTACGAAATCATGTTTCTTTCAGCAGCAGGTGCAGGCTTTCAGTTCCCAAACTGCTACTCGCGGCTGTAGAGACAGCTGAGACAGCCATCTGGAGACATGGGAAAGAGCCTACCTGGCTCCCCAGCTCCTCAGCTCTTTCACTGCCTTCACACCTGACAGAAACAAGTCTTTCCTCTGCCTGGCAGTGCATGGGCTTCGTGGGTGATGTGGTTTGCTCGGCTGAGTGTATCCCCTGCCAGAAATCCGGAGGCAGTGTCTTTCCCTCCATGCTCTGAACTGACCAAAAATGAGGCCAGAAGCCTGGTTCCCCAGTCTTAAGCTGACAAGTGGGCAACACTAATTAGCACACGCTTGGAGAATGTGCCTTTTTCTTTGGAAGTGAGGGAAATATCAAATTAGTATAGAGTCTGTCAGTTAGCTCTTGATCATTTTTCCTGGCTATAATTGCATTTAATTGAGAGTATGTAGCGCTGATGAGGCATTTTAAAAGAACCATGTTCATCCCCAATGTGACACTGTTGTAATACTGTTGTATAATGTCATCTCGATGTGTTTGGTCCGCTCTGGGATTAATCTTCATTCCTCAGTCCCAGCACCGTCTTCTCTTCCCAGCCCTAAGAAGGGCAAACTGAAGTACAGAAGCACAATGCATCTTGCCCAAGATGAGCCAGCAGGAAGGTGACAAAGCCATTTTTATAAGTCAAAAGTTCAAACTCTCCATTAGGTCAAGCACTTTGATCCCACAGGATTCACTCTCAAGCATTTGTTTTCATTCCTCTCCCCAGTTCCCAGTCCCACCAAAGCCAGAAGACCAGCAAAGGCATAAGAAAATTCTCACATACTCACATGCTGCAGCATGTTTGCTGCCATCTTCCTCTTTGTACCTGCCAAACATACTCTAACAAATATATTAAGACAATTACCACCTTTATAAACAGTCCTCTCTACCAGGAGGGGCTAAATCCTTACCTGCTGCTCTAGATTGGGCAAGAAAATATGCATCCTTCGTTTAAGAAGACAGGAGAATGAAGTAGAATGCAAGAAACGCCCACAACCCTCCCAGGTGCAAATATTCAGGCTGTTTCAAGGCCTTTCAAGTGGTTTTGTCTCCAGCGATTTGCACTTTCCTGCCTCCCAGCCCTTCCTCACGTCCCCATTGCTGCCCCCAACCCCGTCTGGCCAAGTCCTTCTACTGTTGTTATTATTTGTGAAGCATGAGGAGAGTTATGACAAGGGAGGGATGTCATTAAACCACGCCGGGAGGAGATGTCAGCCTCCATGCAAACATCTTCCTGACACTCCACTTTCAAACAATTTCAGAAACTGCACTCAGATGATTTCAGGTTGGGTAGGCTTGTCAACTCGGATGGACGCCACGCGTTGCTTTGGTGCTGGAGACAGCTCTGGAGCAGCTCAGATGGCTGTTGCGCACAGGCATACACAGCCCCATCCCCACACACATACACAACTGCACATCATTATTTTTATGCCACTCCACGACAGATACCCTTGAATGCTGCTGGAAGCGTCAAACTTTCTCTGCAAGTGAAAGCTTTAACATTTAGAGGGTTCTTGTGTAATGCAAATGAACCGGAAAGGTAGGAAGGCATCCCAAATGCCACTCAATGAATTTATAAAAAGATAAGGTGACTGTGTCCTACCCTACCATATCACTTCATTACTGAGTGTCAGCAAAGAGCCTGGCAGCTTGATTGGCTGATGAAGTCACATGACCCAAGTGTTATCTCTCAAAAATATATGAAATTATTAATCTTGAACGGCAAAGAAGTATAAATATCCTCACAGTTAACTCTCATCAGCCAATCAGAGACTATGTATATTCTTTCACTTTTTCCTCCAGATGGAGAAAATGAAAGAATTTTATAATCTAATTTATAATTCAAGATATTTTGCTATCTAATGTATTTATATGATTTTCTTCTATATCTAATTGAAGTGCTTTGTTTATGCATTATTCATTTGATCTTTGTTTTCTATCCTCATTGTTAACTTCCTATGCAATTTTAATAGGCTCATGGTCAGAGATCAGGGTGGCAGGCACTTTGATGCTGTGTTAATTCACTGACAAAAGGGCAGGAAGAAAGTGTGAGCAAAGAAGCCTTTAAAGCCATCATTTCTGATCTATATCTGAGGTGTCCCATGTTTGTAAATGCCTAATTTTCACAGGGGCAGATTTCCTGTCTTTTCTGTGGTGGTCAGTTAGGTGTTCGGGTGTCATAACAGCAAGTGAGAAGAAAAATGTAATTGCCTGAGCTCCTGCAGATATGGGACATGAGCCCATGCCTGCTGAGGTCGGTAGAAATAATGCACTCTGCTGCTCTTTATCCTTTCTGCTTCTCTGCTGAACTGCTTGCGCAAGTAAACAGAGGTGAAGGTGATGGATGCAGCATGTTAGGTAATAAAATGGGTTGGTTTTCAAGGTTTTCTAGTACCTGGAGCAGTGCTGTGCAACCAGGAGTGCATGCTACATTCAAGTAACGTGCTGCTCTGAAGGCAGTGTCTCAGCCACTAGACAACATGGTCTGTCTTGTGCCTAACCAGTGTTTTAACTCAAGGCACAGAGGTCTCAGGTGAATCTCCTCTTCTTGAATGTCTCAAAGGCATGAGTTTTGTTATTCATTCACTCATTTAATCTCTGCTGAGATATATTCCATCAGCAAAATCTCATCTCTTCCCTTTTAGTTGAAATACTGCAGCCCAGTTGAGATAGGAAAGATTCTGGTCTAGCACTTCCACCAGCCGAAAGCTTACTTTCAGTTTTATTTTTTTCTTGATAGCTGATGTCAAGAAAAATAATTTGCAGTAGCCAAAGAGTTAATAACACTGCAGGAGCTGTAATTCAGTCTAGGAAAATCATTTATGGGTATTGTTGGCATTTCTAGATATCAGCACAGCTGTAGCTCTGTCTTACCAATGAGCAAATATTCTTGGCCAAGACACCAGCTCACACAGACCATTAAAGGCAGCTTCTGTAGGAAGGAGTGCACGCCGCAAGCAATGCTAACTTGAGTTTACAACTGCTGCCCACTGAAAGTTGGCATGGACAGATAGTGGAAGTATTAAGTGATAAAAGGCATGGAGCATTGAAAGTGACAGGCAGCAGATGTAAATAGAGGTAATTTTGTGCAATAACCCACCAAATTCCATTTTAATGAACTTAGCTCTCCAGTCTCCATGAGACAAGACATTACCAGACAAGAGAGAGAGATAGGGAGGTCCAAAAGCAGTGTTATGAAGACAGAGGCTGCTAAGAAGTTGTAGCAGCAATCCCACAGGGCACACACTCATGTAAGTAAATCCACCAGCCAGTCTCAGTTTGCACCAGTGGCAGAAATGGCAGTCACACCAAGAGTGCCTATGGAAGAATCTGTATCACAGGATGATAAAAGGAAAGACACAAGGAGTAAATTATGCATTGCACATTCTAATAAGAAACTTGGCAGCTGATAGTGGAAATAAGGGAGGTCTGTGGGAGAAGTGTTTGTCTGGTAACAGCGAGCCTTTTCTTTCCTCCTTTCCTTAGTTTTGCACATTTATCCCCCTTCAATTAACTCATGGAAGGAGACATCATCAGGATTTAAAATATTTTCAGTAACTTGAAATTAGTGCTTGAATGGAGGAAGTCAGCACTTCCACTCAATTGTATAAATCAGTGGCATTGTAACAGCTAATTTTTATAGATTATGCTTTTTTATTAGAGATCCTTCAGGTCAGTTGCTTGCAAATATTTTTCAGAAAAATCTAGAACTTTCTTTAGGAATTGTTTCAAAAGTTTAAAATCAGATATTTGAGGTGTACTATAAATTCTTACTGAAATAAAGCTCTCTATTTTATGGAGCAGAAATTCCTGACTTTGATTCCCTTTCCTTCATGTTTGACTGACAGTCATTGACATACAGTTGTGAATGAAGATTCACTGTCTCTCTGAACTCCATGGCTTCAGACTTTACCCCAGATGAATATTCAAATGATCAGAAATCTATAAATCTCAGAATGGAAAAAGCAGAAATGGCATCTTCATTTTTCTTCAGGCTCTTTTTTTTTCTCTCAGCAAGCCTGTAAGTGTCAGATTTGTCTATGCAGCTGCTGTTTCAGAATTCTCATATCCAATCTCTGAAATTACCTCACTTTGCCTGTGGTTAGGAGAGATGACCATGAAATCTCTGTTAGAAACTATTGTTTTACAGAATACATCAAATGCTTATAAATTATTCTCAGATAAGCTACAGTTGGATGCTTCAGAACCATGTTGGCATGCCTGGTTCTGAACAGACAATGGAAACACAGTATAGGTGATGGGATACTGTAAGGAGAGAATCAAACAAAAATAAAGCATCAGAGAAAATATTACTCTTATTTAAGAAAACTGGAATTTTTAATCAACTCCCCTCATCATCTGTCTGTTGTGAAATCAAATGCTTTAATAAGGCCACATCCCACCAAAACCCAGACACCACTGGAAATTTAGTTTTCTATCTTAAAAAGTTTTGGCAGTAAATTTTAAGCCTGCCCTTAAAAAAGGCAAGAATGGTGTGTCAGCTGTCTTAGTCAAGCCCCTGGTTGAGCTTTGTCATTCTTAAATGCTGCTAATGGGAAGGCAGAACAGTCATGCGCTTGACATGAGAAAAAAGGAAAAACCATCAGAGACTTCATATGTGAGCAGAAAGGGAATCATCACCCCTTCCCCATGGATCTGGCCTTTTACCAGAGTTCAAAAGAGTTTGACTGCATGGTGGAGAACTATCGTTCTAGCATGAGAGATGGAGTAAAATGGGGAACAAAAAGAGAAAGGAAACGAAAAGAAAATTCCACTTGATTAGCTTCTTAGCATCAGTTGGATGTGACAACTCTTTGAATATGGATGAAGTCTACAAGAGAGATCATCTGCCAGCAGTAGTTGTTACCAAGGAAGTAAGTGATGCTGGAGGTCGGAGGGCACCTGTCTCGCCAGCTAATGAAAGAATTGTGGGAGACAGAGCTTTTCTATCTGATTAATAGAAGGCCTGTAATTCCTGCCCTTCCCACCCCTACACCTTCTCTGCTCTCTCTTTTAAAATGATACCAAGCTATTGTTGTTATTGTAAGTGGGATGTGAAAGAGATTGTCCTAGGAAGAGCTTTGCCACTCATAAGTGATATTTTGGCCAGCCACTTGTGCCAATCTCATCTTCCCACACAGATTCTGGAAGGGAAAATCAACTCTTTGCTTTATTCTCTGCCAGGCTTTTTTTTTTGCAATCATGCTGGGAGCTGAAAGTCACCCTTTATTTTCAAGGGAAAAATTGCAATAGTTAGAATGGGGTAATCAAGTGAGAACGTACATGTGGGAGTGGGAAAGTCAGAAGAAATAGCTCTGGAATTCTCCATCATTAAAGGAAACAAAGACATTTTAAAATATAAGTGTTGCTATACTGTTTCTTATTAAAGAGAAAGTTAATCCAGTAGCCTTTCTGAAGCAATGGTCAGCAGTAGATGTGTAGTAAAATTATACAAAATCAGGGATAATGCAGACAGTATTCTTAGACATGTCATCCCTGTCTGGTGAGTTTTAATATGGGTAGTACATCTGTACAACAAGAAAATTTGAGTCCACAACTAATATATGTCAATGAAGGCAAAAGCTACATCTCTATGCATTCAAAATGCATGAGAACAAGCAGTTCATCACACAGTGATAAACTATCCTTCATCAGAAAAAAATCAATGATGTCCATATCCATACTGCAAACTGGGGACTGTTTCTGGCCTGTGCCTCATCTTTCCACTGCATAAATCAGGGTAACTTTGCTTGTGCTCAACAGCAGATGAATTGCAGCCCAAGTATTGCACAAAACAAGATTTTGCTCTATCTCTCTACAGTATTGCTGTGTTGATCCTCTTATTTGTTTTCCCAGTAAGTGCCAGCCATGTTGTCAGAGAATCTGGATCAGCACATAGGTGTTCCATAGCGGGATCAGGTTTCACGGAGTTTAATTAATGCGGAGGATAAGACATTTTCCTCTCCACTGACATAGGAAGAGAGAGAGGGAGACTGGAACTTCTGCATTGTTGAGCTATCACTCAAAAACTTTGTTACACCATCAATCAATACCGTGCAATTGAGAAAAGATGTATATAGTGAGGCAGCTACTCCCATGATAACACCCAGACATGGATAGTTATAAGGGGCTGCAGTGAAAGACATGTCTATCCTAAGGTACTTTGAATACTAGGTCCATTTCCAGCTCCCTTTGAAAGGTTCAGAGAGGTGCTTAAAAATGCCTTACCCTGACCCAGGTCCACCAAAAAGATGTCACTGCTGTTCTACTGAGGCTGGATATAATTTTATCTGCAGGTATAACATTTTATTGGCTCATAGTTTCAAAGAAATTGCAGCCGAATTTAACAGAATCTGCTCTTCACTGGTGTGAAATCTTCAGTTGCCACCTGATAAAAGCAAAAGGTGGAACAGCATTGCAGATTGCATTTTTAAGTGAATTTTAATATTTTTTGCAGATATATATAGTTTACTTCTTTTGAATGTGTGTTCTTATGTAAGTGTGGGTGGTGGGAGGGGAAAGGGGAGCTGTTTATGTTTCACTTATGATTTCTCTATACTTTTTAAGGTCTTGATAATATTAAGAAGAAGAGAAGGGGTTCATTAGGGAAAGAATATAGCTAATAGTTGCTCCACTACAGAATGAGTGCAAATAAAAAATTGTGCATCATTGTACACATTTGGTTACTCTGCCCAAAAGGCATTCAATCTGAAATTAGAAGCATTTGTATCCATGTTCTGTTACACAGCCAGCTTTAGGGAAACCATTGCCCTGTTAGTTTCTGCATAATCCTGTTAGTGTCCTGAACAGCTTTAAAGAAGGAACTCACTTTTAAACTAGTTGGGAGGAATTAATGTTGCCTAAATTTACCCACATCTAAGACACTTAATTAAAATGTAGATCCTTCCATCTGAGCTAGTCAGCCAAGACTTGCAATATAGTATGGAAAGTGCTTTTTAAGGGAATTAAGATTTGGCTGAAAGTAGATGTCTATCTTAGGATGAGAGTTGTGCCCTCAACTTTGGAGATCAGATCCCTGAAGATGAGAACTGAGAGCCTCAGATGGAGACATGCCTTGCTGTAAACACATAAGTTTCTCTAAATGGATCCCATAGTTTCAAAAGCAAATCTCTAAATCTGCAGATTCTTCAAGTCAGTATTTAGGGTTTTTTGTAGACATAATGGAAAATGCTACTTCAGGTGACAAGTGAGGAAGGATTTGGGTCAAATATTTTATTCATTGGGAAAAAGGATAAAAAGTAGTAGTAAAGCACTGAATGGAAATTTATGCATGCTCCTATCAAATAATAAGAAACCTCTATCAATTCATTTGGGTGAAAATGTGAAACTTCTGTTTTGCTGATGAGGCATTTCTTAGACAAAGCTTTATTCTTTTGCTTTCTCTCAATTTCCTTTACTTGCTTTTAATGAAAAGGGAACAAAACATAACCAAATTAAAAGAAATACCTTTTTCAGTCAGGAGAGTTACTCTTGAAAAATGAAATGCTATTTTCTGTGAATTATTTTGTTGATGTGTATTTTGCCCAATGAAATAAAGAGTCAGGTACTCTGACACATCTCTCAATACACGTATGCATTGAGCTAGAGATCTGAAGAATTGCTGCATGCCCAGGGCAGCCTTTAGGATCTGTGAAGGTCAGGGATGTGCTGAGCTTGGGATGTTGGGCTCAAATAGATATATGGATGCCACATGGATACATACAAGATGGAGACAAAAACACTCCCTGGATAGCTGTAACTATCAGTTTCCTTCCACACACACAGGTATAAGTTTGCTATAGCAGATGGGGCCAGTGATCCATCTGGTCAGGTACCATGCCTCCAGCAGTGGTCTGTGTGGTGTGTGTGAAGTCCTCTCTCTCAGCAGCACCTGGCCAACACTGTGGAGCAGGACAGAAAGGACAAATTTCTCCTGAGGCTCTGCTGCACCGATCTTATGTCCTATTGACATGTATAAAAATAAATGGTCTGGCCAAATCTTTGGCTGATGCTTGAAGAGTCAGAAGAGCACCTTAGGTTATGCATAGGCATAACCCATGAATACTAGCAAGGAGTCCTATTGCTAAAAGCCATCTGTGAGGACTGAAATATGGCTTTCAGGAGGGGTCTGCTGCAGAGGAATGCCCATATCATGATATCTTCCTCCATCATGACCTGATCATAGTCCACAGCTAGAGCTCTTGGAAGGGAGGATGAACAATTTTGTTTTAGATTCTCTGAGGCTTCATCTCTCTGTTTTTGATTTTAGGATGATTGAAACAGCTGAGTACTGTCAGTCATCTTCTGAGAGTGAGCACCCACCTCTGAACACTTGCCTGAATTTGAAAGGACCAGGGACCCTTGCAGACACAGCAGTATGGGAAAGGAGATGGGCCATGTGCTCAGTTCTGCCCAGACCCACAATGTCCAGTGCTAGGTCCATTTATGGCGTACTTGGAGCAAACAAGTTTATTTTGGACATTCACAATGGAAACCTTGTTAGGAACCCTTTGGTCTCATGTGTAGTGGAAGCGATTGAGGGAGGACATGAAGGAGAGAGGAAGCAAATTGGAAATTCAGGTCAGCTGGGTGAGAAAGAAGGGTGAACACTTTAGGATATCATTTTCTTGATCATACTATTGAAGCTTTAAATTGGTGGGGTTTTTATGGGGAAAAAGAAGGAAAGATAATTATTAAAAAAAAAAAGAAAAAGGAAAGAAAAGCCAGTCATTCAGCAGTTCAGCTCCAGATCTCCATAACACTTTCAAATGAAGGCATTTCCACAGAGAACTTTTTATTCCCCGAAACACTCTTGAGCTTGAGCAGAGGGGATTTGCATCAGTAAAAAGGATGGAGAGAAGGAGACAGCAAGGCTTAGCCTTTGTAACGGTCAACAGAGCTGAAGGAGGAGAAAACCTGAGAATGGGGGTGTTTGACCCTCACCTGAGCAGAGAAGAGATAGGATGCAAACAACAGCATTCTCCTCTGACAAGGCCTCTTTCCTTCTGTTCCCCAAGTCAAGCAGGGAAATCAGAGTAACCATCTCCTATTGTCATGGACTAATAAATAAATAAATAATGCCCAGATTAGATAACAACCGCCACAACAGAAACAAAACATGTAGCAGCATCAGGAGCAGGAAGGATCAGCATCTGCTTTAATTAAAAAATCTGCCTCCATTGATTTTTTTTAAAAGGAACACATTTGTAGGGAGATGAAGAAAACGTTTCCCCCACCACCACCTTAGTTCAATGAATAGCATACGTCCGCTGTTAGCTACAAATAAGCCTTTGATCATTTTATTGCTGTCTGTAAAACTAAAATAATTTTGCAGTGTTTTTCTGGGGTTTTTTTCTGCCTTTAAATTGGTAGCATTAGAAGGGGTGGGGTAGTAGACAGATCTCCTTGGGAAACATTGGAACGAGGGTGAGGGAGAGACTACCAAGAGAAGAAACAGAATAAATACAGAGCACTGCAGTTAGTGAGATGGGACCAGACTGCAGGTGCCCTGAGGCTGAAGCAACCGAGTGTACCAGCCCCAGCTAAGAAAACCCAAAATACTATCCCTACTGCTCTCAGCTGCCTATGCTCCTTTCCAAACATTTGCAACTATTAGAAGAACCCTGGTGTCCTGAAATTGCAGGAAAGTATGTATTTGAGCCCAAGTTCAGATGAAGTGCTTCGTAGTACCTCATCCTCATGGGATGACCATGTAAAGAGGAAAGTGGTGCAGAAGTCATGGGTCTGTGAGGAGGAGCAACAGGGAGGAGAGAGTTTTCCTTGTGTGAGCTGTCATCTAGCAGTGTGAAGCCAAGTGAACAGAGATGGAGCTGGGAGGCAGAGATCTACCCTCAGCCCAGAGCAAGATCCTAAGTAGATGTAGTGTGGATCCCACCTCTGCTTCCAGCTTGCTCATTGTTTGTATGGAAATAGTTTGTGTTCCCCACTGTATAATGAGCTTAACACCACTTTACCTGCCTCCCAGGGCCTCCTGAGGGTAAGCAGATTAAAGATTTGGAAGCCTGTGGGCATCACGGCAGTGGGGACCAGAGGCCGTCATAGCACAGCGTGGGCTCAGGGGGACACAGAGCTTATTTTAGCCAGGCGGAGTTGGGTCCTGCTGCCTCCAAAGTGGCCACATTTCACAGCAGACTGAGAAGAGCTCCACAGGTGGTGATGCAGAGGCAAAGTAAGCTTGTTGCCTGGCCAAGAAAGGGATTTTAATGCAACCATCATCCTCTTCCCACTGCAGCAACAACAGCTGGCTTGGCTTGCTGGGTCTGTCTCTGCTGCTCTTTAAAATCCTTTTGATAGCATTGGTGATCCAGGGACAGGTGCATTCCTCTATCTTAAGAGGAGTACATAAATAAAATCAGTTTTTTGAGTCTGGAGCAACAGGGAGGCAGAAGAGGTCCATGAAGAAGATCTCTGCTGGTGACTATGGATCAGCCTAAGTTGCTCCAAGATTCCCAAGAGCAGTTGTCTTCCACCCCCTTGGCTGTGTAGTCTTTTGGTATCTCTTGTTTCTTGAGAACATATATCAGCATCACTGCCAGTCAATCCAAGACTTCTGAAGGGTTTGGGAAATGCAGAATAGGGCCTGATGTGCCAACAAACAATTTCAGCTTCCTAATTCAAAATGTCAGCCAATACCATCCTTCTCCTCTGCATCTCATATCACAGTATTTCCTAGTGGTTCCTACCCAGGAAAAGAGGAGGCAGACTTTTCTTCCCCAGGAAGCAATATAGCATAGCATAGGACAGAACACAAGGACAAGAGCACAGAAGCTGGGTCTGAAATGCCTTCATCTCCATGGGCTTCCCATCTCACATTCACAGGCTGTGAGGACAGTGTGAGAGGGTGCGTGCATGTGCATGTGTACTCAACTATATTAATTCATATGTATGTGTATTTTTACATATCAGTTCTATAGGGCTCACCAACATCAAAAGGAACCTGGATAATCAGAGCAGAAGATATAAAAGATCAAACAGAATATCTTTTAAACAGATCTGAGAAGCTTAATTTTCATCCAATGTTACTGCAGGAGCTTTTCCTTCTTTTTTTTTCCTCTTGCTGTTTTTTTTCCCACTTCCATGAGTTTCTTTGATCTGTTTTGATGTCTTTTTCAGCTCCTCTTTCAAAAAAATTCTTTTAAAACCTTTTTTTTTTTTTTTTCTTTTCCTTTACCCCAAAGTCATGAAGGCTTCTAAGAGTAAGAAACTAGTTACATGCAGCATCTCCCCACACACTTCCCTCCCCACAATGCACACACACTCCACAGTCCCTGCTCTTCTCAGAAACCTCTGACTCCAGGGCAGAGGGATGAAATTAAAACTACAACAAGTGAAATGTTATTTCCTTCATGTCAAGGGTTTTCAACTCGGTCACTTTTGAGTCCTGTTCAGGGTTTGAATTGGACTACATTTGAGGCAAAAGCTGTTCCCTCAGTTGTATGTCTAGAAAAAGGCCAACTTCACAGAGAGAAGCCCGGCAGGCTTCATTTCAGACCCGTGCTATCAGTTCACATTGACAAGGATGTGAGCACGAGGTCAGGTCACCTGGGTTTTTCCTTTGATTTCCTTGAGGCCTGGACAAAGTTACTTAACTTCACAGCCTAACTGCTGAAGAAGTTACTAACTTCTGCAAACCAGCTATGCCTATAGGCAACAAGGAAAAATTAAATTTCATCCATGGACGAAAGTCACTGGAGAAGAAATGCTCTTTTTTCACAGCTCTGTGGCACATTTTCTGCTCTTCTGCTGGAAACACCCCAGAACTCCCCACCTTGTTCTCCAGGTGCTTTGTGGTCTGAGGTCCCTCTTAGCTCTCATCCTTCCAGCACTCCACGGTACCAAACTCCCTCACCATCAGCCCATGCCACACTCACATGTATCTCAGCCTTGACAAACCAGCATTACCTCCAAGTATTCTTCTGTGTATCCCCCAACCTCACGTGGGGGATCTGTCACTTTCCATGTGCTCCTAAGACCCTCTCCTCTCCTGGCTGTATTTCCCATTGCTGTAGCAGCGATGCTTGCAAAAAAGCCTTTCTTTGGTGAAGGGAGTGCTCACCAGCACTTCAGAACAAGCTACTCACAGACCCCACCAACCACAGGCAAGAAGTAAAGAACATTACTTGAATTAAGGTGGGCTGAAGGGGCACTGTAGGGGTGAGCTTTGCTGGGGACAGGACAGATAAAGCTAAATCTCTTCTGTACCAACCTTAAGGTGGCTGCAAGCAAAGACTCCTGGACACCATGGCTCACAATTTCTGCATTAAGGCTCTCCCTCCCTCTGCAGATACCGCCAGAGCGGTAGGAGTGCTGGTCCTGTGCTTCTAATTAATACAATTTCAGTCTCCTGGAGAGTCCCCAGAGCCCAGATTAAATGTGGAAAGTGTAAATACCATACACAGACACACAGACTCACCAGTTTGACTTGTCTTTCAAGCCGAGTTAGTCTTTCTTGCAGCAAGCAGATGAGCTGAGAGGAGCTGGAAAGAAAGACTGAGTTGTTACAGCCCAAGTTCTGGGTGAAACCAAAACTGCCCTGCAGATTGAAAATCTATTTCCAGTCATTCCAGTTCCTTCCAAAATACTACTAATAATAATTGAAGTTCTGAGGCTTTTCAAGTAATTTTTATCCACCAGCCTCCTCTCAAGTACAAAGCCAGCTCATGCCTGTCAGGCCAGCTGGGCTGAGTTCAATCTGAGACACAGGGTGCCAGAAATTTAATCCTGAATTTCCCAAATCTAATCGAAACGGCACAAGCCATGATTAATAATTCACTACTTTATTACTGATACGATGCCTTGGACTATCACAGCATCTGAATAATTGATTTGCCAAGAGGGGCGACATGTCCTTTCCTAAAGCAGAAAAAGTTTGACCGAAGAGTTACCGTGTAAATCTGCTAAATGCTTTTAAACAGTTTGAGTCTAGATCTCTGACATTCACTTGGTATCTAAGGACAAGCTGGGAAGCAACGGCTGAGGAGGTTTTAAACCATCTACTGCAGTACGTGCAATATGTGCATGGTCAAGAAAATAGTTTATAAAGACCTGCTTTATACATGAAGAAAAAAAGATCAGACAAGAAGAGAAAAATTGAAGTTAGCAGAAGGAAAAAAACCCTTGTTTTTACAAGCCTATGCATAATAGGAATATTATCTGCCTTTAAACTTGATTCATTAGTTTAAGTCCTCTTCTTCTCACCCAGTACCTGCTTTGTCTCATATTGGCTCAGATCCTCTGAGCCTCATGGATGATGAAAGCCAGTAGAGGAGCTGAGCAAAACTTGGTGTAAGGCAGCCAGATTTCGTATTTTCTCAGCCTGGAAAGCTGACAAAAATCTGGATGACAGTTCTACCGTGCCTTAGGATTATAGGCAAATTTGATCTAGAAATGGTGTTTCAAGGTTTTCTGGAACTGCCAGCCCCATACCTATGCCTTGAGATACCCCAGAGGTAAACAATATTTCAGTTTGAACAGTGAACAAATTTTCCATCTCCCATAAGAAGGAAACCTCAGTTTTGACAGGTTTTCCCATTTGTAAAACAGTGTTACTGAGAGCTTGAGCACAGATTTCCAACCATTCCTCTGAATGGAGAAGACCTCAAGAGTATTTTAAACCAATGCTATAATTTTCATTGGTGTGGTGTGGTGACAAAACCATAGAGGCAGATTTCAGAAGCATCAGAGGGGCTTTGTTGAGCCACACTGTGGCATTGCTTTTAGCAAAGTATGATTTATATGTTTATCTCCTGCCAGTTTTTCAAGGTGGTAACTCTACTGGAAACCAGTACCACCTCCAAAAAGTTTTACTGAAATTTGCAGAGCAAAAAAGGATCTTCTGGCCCTTTCAAGGGACAAGATGCACCAAAATAAAATATTTTAGCTACTAGCTGACAAAAATAGTGCTTTCTTTTTGGTTTAAGATGGAGGCTTCTATGTGTAAGGAGAGTCACATATTGAGCTAGTAGCGAAGGAGTTAACATAATTGGGTCTGTTTTCTCCCTCTCCACTTTGCCTTTGGTAGTTAAATCGAAAGCAAGTGGTACTGCCTTATTACTATCATTGTGCTGAGATATTGCATTAAAGGAGTTTAGGGTTTCAAATTGAATGTCAAACATAATATCACAGTGGAAACTTGAAGTGTGCAGCTGAGCTGCTCAGCTCCAGAGGGTTAGCGCCGCCGGCCTCTCTGCCCAATAGTGCGCTGAGCAAGTCATCTCCATTCCAGCCCGCTGAGCTAACTTCAGATGCTCACCAGGACTTGCAGACAGGAGAAGGGGGCCCTGATGGATGTCAGGCAGCTGCAGATGGAGAGAAAGAGAGTTCAGTGTAACGAATTGATTGCTGAGAAATTGATTGGAGTTCTGTATCACCTCAGCTGTAGCAGCTGATCATAACTAATCAACCTTTTGTCACTTCAAACTGGAGCAGCATCATGCATGGACCAGGGACAGAAAGAATGTCTTCCATTTTCTTTGGTAGAAAAGTTCCTTGTTGTGCAAGAACTGTGGCCATCACTGTGCAATTTTCCTACTTCAGTGCTCAGAAGCTGAATAATTTAAGTCCGGAGAGGGGCATAACTTAAGGGCAGGAGAATAAATTAAGTTTGCTGGGGGCACAGACACAATACTGTCAATGCCTACCTTCATTGTTTTCCTTTCTTGGTCTGATTTATCCCTTTTTCTTCTGGGAACAATAATAATGTATGTTAGATGATGGAAAAAGTGCATAGTACTGCATACAAGCTTAACAATACAGACATGTTTTTATCCTCCTGTAAATATGCATTAAAGTGTACAAAATTAAATCACTGAGTAAAGCAGGTTAAGCCTACTCATAGGTAAGAGAACAAATCCCCTTTGAAACATTTTTTTCTTCAGTGCAATGTGTTGTCACAGAAAGGACTTCCTGGGGTAAATCCTTTATTCTGATAACTTGTCTCAAGTGGCTGGAGGACTGCCAGTGTTGTTCATCTTCTCCAGCCACACTGACATCAGTGCAGCTGTATCTGCCTTACACCAAAACTAGAGATGCTTAGAAAAACTCACCTGACACAGCAAAACTGTCCTTCAAGTGTTGCAATAATCCCAGGCTCCACCTGTGCTTTTAGCCTGTTGAAATAATTTGAAAGTGCCCTAGAAATGTTATTTATAGTCTTTAGATATGATCAATTTGAGGATCAAGAAAAATCTCTTCTAACTTCCTTGTCTCCCTTCTTTCCTCATAAATCTGCCCTGAATATAGCACATGTGAATTAAAAAGTTGCCTCTCCTCCTTCCTCCTCGATCCTCTAGAGGATCATGTCCTGTGTTGTCAGGACCAATCTCAAACTGCAGTCTCAGACTGCACAGGGGGACTGGACCATTGTTGAGTGTTAGGAGGAACTCACCTTGTCCTACCCAGTACATACCCTACAAAGTATATCCATCCATACATCCACCACATACTTCCACTCTAAGAATACAACATAAACACCTGCTCTTCCTTGACACTAATTTATAGACTCATCAGGGGAGACTTGAATATCTCTACATTCACTGTTCAGCAGAGAGGTTGTGTGTGACTCTAACACTATCCCAGAGAACTTACTGGACATGAAGAACATGTAACCCAACACTCACCTTTAAAATATGCTTCAAGCTACCTGTGTATCTCAGTGCTTTGCTGAACAGGAACAGACCAAGCCAGGCTTCCCCTGGGAAAGAACAGTGTTAATTGCTAAGGAGCACTTTTGCATTTAACATCATCTTCTAATTGTAAAAACACTTATAACAAGCAATTATCAAAATTAAGTCCGCACGTAAATTGTGGTATGCACAGTGCTATGCAACTGGTATGCAACTGTGGTATGCAATTGCAAATAAAAAGAAAATTTTATTAATGCAAACTTCTGAAGGAAATATACCATAATCAAAGCAGATGGAGATGTATAGATATAGCTGTGGTGCAAGTCTACTGAGAATGAGAACACTTTGTGCAGGGAAGTCTTGGATCAATTCCACAAGAGTGGTATCATTTTTTCCCTTTACTACTCTGTGTCCTTGGAGTACAATGAAGAAAGATGGTAACTTTAGTTGATGCTGTGTCTTTGTGTTTGTTTACTGTGTTGCACATTATATTGTAAAAGATTAAAAACAAAAGACACCTAAAAACCTGCAGGGTTCAGTTAGAATTTTATAGCCCTTTTGGGAAATAACATGGCAGCAGCAGCAGGCTCATCCTACAGATGCATTATATTTTGTGACAAACTCTGGTGCATGCAGAACATCCATCAATCATCAAGATAATTTTCCATCTCATCAATTATGCAAATTAAACCACAAAAACTATGTTCAAATAACGCTAAGGGCCTGACATAAACCCAGGAAAGCGAGGCAACTTGGAGCGAAGGTTGAAATCCTACCCTCCCTTTGCCCTGCCATGCACTGGCTTTTGAGGAGACAGACTGTACATGACTGCTGTGACAAAGCAGATGTTTTGTTGCTGCCAGTAGCACAAGGACCAGCTAATTATGGTATGGCTGTGAACAGAAGCTTGAGGGACAGAGTTCTGGATTTCTTTGACTGATAGTCAGTATCCACTCTTCACAGTCTGGTTGAGACTAGAACGTAGGTCAAGAGGGTGTACCACAGCCTTTAGAACCATGACCCTAAATACTCTGATGCAGATGGACTGGTTGACCCACTTATTAGGGGTGTCAGGTAAGAAGCCTCAGCTTCCATTTTATCAACCAGATAAACCCCACTAGAAGAAGACTCTGCCTGGTGTGGTGGACCCCCATGTCTCATTTGACATACTCTTATTTTTCTTTTTGTCCTCTATCATCTGGGGAGAGTAAATTCATCCACTCTGAAACAGCAGTGCAGGTCTCTCACAGGGGGCATGCACTGTCCACGTGAGGATTGTGTCATTCTTCTGGCAAATCTTCTGCAGAGCAGTTTAGTAGGAGTTAAATGTCTCAGAGCTCAAAGCTCAAAGTGACAGGAATGACAGCAGATAAGATGTCTGTTAGCTTTTCAGGGCTTTGGAGCAACCTTGCAATCAAAGCAGCCAGCTTCTCACAAGTGCCATGCTGTCACCGTGAGGCCTAGAGGAACCAGAAACACCAATGGGGCTGGTGTAAAGTAACTCTAAGTCATGGAATGAGGAAGAGTCTCCATGATGCTGATTACTAAATAACAATCATCATTATCAATATAAGAAGAATAACAATAACCACATAGTAATTCTTCATCTTCCTCAGCTTCAATTTCACTGAATACTTATGTCCAGAGTGTTTACATCTGTATGCGAGCAAGCCTCTCCTGGCTGCCTGTATAGTCAACAGTGAGTCAGGCAACTTGGTCAGAGGAATCTGATCAAGATTAATTTCAGCTCAAAGAAGACTCCACCATTTGGTTGTAAAAGTTATATACTGAATGTGTTGATGACATCTCAGTTTGGATCAAATGTTAACACCTACACTGTAAAATTTAGTGCTTGGTAGGATCCATTTACTTATTGTCCCACATCTGAGGCATCTAGTTTTAAGCACTCTCAGAGTTATTTCAAACTACAAACAGAAGAACTTAGTGATTGTAGGGTTTTTCTAGATGTGCAGAACTCCTCTGTTGGAAATTTGAAATTTCTTCCACTTTCTAGAGAAGTTATCTGCTTTCAGAAACAGTAGAGTGATAGTATCTCAGGCAGCATATACAGCAGTTTTACTGCAGTAGTCGAAAGTAAAAGTACGAAGAATGACATGATACTCAGTCAAAAAGAAGAGATCTGCAGACAGAAGGAAAAAAACAGTGTATTTCTCTTGCCAAAGGACAAGGTGTATCTTTATTCCAAATGCAAGCATCATAATAAAAAAGCCATCAAAAAATAAACTATCTGTCTAACTACCTACCTGCATGCCTACCTATCAATGCACCATAAAATTTTGGAAAAAAACATTCAGAAAGACCATTTTTTTCAGTATGCACACACCACTAAACTGATTTTCTCCTCCACATCTTTAGTAATGAAGCAGTTCTGATGTCTCTTGCTCATCCCCCTCCAGTTCTGATCACAAATGCATTGCTTGTGCACCCTGTTGGTTATACTCCACACTGGGTATGTGACCACCAGCTCTTAAATATAAGCAAAGAAGTATACTCCAATGATTTGTGTCAGTGAAGCTGTATTTGGGAGATAATTGTTCTCTGGGTTTATTTATTACAGTCACTCTCTCAGGATCTGCATCACAGTATGGTCACAGCATGTCTCTGGAAATAAAGCAAAATGAATTGTATAAATAAATCGGGTACATTAACTCAACATGAGTTTTGCAAGCAGCAATATAGTCAATAGAACATACTAGTGAAAGTGACAGGACATTGTATATTCAATGACACATGCTAACGAAGGTAACAAGAACATTTATTCCATAAAGCATATAAATATCATATAGACACAGAGGAAGTTTGAGTCACATCCAACTAAAATGGCTTGTTTCTGGCTGGTGAACTGCTCTTGACAGATGTCCTCATATACAGCAGCACCTTGCAATGATCTTTGTACACAGCCCAACTCATCTCTCATTAGCAAGACATTTTATTACCAGTCTGTGGGACCATCCTCTCAGCACTGCTGATTTCTGTCTGCCCAGCAGAAACACTGTCTTAGCCAAAAGCTTCCTGTAGGTGACTGTCTAGCCAGAGGAGGAACTTGGCACTCAATAAAACCCACCAGCTCAGGAGGCACCTGAGGCACTAGCAGTTGCTTTTATTGAACATTACTCACTGCTCTCTTTTCTGAGAAGGCAATTCTACATCTTGTAGGAGAATAATTTTTCTCAGATATTATTCACCTTTTGTCTTTCCTTCCCTTATTCAGGGAAATCTCCTAGTGACGCTGATACCTGTTTGTCCTTGTGGAGAAGATCAACAGACAGTGAGATATTCTGTGCTGACTGGAAAACATGGAAATATAGAAAGAAAGATAAAATAAAATTTCTCTCCCTCTCTCTGAGAAACAATGCTTCCCCAGCTTTGTAAAGTTATTACAGAGCTTCCTCAGATAAAAGGAGAACTTCTCGAGGCTTTGTCTGCCAAGTAGAAGAGAAAATCACCTCTTCAGTGACTTGTTCAATAACACAGGCAGTTCTCTACTGGAGCTTGCCTCTGATATGAGAATTTTGACCTTCAGTCCATTGCTGTTTGTCATGCAGTGTCATACTTCACATTGTATTACTATCTGGGTAAACTCTGTCATGCCATTTGACTCTCCTTTTCTGCTGAACTGGTTTGGGACAACCAGCTTGGAGACAACTTGCCCATGTATCAAAACTAATGGTCATCCTTCTACAGATTGATCCTAGATTTATGTGAAACTTGCATGGAATTTTATTCTGCCTTCTTTAGTTAGAGACTGGACTCAAACAATGGCACAAGCCAGCTGGAAGTGTCCTCATCAGGACACTGCAGCATGCAAAATTTCTACTTGGGAAGTGAGTTGTTTCAGCCTCAGAGGAGAGACGAGTTTGGTGAGGTCCACAACTAAGAGAATATTAGGCTCTGGTTCTTCTTCCTGTCTTGGGATAGAGATTAACATCTAAATGGTGATGAAGAATAACAGTATTTCTTCATGTTCTTGTTTTTACACACCAATAGCAGAATAGTTTGTTTACCTCTCTGCTTTCATCTCCTCTGCCTCTATCAACCTTATTTAGAGAACTTAGTCCTGGCAGTATTGCCCATGACCACAGCAATAACTCACATACATCAGCTAGTTAAATAGGAAAAGAGATTATTTGTATATTTAGTTATGCCATAATGCAAAAGGCACAATGGAGTCTAGCTTGTAGAGCAAAAAGGTAGTTTCCAATTCTTTCATTCCCTTTCTTGATATTCAGCTTCATTCTCTCAGCTATAGTTTCAATTTCACTAATACTTTAGTTCAACTGTTTTCAGGACATGAAAAACTTCTAGAATTAGAATACAAATTATTATGGACTCAGTGAATGAATGTCTGATTGTATAAAAAAGGAAATCTATGCATGTGCATTCATTTGTGTACTAATGTAGCTGACATAACTCAGATGGAAATAAAAGCATCAGAAACACATTGCTGTAGCTCAAATCTACCAGGAGAAAGCTTAAATTTGTGTCACTAAAAACACACAAATTTTATATTTCATCTTTTAATAGGACTAATCCCACTTTCTTTTCTTTTCTCATATCTATTATTCCTTTTAAGAAGTAGTTTACCTTTGAACCATTTTCTCTTCAAGATCCACAGACTGACGAACAAAGACATGAGTTCAATGATCACATTTCCATTGTTACTTAATGCAAACAATAGAATTATGCCCAGGGAAATCTTTATCACATCAGCTATGGAATGGTTCAGTTAGACCCTTTTTAGTTTCCTGATCATGCCTGTGCTAGCGGTGGTTCAGTTCATTCTGGTCAAAAGAGACTGAAATTCACGCATTCAAAGCTTCCAAAACCAAAGGCAGTTCTCAGCTCTCTTATTATAGCTTGCCTTCATTCTGTGGTGTCCCATGTCCCTGCTATTCTTGCTTCTCAGCTCAGCACATTCCCCATTTAGTATTACTGTTATCCCTCATCACTCTTCCCTCACCCATCCACTCCAGCAAAGACCAGAGGTTCTTGATCTTCAGAACACCATGAAGAGAAAACGTTGATCCCAGTCTCTATGTCTTCTGAACTAAATGATACCAAAAGCACAATACATTCCCTTCACCCTCTCAGAGCCACTACAGCTGGCCAAATCACCCTGTGATTTATGTTCATTAACATCATGAACATTACAGGGAAATTTTTCACCCTGGCAATGTCTTCTTCAAGAAATAAAAAGTGAGTGACTTCCACCAAAAACTCTTCTGTCACAGCAACTGGAAAGGCATTTTCTAAAAATGCAGTTAGTCTGCCTTGGCTTGGAGCAGAAGTCAATGGGTGCAGCTCTCCAGATTTATAAACATTTCTTAGAATTAATTTATCTGTGAAGTCTAACATCTTCCATGTAGTTGTACCTGTCAGATACAAATGATTCAGCTATGCAAGATGAAATCTCAATATGTCGATATGATCTACTGTAGAAACAGGTTATTTTTCTTTCCTCTTTTTCCAATATTAGATAACCAAGTCTCCATACAGAAACAAAGGAAACCACACGATATACCAAATAACATTCCAATGCAGAGTTTAATAGTAGCCTAAGCAATGGGGTGAGAGATTGATGGAAGTAATGCTGTTTTGCAGCATCTCAGC
Organism: Turnix velox; assembly: GCA_013400935.1. Lineage (NCBI taxonomy): Eukaryota > Metazoa > Chordata > Aves > Charadriiformes > Turnicidae > Turnix > Turnix velox. Next base: position 275,487 of record VZTY01029216.1, read on the forward strand.
TCTGCCTGCTTTTTTCTGGACACCTATAAATTTATTTGTTTCTGACAATGTTTTTTTCCTCAGAGATTATTGTCCTGGTGATGTTTGTATCTCTCTGGCCCAAACAGAGATAAGTTTGTCCTAAGGTTCTATTCCTTTGTCATGCTTTTCAGTTACTTTTTCTTTTCTTTCCCTTTTTTTTTTTTTTT